>CM072824.1:46242526-46842526 GCA_036937905.1 Salvia rosmarinus
CTTGGTGGGATTTTCCTCTTCGAGTGCCCCTCAGAAGGTTTAGATGGTATATCCGAATGGATGTTCACATAGATGAGACAAGTGAAATATTCATTAGAAAACAAATGTTTTATCAATATGTAATCAACATCGCGATTTGCAAAACAAAGGGACTAATATGATGCCGATCTAAATCAGCTATGTAAAACCTCCTTAAATGAGTTATGTGCGGTTGGTATAAGTGCCTGAAGGAGCAGCTTATGCCCCTTTGCGAGGTTCTCGTGAACGCGTAGGGCCTTCCCATGTCGGATCCAACTTGTTAAGATGCCTGCCTCACTGTTTCATTATTTCGAGGACGAGGTCGCCACTTGAGCGGGAGGCTTTGACCTTTGTGTAGTAGCACTGGCTCGATTGGCTTCGCTTATGAAGCGCGAGCTCGCCTCCCGAGAGGCAAGGTTGGCCGCATGTCTTCCTCGCTCCGGTCGGCGGAGAGTGCGAGGGTATGCCCGATCTCACCGCATGACGGCCCGTACCATGCACCGAAGGTTTCCGCTCGTCCGAGGTGGCTCCAGAGACCGAGGACTTGGGGAGATTTTCACCCTTTAGCTCGTCCACTCTTCTTCAACCTTAGATCATGCGGTTCGTCACCCTCGGCCCGCCATTTGCATGCGGATCGAGGTGTTGCCGTCGATCCGGGCTCACACCATCCTTGAAATTTCTGTCACTAATCGCGCCGCTGTCCGAGATCCGGGTGTCGTCAAGCGCATATATTCTTCCACACGAAGTCTCAATTTTCGCCGTGAGGCTCGAAAGTGGCTCCCGACCCATTTTGTGAAGTAATCACGCACGACTAAATATCGCGACCGGTGCTCGGCCGAACGGCCAACGATGTCGATCCCCACCGCATGAAAGGCCATGACTCGCAGTCGCTTAACGGCGAGGTAGCTGACGTGAGTGATCGCGCACTTGGGCACTTTGACGAGCTCGGCCGAATCTCGAAGGGGGCCAAGAAGTATCCCGACCTCTGCCTTCTTAGGCTCGCTGACCGAGGACTTCCACAAGACCCTGTGAATTTCATTGAGCACAGTCGGCTCTCCGCCCGAGGCATCTCGGAGGGTTGAAGGAGACTTCCAGAGAGGCGCCTCACGCATGAGTACTTCGATTTCTGCCATCATCTTTGCTTCGACGATCTTGAGGTTAGGCGCCTGTCCTAGATAGCCTTTGCGGAGACATCCTTCGGCTCTATCTCGATGATGTCGACGGACTCCGCATGCTTCGAATGAATCTCTCCATCGTGGACTTGTTGATGACGCACTAACTTGCCGAGGACGCCACCGCTTTTCTCCTTGGGATTCGGTACGCGGCACCAAGAGGTCAAGATCTCCTTCGCCTTCTCGGGTATTGCTTCATTCGTCCTCCTCGCCTCAGATCCGCTTAACACCGTTTCACACGACCGGATCTCCAAGATCTGGACCTTGTCCACTTTCATTCCTTAGCGGGGAGTCCCGAGATCGGCCTCATACTCCACCGCTTGGTAGTGCGAAGGTAAACCGAGGCGAGGTCACTTCGCTTCTCGGCCGGGAGAAGATGCTCCCGCCTGCTTTGCATGAAGCCCGCCCACGCACATCCGCCAAGAACCATCGGGCGGTCGCCTCCGCAGTGGGCCGGATGACGTGGAGGCGTGGAGGAGCTATCTACGGTGACCGAGCTCAAGAATTTGGCTCACCGAAAGTCGGAGCTCGCCTTTATGGCCGGCCTGTGTGAAGATGAGTCGTGCTCGCCGAGCTCCAGGCCCACTGGCTATACGTCCCGATGACCGGCTTTGACAAGACTTGTCTCATGGGTAAGTTACAGACTGACGGAGTGAGCCAAGTAGGGTCGGAGCCGCCGCTGCTCACCAGCGCATACCTTTCAGGCGTCAACCTGCTCCCGTCCTTGAGAGCCGGCTAATGAAGTAGATGGGAAGTTGCCGTCCCACCTGCCGACCAAATCAAGACCGATTGCCTCGTCCGAGGCTGCCAAGCACAGGAGAGGAGTCGCTTCTGGGCGGTCAGGCGGCAAGGTCGGCGAGATACTCCTTCACCTGGGAAGGCGAGGTGGTGCCTCCCGCTCACGAAGTCCGGCTCCTCAAGATCTTGAAGAAGGAGCCGCTTCTAGCAGCTAGATAGGAATCCACGAGGCGCCAGCACCCTGAGTTTGTGGATCCTCGCGATGGTCTTGCACTGACAGCACACGCCTTTACCTTGGTGGGTTCTGCCTTAACCTTCTTGAAACCCAAGATCCCGTGAATTTTCCCGCCTTCACCATGAACGCATTTGGGGATTGTTTGAGGTTGCCGACCGGGAGGAGTTGAAGGATGGTGCGAGGTCGCGCCAGCCTCTCCGCCTCGACTTGACACATGTCGCCGACGAGACCTCGACGATCCCCGATGTGATCTCTGAACTTGCCCACCATTCTCTCGGTAAGTACCCCGCTCTAGGCCGAATGGCACTTCGCAGAAGACGCCTAAGTCTGATGAATGCTCTGGGCCCTCCGCTCATTGACTTGGTGGTATCCTTGTATAGATCCGTGAAGTTCGAACATCTGGCCCACCAAAGCTCCACCTTCTTGTCAATATCGTGGCGGGTAGCACTTGGGCTTGTCGAGGTCGGATAATCGACGCGCCACCCTCCGCCCTGGACCACGATCGATTAGCCATCCGTGCGGTATTCACCCAACAAGATCTCGCCTTCGAGTCGAGTCACCGTCCTATGACCTGGCCGCGCCCGCCGAAACCTCTTTCTTCTCGCGACCGTTTTGTGGCCGTCGATGTGCTGGGGATGAGTTATGAGCTCGGTGACACCCCCATTCGAGCTGGGACCAAGCAACACGCCCCTATATTCTTTCGTGGTCGACGACGTATGACGTGCCGCCGGACGTCCGCCGGGCCACGGGCCGACTGACGACCTTTGGAGGATCGTCGTATAGCTTGGAGGTCCGGTCGAGTTCATCCCGAGGTCGCCTCGGCTCGGTAATTGCTATGCGGCGAGGCCATCTTGGGTTGAGACTCGTAGGCACTTTCTACGCCGCTTTGGTCCCCTGATCTTGCACTCCCAGGGGTGGAATCTTGAGAGTGAGTGGTAACCGAGCAGGCGGCCTGGTGGCGTCTGACGATCTCTCCGAGGATAATGTTGTACGGAGAGGGCCGGACCGGGAAGAATCGGATGGCCACAGTGGCCGACACAGGAGCCCGCCCCTACGATGACCGGAAGGGTAATGACCCCTCGGGCGGGGCGCTTCTTGAGTGAAGCTCCGTAGTCTGGGGCTAGGAAGCACCTGAATGCCTCCGACCTCAAGCTTATCCAGACAACTCTGGAAGATGATGCTGACGGAGGCTCCAATGTCGATATAGACCCGGTGGATGTTTTTGTTGCCCACCGCAGCCTGTATGGTGATGGCGTCCTGGTGCGGCATGATCTTGGGCACGGGGTCCTCCTTGGAGAACGTTATGTTCTCACTATCCCGAGTCGCTTGTTCTTGGCTCTTGGGCCGGTCTCGGGCATCGTTCTTGAGGCGACCTCGTCCCCGAGGGATCCCAGAACAACATAGACACTGCTCCATAGCGTTGGGACCTTCGTCCTCGTCGTCTTCGGGTTGGGTCGCCGGGTCGGCCCGATTGTTGCCGCTCCATTCCTTCAAAGGCTTACTTCTTGGACCAGCTCGTCGAGGTATTTTTGAGGCCCCACCTTTAATGAGCTCGTCGATCTGCGGAGCCTGTGTTCTGCAGTCCTCGGTATCATGACCATACCCTTGGTGATAGTCGCAATACTGCCTCGTGGACCTCTTCTTGGATCCCCCTTTCATGTGGCAGGCCGGAAGAGCTCGCGTGAGCTCGAATATTTCCGCCTTGATTTGAGCAGGGGGCGCTGCGGCGTGGTTGGGCCGAGGTCCGAGCTGAGACTCAGCCGCCTCTCTTGATTCGGTCGGCGTTCTGCGATCTGCGCGCCGACTTGGTCGTCCAGGCTTTTCTCTCGGACCGCCGTCCCGGATCTCGCTTCTTCCGATCCGACTCGTCTCCCTTGACAAAGTTGTCCACCGTGTTCCAAAGCTTACTCGCCGTCTTTGGTTTCTCCACGGTGATTTCTTTGTTCGCCGCCGGTCGGATCCCGCTGAACGCGTTGATGATGTAGAGATCGTTCGTCGTCAATTTTGAGCGACTCTTTGATGAACCCCGAGACAGTTTGACATCGCCTCGTCCGCCCCCTGGCGGATTGGTGAGTAGGCTCGGAGGAAGGTCTGGGCAAGGCATCTTACGATAGAAGCGCCACTTGAACCGATCCATGAGGTCCCGAAACAGCAGATGTATCTTTCATACGGCGGGCGAGTGAACCAACGCCGCAAGGTTGGAGATCAAGACTCGGGGAAGATTTTGCATGTGAAAATCTTCCATTCCTCGATCGCCATGTTGGTGGTGTGGCGAAAAGGAAGCTGGAGGGTCTCCGAGGCCATCGAGGCCGCTATGTGTTAGTGCCCATGCACCGGGGCGGGCGTGTCTAGAATCTCACCGAGAAAGGGAGATGATTCTCCGTGCAGTCGAACCCGGGAGATCGTTGCCGTCTCTTTACGGAGGGTGGGGATCGATAGCGACGCCCATCGTCCCTCCAGGGGAGTTCGACTCACCTTTCTTCCTTCTGCTTCGCTCGACTCTCAGTCGGCATGGCGAGGTGGAGAGCGGCTGCGCGAATGGCGGGGGCGATGTTGGTGGCGGCTCGCCCGCGGTGGCGGCCTGTGAACGAGGTCGGCTCGGCGCGGTGGCGGTTCCGCGTCGGGCGCGATGCGCGTTCTCGGCTATCACGCCGAAGGTGTTGATCGTCTCGGACGGGGGCGGCCTCGGGAGGCCGTGGTGTTGATCAGGGGCCCTAGAGGACCGCCCTTTGGTCCTCGATTGAGGAAGCTTTGGAATCGGCAAGGTGGCGTGGAGGAACTCGCTCACGCTCGGCCGAGGACCTCGTGGGATTTAATGAGTTGTTTGCTGCGTCCCGCTGAGGTCGACATCTTCCCTACGTTGGGGAGGCGGTCCCGAGGTGTATGGAAGCATTTTCCATGTTGCCTCGAGTGCGGGCGCTTCGTGGCGTCCGCGATCTCCTTTCCGCGACGCCGAGTGACCACCGTCGTCCTCGGCCGGTTGTTGCCAGCGTGGGCGGCGGTTGTGCGTGTTCTCGCCATTTAGTTGTAGAGGAAAACGCAAGCTTTCTTGTTCAAAGCTTCCCACGACGGTGCCAATGATGAATCTCGCTATGCGAGTGTGCAAGATTTATATAAAGCAATAAAGAACACCGTGCTTTTTACGTGGTTCGATCGTTAATGAGATCTACGTCCACGGAGGAATGATTCCTCAATACTTTTACTAGAGTCGTTAGTAGAGTATTAGTTACAAGCCTTTGTATTCGTGAAATTGCTAACCCTTCTAACATCGCTTCCTTCATATATGACTCGACTTTGCCTCGAATGTGCCCGACCTCTCCATTGGTCGTGTGACTCTTCCTCCGGCATGCTCTCCATTGGCGGAGCCGGACCGTTAGTCTTACGTGCGCGCCACGTGGAGGTGGCGCGACCTGCCTGGGCGTCCTCTCCATTGGCCGAGGGCAGCGGCTCGAGGCTGAGGCCAGAGCAATGATTAGGGCTCGACTTGGGCTCGACCGTGGGCTCGCTATCAATGTTAGCCCTACCGCTGGGCTGTTAGTGGGCCCATTCGGTTGGGCTATATCCCATCATGATCCTCGATCCGACTCTATTCACGCTAATACCCACAGATAAATTGCAACATCAAATAAAAATTACAAAGATATGCCTAAAGGATTGCAAGCATTTCTCGTAGACATAGAATTGTTGATTTAATTTATGTCGCCAATTCAAGTATCGAACAATTTTAATAAAATACAAAGATATGGAAGATGATGATTTAACAACGTAAACATTCACCAAATCTTGAGAATATTTAAAGTTGCGGGCTTTATTTATTTATACACTTATAATTTTCTAGAGTTTAAAATTCAACTAGTAATCACTCACCGTGAATGCCTGCTTTCAAAAACTAGTTATTTTAACTCTTGATCGATCTTAATTTCGTAAGGGAAATAAATCTTAAGAACACCAAGGATTTACGTGGTTCGATCTATGAATAAGATCTACGCTCACTGCAGAGAGTATTATTCGTATTGAATGTGTGAAAGCGATTACAAGGGTGTGAACGATCTATTTCGCCTAATCTAGCCTCTATTTATACACAATTATTTAGACCTAGATCTTAACTCCGAGATCTTCTCTAAATAGGATTCGAGATCTAGGATATGATCTTAATCCTATCCCTCTCGAACTAGGATTTATTTAGATATGGTCGAGCCTTCATGCTCCCATCGGTTTTAGGGGTCTTCTTGGTCGAACTTGTCCAGCCGAGCTTGACGTCGCTTTACTGTGATTGGGCCCGATGTTTGGGCTCGGTAGTTGGGCCATATCCTATCATAACCCCCAAAAGACGCTTGAGGCGAGGTCGATTGGGCGTGATCGATCTGACTTGGTATGTGTCAATGTTTCCGAAGTCATATGCCGCGTTTGCAGAGGCATCTGCCGAGGTTGTGCACGCTGGTACTATCTCTTGCCGAGGCGTTAAGTCGAGGTTTTCTGTTTGGCTTCACCTGACGAGGCGTTAAGCCGAGGTCTCCTGGCTGACTTCACCTGGCGAGGCGTTAAGCCGAGGTCTCCTGGCTGACTTCACCTGGCGGGGCGTTATGCCGAGGTCTCCTTGCGACTTCACCTGTCGAGGCGTTATGCCGAGGTCTCCTGGCTGAATTCACCTGTCGAGGCACTAAGCCGAGGTCTTCGGCGTCACCCATGCGAGCGCTGAGTCGGGGTTTTAGCGGCCTCCCGACGCGGCGTTGTCGAGGTTTTTCTGCACCACACCGACGAGGCGTTAAGCCGAGGCCGAACACGGGATTTTTCTGCCGTCGTTGAGTACAGGACACAGGATACGCATTTAATGCGCATTTAATGCGGCAGCGGTTGGATTCCCGATAAAGCGTATAATAGGGGAATATCTTCCTTGATACGCCATTTCTCATATCACTTTGCTATTTCAAAATTTCGGACTTACAAAACTTCAAAACGATAACCGCCGCCATTGTTGTCTCGGAGTTCATCACCATCATCTTCAAAACCAAAAGTAAGTTATGGCTTCTTCTTCTAAATCTTCGAGTCAGATCGTGTCTGTGTGTCGGGATTAAATGGCGGTTTTATGTCTCCCCTTCGGGATTTTGGTAAAGTGTCTTCTTTTCTTCCATTTTAACAACCTCCGATATAAAGGAGATTGTCTCTCAATACCGTATTTGATATAATTTATGTTGCCCCGTCCCGGAGCATAGGGCTTGTTTCCTCCCGGAATGGTTTGTCATCAGATCTGAAGACAGCCCGGCTGGTCTTCGATTCCATATCCTCGTATATGTCGAACTTCAACAGATGTTCGGCATATCACTGCCCAACTTACGCCAAATTCTTTTCGGCATTTGGTGGGCCTAGGTGTCTATGCCTATCGGCATAATTTTCCTTTCACTTTGGGGCTTGTTCTCCGCTTTTGCAATCGAAGGGTGGTTGGGGTGGTATTATTTATCACCCCGTAAATTCAAAGCAAAGATAAAGTCAAGATCTCGAATGGCGGAAGAAGTTTTTCTTTGTCGGCTCGATGGATCTTCAGGTTTACATGGCGATCGGAGAAGATCGCCCGACGTGGTGGTCGACGAGATCGACGGTGGCCGGAGGAGCAACGGACAAAGTAGGTCTCGTGGATGAGGCCTTACCGAGGCCGAGCTCAGCTCAATGGGCTTAGCCTTATGATCCGCCACCAAGGTGGAGTCGGTGAAGCGCGAGGCCCTCCTTCTCTTCTCGTCCTTTGTTGTATGATTATTTGTGTGTACATGCACCTCGACTTCAGATTTATTACAGTGAACTTGATCGGGATAAGAGGAAGAAGAGGAAGGAGTCGAGCGGTGTCGAGCTCCCTCCTCTTTGAAGTAGGTCGAGCCTCCTCCCGATTTTAAAGGATGTCGAGGCTATCCTCAAGTGAGCGAGGAGGCTTGAAGTCTCCTAAGCATGAGCTCTTCAGCGCTTTAAGAGGTTAAAGGCATATCCCGAGGCATCGCATTGCCGCCGACCCGAATGCGTCGTTGTTGGCTCAACAGCCCCCTACCTTCCCGAGGTAGCGACTTATCCTTCTTCCTTATGAAGTAATATAAATAATGTATTCTTCGACTTGTTGGATTACGACAGGGTCGAGATCGTGTCGGCCGAGGTGGGCCAAGATGTCCGCCGGACGGCCTGTGATGTCGGTTTCACAACGGACTTTGAAAGGGCCGTTAGCGGCTTGACGGGTGGCCCAAGATGCTCGGGAATGGAGGAGAAGACTCTCCTCGTCCAGAGATTAGCGAGCCGAGGCAAAGATCCGGACCTCGTCAAAATGTAGGCCGCGGATACGGACCGCTGGAGGCGGTTGGCGGGTCGAGGCGGGCGGGCGCCGAGGCGATGGAGGCAAGGGCTAGGGGCGGTCGGGAAGCCGGCGAGGCCGAGGTCGCCTCAATGAAGGCGGAGTTGGATGAGGCTCGGGCCGGGAGGCCGAGGTAGCGAGCTCACAGGGAGATGCTTGGGCATTTGCGGAGAGGCTATTCCTCTGGGGCTTCTCCGGATGGTTGGTGATGCGGCGAGGTCTCAATAAGCGCGCCGCCCTCGATGCAATCAAGAAGTCGCCGAGGACACCTGCACTGGATAAACCAAGTACGGGTACGAGGAGATAGAGGATGATGTCCCGAGGCGGGCCTATTTCGATGTCCTTGTCCGCGGCCCGGCGAGCTTCCGTGCTGCGGACCCGACTTCATCTTGCTCACGACCGTGGAGTCTGCTCGCTGCCCTCAGGACCGAGATCCCCGACCGACGCCTAATGGCCGATCTTACAAAGGGGTCGGGGATGCTTTGCGGTTGGGTTTCAAGGCACGAGGCTCGGCAGTAGCCTGAGGAGGCCAAAGTCGGACTTGGCGGGTTAGGGGTAAGAGGCCGAGGCTTTCCATGTTCGAGGCGGCCGAGGTGGATAGGCCGAAGCTTCGAGGGTCGATTGATCCTTTTTTTTTTTTTTGAATGTAAATGTACATCGTTTCTCGCTTAGGGCATATTAATAGAATCACAAGTTTACATGAAAACACTTATCTTTTTATTCAGTTGTCGCCTGAAATGCTTGATGCTTCTCCTTGGTTGAATCGAATTGAAGACTTGTCGCGGGCTCTGGAATTAAAAGAGGTCGAACTCCTCCATATAAAGGACAATTGGGCCATGTGCGGCGGAGTCTCATATCAAACATAGAGCTGCCAGAGAGCTGTGACGAGCCCGTGCTCATCTTTGCATTTGAGGAGTCGCTTGAGGTCGCCAAGGAGAAGGCTAAATTAATAGCTGAGGAGCATGCCGAGTACGAGGAGGCCATCCATCGAAATGGTGGGATGACTATCTCGGAAGTTGAAGCCAAGGTTGTCGAGGCCGCTGCCCGTTGTGCGAGGTACCGGCGTGAATATGGTCGGACCTCCTGGCAATTCATGGAACAGTACGGTGAATTAAAAAGGCTCGGAGGTATATACAAGACCGTCATCGCTCGACAACCACAGCTCGATGAAATGCTTCGACGGGATGCGAGGCTCTTCTTCCGCTTGAGCTTCTCGCCTAGAATAAATGAACCGAATTTTGACGATCCGCGTGGATAGCTCAAGAGAGGCGTGCTATGGCCCTCGAGCGACATGGATCCTCAGGGGCCAAAGGCCATCAGTGGCCGAGGTCGATCTAGCGAGCCCATAGTGTAGATCGAGGACGAGGTAGAGGTAGGATTAGTATAGACGAGTCATGAATCGCGATTTTCTAGGGATCGCTCATTTTCCTGTCTCCTCCGCCTCGTAATATGTAATCTGTGATAACTTATTTTTAAAATAAGAAAGATGTACTTGCTTCATTATTGACTTTATATTGAACTAAAGTAATATATGAAGTCTTCAAGGAATCCGCTCGTAGAAGGTAGTTCGTCTTGTAGAGTTCCGCCTTCTAATTAATGATTTTTGCCGAGGTCGTCGAGGGTGGTCCCTTATTTCGTCTACATAGAGAGAACCGTCTTCAAATAAACGAAGGTAATATGATCTCGTATGTAGGAATGGTTCCTATTTTTGCCGAGGTCATCGGGAGGGTGGTCCCTTATTTCGCCTACATAGAGAACCGCCTTCAAATAAACGAAGGTAATCGATCTCGTATGTAGGAATGGTTCGTTTTTGCCGAGGTTATCGGAGGGTGGTCCCTTACCGCCTACATAGAGAGAACCGCCTTGAAATAAACGCAGTAATCGATCTCGTATGTAGGAATGGTTCCTGCTTTTTGCCGAGGTTATCGGAGGGTGGTCCTTTACTTCATCTACATAGAGAGAACCGTCTTCGAAATAAACGAAGGTAATCTGATCTCGTATGTAGGAATGGTTCCTGTTTTTTGCCGAGGTTGTCGGGAGGGGTGGTCCCCTTACGCGCGTTTAAATTCATCCTCGTATGAAACGAAGATAATCTGACCTCCGTCGAGGGAATTTGTCCTCCGTAGAGGGTATAGAATAATATTGAAGATTAATTATGCATTAGTGACAAATAAAACATGCAAAAAAAAAAAGAATTTTATTGATAAAAGACGACATAACAAAGTAAGACTCTGACTCGATTAAACAGGACTCTGAAAACACGACCGAACAAGACTCGACCTTTGACACTTATGCATAATATCTCTTCAGATGAATGATGTGCCATGCGTTGGGTAATTGCTCACCGGACAATTGGGCGAGCTTATAGGCCCCTTTGCCGAGGACTTCGTCGACCCGGTAAGGTCCTTCCCATGTGGCTTCCAGCTTGCCGAGCTGCACGGCTTTGCTGACTTCATTATTTCGGAGTACGAGGTCACCCACTTGGAATTGTCGGGTTTTAACACGCTGGTTGTAATACCGAGCCACCATTGCTTGCACCGAGCTTCCTTGACGTGGCGAGGTCTCTTTTTCTTCGAGTAGGTCCGAGATCATCTCGTAGATTTTCCTCATTTGCTTCAAAGAGAAGTCAATGGTACGAGGACTCGGTACTCTAATTTCTCGCGGGATCACCGCCGGGTTCCATACACCAAACCGTAGGCGTTTCTCCGCTCGAGGTCCCAGGTGTTGTTCGGTATGACCATAAGACCTGTGGTAAATTTTTCACCCAGGCCCTTAGCTCGGTCGAGACGAGTCTTGATCCCTTCACGATGGTCCTGTTGGTGACTTCGGTCCGACCATTTGCTTGAGGATGGGCCACCGAGGTGAATTTTTGTCGATCCGGCTCGACACCACCTCTCAATGTCTTATCGTGAATTGTGTTCCGCTGTCCAAAGGAGGATATGAGGGATGCCGGCGACACACTATGTTCTTCCGCACGGTTGAGGGCGTTTTACTTGTGATTTTTGCCAAAGGCTCGGCTTCCACCCACTTCGTGAAGTAGTCAATCGCAACAATTAGGAATTGAGCTGTCTCGGTGCTTTGCAAAAGGGCCTACGATGTCGATCCCCATTGCATAAACGGCCAAGGGCTCAGATTGAGGTGAGGTCGGTGCGGTAGCCTCTGCACGCCCCGTGGAGTTGACACTTTGACACCTTTCACAAGGTCAATTGAGTCCCGAACATCATCGCCAATAAGATCCCCATCTCACGACTTTTTTCGACAAGGCTCGGGGTCCGATGTGACTTCCGCATGATCCTTCGTGCACTTCTCTGAGAACGAATCACCGATTCGACCCAAGCACCTTAAGAGAGGCTGGAGATATGACTTTCAGATAGGACCCCGCCAATCAGATATCGATAGATTTGTTAAGGATCCTTCTAGCTTCCAAACTTGTCTTGGGTAGTTCGCCATTCTCCGGTACTCGAATGGGAGTCATCCAATGGGTTCTTCATCCGAGACTACGTTAACCTCGGCCCGCCATCGGTTTTGTCTATGCTTCGCTTTGGACTTCATCTTGGCGGGCTCAGACCACGAGGCCAATTTACTTAAGATGTCACCGGCTGTTTTGCTCCCTGGGATGCGAACTATCCGAAAGTATGAGAAAATCCGCTGTAGGCCTTTTGCTTTTTCAAGGTATTTCTTCATCCTGCTGCTTTTTTGTCAGATTTCAACATTTGGCTTACTACGACCGAGAATCGCCGTGAACTTGCACGGCTCGTGATTTGAGATTTTGAGCTAGGCGAAGTCCTGCGATCATGCTTCATACTCTACTGTTGTTCGTATTTTGAATGTGAACCAAGTGAGTAGGTGATCTCGCCGTCCGGCCTAGGAGTAAGATTCCCGCTCATTACCGCTTTTCCGAGCCCCGCCAACGTAGAGTTGCCCTCCTTTGGTATTTCATCCATTGGTTCGGCTTGGGCATCGCCTCGACACGGACTCGGTGGGCTTCGGTTTTCGACGGTTAGCCTCGCCAGAAACCGCAAGTGGCTTGACCTTTGATGGCTGGCGGGGCGAAGGATATATCGTGTCGCTTAGTTCGATTGCCCATTTCGCGATTCTCCCGAGAGCTTGGGCTCGTCAATACTTGCCAAGTGGGTAGTCGGTGAGGACTTGTATGGGATGTGCATGGAAGTATGGACGTAGTCTCCTTGCGGCGTTTATCAATGCTAAGGCAAGCTTCTCCAAGGGCCGACACTGCTTCGGGCCTTTAGTGCTCGGTCGATGAAATACACCGAGCCGACGCCCTTCCTCTCGTACTCAAGATCGCACTTATGGATTCGTCCGAGGCGAGGTAGAGAAAGGACCTCTCCTCTTTCGGGACTGATAGAGTGGGAGTTTACGAGATAGCTCTTGAGATCTTCAAAGCGGACTTGTGTACATCATCTCATGAGAATTTCGGCCTTTTGAGTATCTTGAAGAAGGGTATTGTTTATCCGCGGCTTTTGAAAGAAAGCGGCTCGATCAAGGCTACGCACCGTCACTTTGTGTACGCTATGTATGGTCTTTGCATGTTCATTTCCAAAATGGTTTCGACCTCGACGGGTCAAGCTTTTAGCCCTTCTTGTGAAACCCAAAGACCCTAAGAACTTTCGGATCGAACCGCAAACGTGCACCGGGGTTCAGCCATGTTGATTTTCGGAGAAGGCCGAGGACCATCCGAGGTCGGCTACACATGCGGCTTCCTCCTTGCTTTTGACGACGATGTCGCTCACGATACCTCCAATGCTCGACCTATGTAGGGCTTAAATATTTTGTCCACCATCCTTTGATAGGTGGCTCCTTCATTCTTGAGGTCGAATGGCATCTTTTTATACGCAAAGACTCAAGTCGGTAATGAAGGTCGTCTTGGCGCGCCTTCGCCGTCTATCGTGACTTGGTGATACCCTTTGTATAAGTCCAAGAAACTCAAGACTTGTGATCCGACCAAGGCCGACCTTCTTGTCAATGTTGGGAAGGGATAGCAATCCTTTGGGCAATGTTTGTTGAGGTCGGTGTAGTCAATACACATTCTCCATAGTCAATACACATTCGCCATCCCCCTCCTCCTTTCTTCACCATCACCGGTTGGCTATCCAGTCGGATATTTGACCTCGAACAAGATGCGAGCTTTTAACACCTGGTTCACCTCGTCGTGAATGACTTGGTTCCGCTCGCTGCAAAAATTTTTGCTTCGCCGAACGGTTTCATGTTCGGGTCGATGTTGAGCGGTGAGTGATGATACTTGGTGAGACTCGGTCATGTCGAGGGAGACCAAGCAAACACATCTCGGAATTCCGTAGGAGTTGGATGATCCGGTTCTTTATTTCGTGTGCCTTGGTGAGACCAACTTTGACGACCTTTAAGGGCTCATCCTCGCATAATACGACCTCTTCCGCTCGGGTTATCGGGGAGTGTACTTCTTGACCCAACTCCTCGGGTTCCTTTAGTTGCTATGCCTGGTGTTGGACCGAGGTCCCCGCACCTCGTAAGGCAACCGCATACATTCCCGCTTGCTTTTGATCACCTCGGATCACGGCTGTTCCCTCGCTGGTATCTTCATTGTGAGGTGGTACGTTGAGCATACCGCTTTACAAATTGTTCAGCCAATCTCGCCTAGTATGATGTTATATGGCGTGGGCCTTCACTACTAAGAATTGCACCACCTTGGTGGAGCTTGTTGGCGACTTCCCACCGTGACGGTAGCTCTATTATCCCTTCCAAGGCGCTCTTCTTGGACGAAGCTTCAGAGTGGCGGTGGCGCAGCGAGGCGCGCTTCTTCTATCCCTAGCTTGTCAAAACATTCCTTGAAAGGATGCTTACCGACGCCACCGTCAATGTACACGCTGTTTCACCAACTTATTTCATGACCATCGCATGGATCACGGTGCATCCCGGTGGGGTACTATTATGGTACGGGTCATCCTGAGAAGGTGATCGCCTCGTCCTTTCGAACCTCTTGTTGTTAGGCTCGCGGTTCTAGGACTTGGGCTTCGGCCTTGTGGAAGACTTCGTGACTCCACGGGAGCCCGTAATAGTGGAGATCACCCGTCATATTGGGACTTATCATCTCCTTCCTCATCGATGTCGCGCTTTTTGTGGGGGCGCATTCCCCATCTTCATTTGCTTTCTTTCTTCTCTCGGGTCGGCTTGGCGACCCCGTGTTTGGTACTTCTTGGGTCCATCTTGAACCAACATCTCTATCTCTCCCATGAGTTCTTTGCACTCTTCGATGTCGTGCCCATAGTCTTCATGGAATGAGCAAGATTTATCCTCGGTTCGCGCCTCTTTCCTCCTGCCATCGGGTCGAGGCTTCTAACAGTTCATATGGAGTGCGAGATTTCGCCCGGCTTCGTCAACGGGTGTATTGAGGTCGCCCGAGGCGCCACGCGGACCGAGCCCGACCTTATAGGCGATGTAATCTTTCTAAGGCGCCGCCGCCTTGGTTCCGATCTTCCTTCCTTCATCTCTTCTTCCTTTCCGAGGGCCCCTACCTGTGCGCCGTGCTTTCTCTTGTCGGCCTCGTCCGCTTTGGCGAACCGGTTGGCTATGCGCCATACCGTCGCAGACGGGGTTCGTGATTGACGATCTCTCAGATAAGGCCCCGCAAGATGCCGCTTTGGAAGGCCGAGATGACTAACAGGTCGCTCACGTCTTCGACCTTCAAACACTCCTTGTTAAACCTCGCCATGAAGTCACCGATGGACTCGTTACGGTTTTGCCTTATGGTGAGGAGGTGCCGACGACGTTGACCCGCCCGGAAGAACCTTCATGGAAGGCGCCATCAGTCGCGATAGAGCCGATGCTTCCGTAGAGTAGATCGTCGAACCACCGCGGGCGTTGTCGACAGTAACTCCGGAAGAGTTTACACATACGAACCGAAATGAGACGTTGGTTGATCATGTTGTATCGAACCGCGAGAGGAAGTTCATGGATCCTCACCATCATAGGGCGATGCTTGGTACCGGTATTTATCCGGAGAGAAGTGTTGAGTATCCTATTTGAGAACGGGTGACTATTTTCCCGCACTCCATCGAAGCCGCCCTTGGAGATTGGGACGGAGTTCGACGATCGAACTCGCTTAGGTGACTCTGACCGACCTCACGGCGGCCATGATGCCTTTTTCCGCTGCTCGTCGCCCTTGGAGAGCGGGGCGAGTTCGCCGAATGGATTCATTCGGCGATCGGGGCCGGCCACGGCGGTCACGACGTCCTCTCCCCGCCGCTGCTCCTTGCGCGGTCGGCTTAGGCCCGACCTCGTTGTGATGCCTCGTACCTAGACGAGGCTTCATGCCTCGTCTTCGTGACGTGGTCGACCGTGTCACGAGGTACTTGAGAAAGCTCTCCTTATTTTTCTCGAGAACCCTTGGCGCGCGTCAAGGTTTACTATGGAGCCGGATGTTCCCTGGATTATTGCTGCGATTTCTTCGCTATGGTAGCTCGCCTCCCGCAGGCGGGTGTCCGTGCTCGCCGAGACTTTGGACATATCCTTCGGGGTTTCTTCTCGATTGGGCTCTTCCCGAGCCGAGCTCGACGGTCCCGGATGCATTGCTTCGTGTACCGGTCATGATTATTTCCGTAAACGGTGGTTGATCGAAATACAAAATTTCGCTTTCCACGCACGGCGCCGATGATCGATCTTAATTTCATAAGGAAATAAATGCTTAAGAACACCAAGGATTTACGTGGTTCGATCTATGAATAAGATCTACGCCCACGGCAGAGAGAGTATTCGTGTATTGAATGTAAGAAGCGATTACAAGGAGTGTGAATGATCTATTTCGCCTAATCTAGCCTCTATTTATACACAATTATTTAGACCTAGATCTTAACTCGAGATCTTCTCTAAATAGATTGAGATCTAGGATAGGATCTTAATCCTATCCCTTCTCGAACTAGGATTTATTTAGATATGGCCGAGCCTTCGCTCCCACCGGTTTTAGGGGTCTTCTTGGGCCGAACTTGTCCAGCCGAGCTTGACGCCGCCTTTACCAGATTGGGCACGATGTTTGGGCCTAGTAGTTGGGCCATATCCTATCAACTACAATTTTAATTATTTGCAATTCAAACGAAAATGACCATCACGACAGATTAACACAAGTTAGTTAAACCATCCGAAAAGTCAAGACCAGCTGTGTGGTCAAGATACTTTGATTGATGGATTCAAATCGTAAACACAATTATGTGTTTTTTAGATGCCCTGCCTCGCTTAATTCATGAGACTTAGGGGTGTTTGGCTGCTTATTTTAGAGAGTTTATAAGCTCTAAGAGTTTATAAGATGTTTCAAGAGCTTATAAGAGGTAATATCTCAAGTGCTTATAAGTTGTTAAATGGTTTGGATAATTGATCTTATAAGCTAGAGAAAGAATCGTGAGTTAGAGAGAGAAAATCATAGTTAGAGAGATCAAATTGACGAGATGTGAATTTGATAGTGTATGTGTAGAAATTAATGAACTATAATAAAGTTATTTTGGTAAATTCATGAGTGCTTATAAGTTTATGAAAAAATAAGGTAGAGTTGACCAACTTATTTTTAGGGAGCTTATATGTTGTCGAGCTTATTTTCACAAATTATAAGTCGTTTAGAGTTTATTTTCACAAATTATGTCGCTTAAGAGCTTATTTTACCAAACACTTTGCAACGAATTATAAGTCGTTTTAAAGAGCTTATAAGCTCAGCCAAATACCCTCTTAGTATCATATTTTCATTTAGTAAAGGATCCAAATCATGAGGGGATCTAAGGGTTATATCGGGATTCAGTCCAGCATAAGTCCTAAACCTTTTGTTTATCCATATGTATTATTCAACTCAATCTATCCAAAATGATTAAAAAATTAGAATAAAGATGTTATTAGTTCAATTGTTTTTTCTCAATATTACCTTAGATCTTATAAATTCCTTCAAATCATTCAATAATAATGATATTTGAAACTTGATTAAAAATTCTATCATGAAGATTTGACTAACTAAGATATTATTTCTGTTGAAAAAATTCTTAAGTATCGGGAATATTGGAAAAATTCATGTGTACAAGAATTTTAATCTATCTTAATTATGTGTTTTGATTAGATCCTAAGACCTCTGATGATTGCCTTGCTGAAGTAACTAATGCTACTGACTTGTTTTGAAGTTATGTGTTTTTTCTACAAGTTTCAACAAGAGAACTACCATCTTGGACATACCCAAGACTAAAGGAGTTCATGCAGTATTGAGAGTCAATCATACTGATAGGAGTATCAATATATGTGCAACTTATGACAGCTCAACTGAAGGATCGTCCACTAAAGATTAAAGACTAAAGACTGACGGAAGGCCAACTGATGTCTGAAGACGGAAGTACAAGCGATACTGATGATCAGAGCCACTGGAGTAAAATCGAAGACTGAAGACTAACGTTGGAAGACTGAAGCCAGAAGATCGAAGATTGAGACTCAGTGCTGATGGACGAGAATGAGTCAGGATATGACTAAGTGTCATATTTGGCAGCAAACTACCCTTGCAGAAGTCAAAGATGGATTAGCAGTCAAAGCTGAGTATCAGAAGTCAAAGCTGACTACCATGAGTCAAAGCTGATGTCCAGGAGTCAAAGTTGGCTATATCAAGTCAAAGATGACAGATGAAATATCAAAGCTAACTATCTATCGACATCTATCTGAATGCTTCATACTGACGCAGGAGTTTGAAGCTGACAAAAGACGGAGTCTAGACTGTTGATATAAAGAAGAATAAGCTACGACTTGCCTGACCTGAAGTCAATGCTGACAAAACACGGAGTCAACTCAACTGAAGAAACACGAAAGAATTTAAGCCTTGAGTGTTTGACTCACCACATGTAGTAACGTATCTGCAGAAGATCCTGACATGCTATACTAAATTTTCAGAATTGCAGAGCTACTGTGTACGATGCTACCTTTGTCAGAAGACGTACGAGGATTCTCAACGGGAAGAATTCAGACGATAAATATAAGGATTTGAATGGTAGTCCTTCCAATGGATCTATTCTTATTCTTTTCTCTATATATATGTGCAGAATCCAACATTTGAAGGTTACCGAAACGATGCACAATTGAAATCTCAAAGTATTCAAGCTCAAAGCTCAAGTCAATCAAATAACAATTTCGAACAAGGAAGTAATCATTGTATCAGTAAATCTCAAGAGCTCACATATATCTATCAACTCGAGATTTCAACATAAACTTTTTTATATCTAGGATATCCATCTTGTATATCTTAATCCTAGACATCCTGAGTTTATCATCCGTGATAATCGATCACACTATTTTCTAACACGAAAACATGCTAGTAGATATGTAAGTTTAGTATCGTATCCATGTGGATTGTAATACTAAAATACGTAAGCTAACTCAATAATCCTTCATCATTATCCAAGCAACAAATTTGGTTTTGAAAGGTTTTGAGACTTCAAATATTTAATTCAAAGTCAAGAGAAATAAAGCAAATAAAGATAACGATTAACTCAAATAGACAAATAGACTAAGAGACTAACCCTAGGGATGTATTAATTCTACCCACTACGTGTGTTTATCCCGCTTCCTATTAACCAATTTTAATCCAGCCAAGATGAAAGATCACATAAGTAACCAACAATTTCAGTTACGATAATTGTGGTAGTGAATTACTAATTTACCTATTACTGTTACGTCTCAAGGTGAAAATTAGAAACCCAAAAGATCACAAAGAATATGCTTCCACGGATGTTCCTATCTCACCACGACTCAATGCTTACTCAGACAGTATTCAAGATCGATTGACAATTAAAATCATTATATTCAACTGGCAACTAGATATGCATCAAGATTGATCGTAAATTAACACATAAGATTTAGCACCAAGAATCACAAATCAATGACCGGAAGGTAAATAGAAAATAGCAGGAATCACCACACTTAGGATAAAATCATACAAACCCTAGGATTAGAACATGAATTTAGCTAGACATATAAATCGAAATAAAATACGAAATTAACATAGAAAAAGGAATTGAATTGATAAAACCCGTAATGGAGTGTCGGAAGAACAATTGTTGGGATTGAATCCAAACCCGAGTAGAAAACTGAAAAACTGAAATCCTTCGGATGAATTTGCTCCAATAGCGATTACAAAACGTTAATGTAAAGTAGAATTGCAATAATCTAAATTCTAGAAGCGTAAAATTGAAAGCTAGAATGAAACTATGCGAAAATATGCTAAAAACTGAGAGAGAGGCGCCATTGCACAGCAGGAGGTATATATAGCTAATGGGCTGAAACCCTAATTCGCGTCAGGCCGCAGCGCCTAGCGGTCGCTAGGTCGGTTGCTAGCTTTGAGTCAGTCACTTTCTTTGATGAGCTCACGGCTAGGCTCGCGGTCGCGTGATGTTCCTAGCGGCCGGCCTAGCGGTCTCTAGGTCGGTCGCTAGTTTTAATACAGAAACGTTTTCGGGATTTCTCGCGGTAGCTCGCGGTCGCTAGATGTGCCTAGCGGTCGCTAGGTCGGTCTCTAGTTTTACTTTAGAAGCTTTTTTGCCTGAGATCACGGTCGGGCTAGCGGCCGTTAGCCACTGTTCCTTTTCATCTTTGGTTCGTTCTTTGCCTTATGCTCGATTATCACCTGAAAAGCCTACTGAACACCAAAAAGGAACCCCAAGAGCAGTATCTTCCAAAAATAGCTAAAAGCATAAATCAACTATATAAACGCACTTAAACTGATCTAAAATCATCCTAATATATTATTAATAAACGAGTAAAAAGCACGTTTATCTATAACTCAGATCCCTTGTTAGAAAACCCCTCTATAAAACCCCCCATAGTTTAGTAGAAGTTTGGGCAAGTAAGAAAAAAGGTGTTAGTTGCTGAAATATTGGTTTCTAGCACCTGCAAGCTAGAGGTTAAGTCGACTGTATCCTGAAGCAGTTAGTGATTTCCTAACACCAGCAAGGGTAAGAGGAACGCCAAGTTCAACGAGATACTGTAAGATGTCCTAAGTATCTATGTTTACTCTTGTTCCCGTAAACATGACCAATCTGAAGTCAGTGGACTGACTGAGCAACCAGTTTGTGGAGGTAGGAGTTGATCCATTCGAACTACGTAAAAATCAACATGTTATTTGCTTTCAGCATTGCTTCAATATTGCATGTTATTGAACTGCTATCAGCAGCACAACGTAGTCTTAAAACCCTCCATCAGTATCCGTTTGATACTAAAGAGATCTAAACAAAAAATTGACTAATAAATATATAAATAACTTTTTCAAACGGAGTCTCGTCAGAAGGCAAACACAAGAACCACCGATTCGCACGTACATCGCTTATCGTCCAACTGACTTGCATTTTAGCAAGAATAGGTTTGCTAACTGATATCACTATCCCTTATCTAAACTGACCAGCAGTATTGATACAAGTACTAGACTGTCAGTTACCCGACTAGCTACTGTCTGCAACCATTTGGTTATCTTAAGAAAAAGTTTTAAATTTACCTAATCGGTTTATCCCCCCAATACACCAAGATATGCCAAGTGGGACCCATCAATTGAGATCGAGCAAGTTGTTCACACGAGCAACTAACTCCCCAATAGTCGTTGTTTTAGAACTAATTTTAAAATCATATATATATTTTTGCGTACTGTTGCATATTTGCTATGATAGAAACTAACTATAGCAAGTTAACTTCTCTCCCCACGTTCGTGGTAGACAACTATGAGATAAAATTCAGACTCAAGAGCTACCTCACCATCCAACACTGCCGTATGTGGGAGGTCATCACTAATGGACCGATCATTATTAGACGAGCTCAAGATAATGAAAGTAAGCACGCAACCAGGACAAGAAACCACCTACAAGTTCAAGTTGAAGGATTGAGCGAGCTTCACCTCAGAAGAACGCAAGCAAGACGAGCTTGACAACCTTGGCAAAAATATAATCTCTGAAACAGTTCCCAACTCTCACATTGGGGAGCTGATGAAGTGTGAGACAAGCAAGGAGATGTGAGATGCGCTAGAGAGCCTATGTGCAGGCTCCGAGGAAATCAATGAGAACAAACTTATAATAGCTTGTTAGAAGTTTGATAACTTCAAACAAAAGAAGGGAGAATCCATTGATGGCATGGAACTCAGATTTGCCACTATCATCAATAAGATCTCGATCTTGAGAAAGGACAAATATACGCAACAAGAAATAAATCTCAAGGTCTTTTGGACACTCCCTGCTACTGACTAGAAAGTCTACATGGTAGTACTTCAGAAGAAAGCTGGATTTAATAAGATGTCTATGGACAAGCTCTTCTTAGCTTTGAAAGCTGACGAATATGACATCAGACGTACTGAAGAGTCTACAAAGGCTGAAGCATTTGAAGAAGACGCTCAAGTCAGCAAAAGTAAAAGCGTCATCCTGAAAGCTGACAAGAGCAAGGAAGCCAAGAAGACAACTATGGATAAAAAGCTGAGTGCAGCAACGACGAGTTGCTGACCCAATATACTTTAATGGCTGATCTATTTGGGAAAATGAAAGCCCGATTAAAGAGGTACAACAAGTACAAAAAAAGAGCCATGGATACGACATGAGCCACAGAGAAAGAACTCACAAGGATTGGTCTGACGAGAGACCTAGTCGACCTAAGTATAAAGATGATGAGTGCTTCAACTATGGTAAAAAATGGCACTTCAGACACGACTTTCCTCAACTGAGCCACAAGGAAAGAAAAGCTTTTCGTGCCAAGCGAGACTAGAAGATGAGCGAACGCAAGGCTATGGTTGCTGAAAAGGCCGAGTCTTCAAGATCAACAAGTAGCACTTTCAGAAACTCGTCCAGCACTGATGATGAGAGCCAGTGCCTGATGGTCAGAGAGATTAGCAACTATGAGGAAAGCTGCATGGTGAGAATCGATAATGGCCTCGACAAACATGAGGTAACTTCCTGTCTCTCTATGAAAATCTCTCACATATAATTATATTATCTAAGCAGGTATCTGACTCCGAAGAAACCTCAGTAGAGTGGGATGAGATGGAGCAGATCATGACTGACTACATAACAGCTATGGCTGAGAACTTCAAGTCGATGAAAAGCTTCACTTTTCGAGCAAAGTCAACAAACAACCGACCTTTGAAAACTAAGATAAAGCTCACTACTAAGCTGACTAAGCTAAAGAAGAAACATGCTGATCAAGCTAGCATGATACAGGAACTGAAGGCTAAGCTGTCTCAACAAGGGAAAGAAATAGTTTAGCTCTGAACTGAACTAATTGAGATCAGCATGAAGTTCAGCACACTTCAGCTCCAAATCCATAAAGGGTTGCGACTACGGGTTGTAAAGGGAGCGTGGATGACATCTGGTCATAGCATCCTCGAAAAATTACGTTGATCACGCTTCCAATATCCATGAAGACTTGTGCTATGTCGTATCCGTCTATATTTGTTGTGATGACGAGGGCATCATCATGAGGCCTAACCAGCGCTCTATCGTCTGTGGGCCGAAGAGATCTCGGGTAACGTTTGTTCATCTCTTTATCTTTAGAACGGTGCGCCTATTCCAGGCCTTGGCTATTCTGAAGGACGCTTTCCTTGCCATGTCAGAATATTCTCCCAATATGTCCTCAGGTGATCATGTGGATCATACCTTTTTTTCTTGTGGGGAGGTGTTCTTGCTCTTGTTTCTTCCGATTGTCTGTCATCATCCTTCTGTTTTTCTAATTTCTTATCATCCTCTACTCGGACGTACTCTAGGAGTTGTCCATTCTGAATAAATCTTTCGATGGCATTTTTCAAATATCGGCACTCTTTAATTTTATGACCATAGTCATTATGATATTTACATAACTTGTTGGACCTGGGCCTCTGGAGTCCATCTTTGGCAATCCTAGGGAATCTGAATTGTGGTTTCTTGGCTTCTATCTCTAGCAATGCTACTGGTTCTCCCGTCAGGGGGAGGTGTATGACTCGAACCTTTCTGGCTTCTTCCTTTCTGAGCTCGAGTTTTCAGGTATTTCTTTTCTCCATCCATTCTTGGTTCTCGGTGGCCCTCTAAGTGCAGTACTCTCCATATGTTTCTCTAGAACAACATCCGCCAGGTGTATGGACTTGTCTGTTCGGGACAACAACCCCTCCCAGCTTCATGATGGCCTCTTAATTAAGGATATGATCAAATGCCCATTTTTTAAGTTGTCAGTGAATATGTCAACTTTTACCGCCGACCTTATATCTTGGGATTCCAACACCGTTTATATTGAATCTCGTTATATATGATCTTTGGGTCTCCTCTTTCTCTTGTATTATTGACCACATATGGTACGTTCCGTGCGCTGACCGTCATGCGTTTCTGAATTGGTTTAATAAAACTCCTTTCAAATCCTCGAAACAGTGTATGGATTGGGGCGATAATTGTCTGAACCACTGTCATGCTGGGTACACGAACTTGGTTAAGAAGACTTTGCACTTTACCCTATCGGTATATTGATGTAGTGGATAATATTCTCGAATCTCATCAAATTCTCTTAAGGATCCATGATTCCATGATACTCATGATTGATGTGCCTGAAATTCTTGGGCAAAAGTTCTACCTGCACAATTGCCGAGAAATATATTATTTATGAAAATTATATGAAAGATCTATATAAAAGAATTAATCAATTAATAGATATCAAATCATTCACCAAATAATTCAACAAATCATTCACCTAAATAAACTCATCTCTTCATCTTGTTAATACAACGTTTAGGAACATTCAGATTCTTCCTCCAAATCATTCACCCAAATCATCCACCAAATAATTTTTCCTTTTTTTTTTTCTTTTTAAAAGATATTTAAATTCTTCCTCTAATGGTACGACATAAACATTCAGATACGAAATCCAAAAAAAATGTGAATCTGTATTCTACTTTTGGAAATCATATCATTTCATAACATATGTATTACATACATGAATAATTCTTACTTAAAAATGTGAATTCTTTGATGCGTATATGAATAATTCTTAAGTATATACAACAAATCATCTCATTTCATCATAGTAGCTTCATCGATAATTTCTGCCTAACCATAAATAAATTATTATTTGATATTTAGCCGAAAATTGGAAGGAAAAGAAGAGTATTGAATTTTAGAACTTGTATTTGGACGGTTTCGAACGGGAGAGAGAAGAAAATCATGAAAAGCATTTATGCAATTTATGAATATTTAATAATATATAACGTGATAGATTATCGAAATTCATTCTTAATAATAGTACTAATATATTAAGTTATAGAATATAAATATTTAATTAATTTGAACAATTATGGAAAGGATATCTAAATTCAAAAAGTTAACTGTTACAAAGATAGATACAAGGTTATATAAGTCTATTAATATTTCTTAATTAATACATTAAATAATTAATTTCCTCATATAATTATTTTTATATAGATATCTCTCTAACATATATGTCTAAATACAATTTCTCAATATATAAATGGTTTTGTTGAGAAAATGGATGCTAAATTGTCGGTGGTCTTTTTGTCAAATTGATTATCGGTTATTATCTATTAATTTGATAATTAATTATACTTAATAATTTTAATTTTTGATTGAATTTATTTAGCAATATATAAGAAGCTGTTTTTATCCACGTACTCAAATAAAATCCTTAAACCCTTGAGGTCATCTATTTTTTAGGATTAGTCTAGAAAGATAAATTTTTAGATTAACATATATATTATTTTGATGATTGAATTAGTTTAGTTTGATTTATATCTTATTTAAATTCGCTAAATTCTTTCAAATTATTTGACACTTTCAATTCGATTTTGAGATAATTTCTTTGAAATCTCTATTGCTTTAGATTAGACTGTTAAGAAACATTGTATGATGAATTTGAAGTTACTGATACACGAGGTCGAAAAATTTGTATGCATAAACCTCGTAATGTAACAGTGCTCGAGGTAATCAAGATTTTTTTTTCCTTCTATTTGGAATGATAAATGATCATATCCCATTACAAAATGGAGCCGTTTAAATCAAGTTGCTTGTAGCTTGAAGCAACATCCTTTTCGTAGTTCGTGTCAAGGTCCAATTTTTTTGGGAAGAATGAGGAAGACTTGTGCTTATCTGGTTTCATCGAGCTGCTATTCTGGCCTAAACATTTGGTATCTGCTTCTGCTCCGTTGAGCCTTTCCTCTGGGCTGTTCCCATTGCAATCCCATTTACCACTTTGAAGGCCAATGCTCATCGATAAACTGCCGAGATTCTTTTCTGTTACAAAAGTGTCATTTGCTGTTGAAAGATACTTACCACACTCTTCCATGTTCTCATGCCATCTAAGTTTCATCTTGTGTAGACCGGTATCTTTGTCTTCAATCATTTGCTCTTTAGGTGCTTGAAAATTCATTGGTTTTAAGCCCAAAGGATTATCGTACAGTTCTTGGTCCCTCATGGTGCCTTCGCAGGAGGTCAAGCAGCTGTCACACGAACAATCTTTTGGCTGAGTTGTTTGGGCTTGCTGCTGCAGGCACAAATCTGAGAGGTCATTTATTCTTGAAAATGGAGAGTTCAGGCATTGGTTTGATACTTGCGAGACCAACTCGGATAATTGGACCTTGGCTGCCTCCAGACAAAGTGTTCCTGCGTTCTGTCTTCCAAGGGACTCCTGCGCTTTTTCTAGTACAGATTGCAAATATTTGCCTTGAGCCTCTATTCTCATCTGTAAATGACGTTGTACCTATGAAAATAGAGGAACCATAAGCCCTTATTATCAACATCCGTACCTATAGATTTGCAGTAATAATTTAGAATTTGTTTTTTTAGTGCAATTATGTGAAGGGGAATCAGGGATTAGCTAATTGAAATCGAATTGTTTTAAGTTGCTTACCTCCAGCTGTTCGTGTAGTCTTTGTTGCACTTCAATTTGCATTTGTATTGCTTCATCTAAATGCAAGTTTCTAGTATAAAATTAACAAAGTTAATGTCAGTGAAATTACATTTGAAATAACAGGGAATTCATATCCTCAGATTTTCTTGTTCTAACCTTGTTGCTTGGTTTACAATACTTTGATTAGACAACTGAGGTGCATTTACCTCAGGTACTCTTTCTGCTTTGGCTGCAACTCAGTTATCAACAATGTAAGCGAAATATATAATGATTTGTGTATGGATCTTATACATATAGATCTATTCCATTGTAGAATGAATGATTCCTTACCAGCTTTATTGCCCCCATTATCAGCTTGCTGGTGGAGGTTCTTGCTCAATCTGTATTTCTACATACAAATTTAGGAAAATCAGAATCCACCTCTTACATTTATGGTAGAAATCGTTGCATGCTTGTAGCAGAAATGAAGTATGAACTCAGACATATAGACAAATTAATTCTAGGTTCTGTCCACCTTTATATGAATAGTATGTTTCTTTGATGATTTTATTAAATATAAACAGCTAGAGGAAAATATGCATGGTGGAAATCTAGGCAGCTCTCTCTAATTCAGAATTTACCTGAAGGTGACTCTTCAAGTGATATAAGGTCAAGCCTGGGATGCCCATAAGTTTCAAGACTGATTTTGGTGTAGCTTCTGCAAGAAAAATGTAATTAGCCAAATACAGGATGATTAATGTAATATGATATACAGATTTCAGAAATTGGATGCATTCTTACTTTCTGCTCCACCCAATTGGTTCACTGCTTCAATGAACCGTTCGTGGAGGTCGAGAGTCCATTTCAGTCTTGGCTTAGCATCACTTGATAGTACAAGAGCAGAATTTCCTGTGCCGTTCACACCTTGAAGGAACATGTTTATATCCGGTGGAAGGGACATCCTTGAGGAAGGATGAACATTCTTTTCTTGGTGGTGGTGGTGGTGGTGGCGGTGGTTATACATTGTATTGTCTTTGATATGATAATTCACAAGCATTAGTTTCACGTGCAGAGTGAATGAATCATTCGGTCTGAGAAATTATCATACCTGAAAAGGATGTTTCTTTCTGAAAATCTGCTTCCACACCTTGAAGGCTGAGTTATGATTCTGTTATATTCTGGACTGTATGATTTTGCTATCTGATTCTTGGTAAGGGTAAAGGAAGCTTTCAGTACTGCTCTTACCCTGTTACTTGATAGATTTTGCATTCTTGAAATGTAACCAAAGGATGTCTTATAAGCTTACTTGGATGTTGGGGGTTGTTCGGAGTGCGATGCAAGTGAGGCATAGAATCTTTGAAAGGGTAAAGAATATCAGATGCAATCCAATCTTTGTAATGACTTGAAACTAAAATCTTGTCCTTCCATTTCCAGGCATCTATGGTCCCCAACTTCCCTTTTCCGATTTCTGACAGCACTACAAATTTAAAATCCTTGCACTATGATTGTATGAGAAATGTATTATCCTGTGATAGGTACAAATAGATCCACCTGAGTCTTTCTTTTCAGTTTACTCATACTTGTCATCTTCAGGGTTTTCGAACCTTATTCCAGGAATGTATGGTGGAATTCTTTTCCATCTGATGCGGATTTGAGGAATCCCACTAACTATGATGTCCTGAAGCATTTCGAGTCAATTATTTTATTTAAATGGGAGATTCTGTGACGAAAGCATCCAGTCTGCATCTTTGCTCAAGTCTTCTGAGTGGCGCAGAGATTTAAGAACACCAGTGACTTGTGCTCATGTTATAAACTCTTTCAAGTCCAGATTTGGGTAAGAAGAAATTCAATTCTTTTCCTCTTAGCCTGTTTCTCTGTGTGATTATTTTCATGTCACAGGATATAACAATTAAGCAAACTTGGTTTGCATGTTTAATAAAATGAGTTTGCCTAGAAGATGATAAATATTTAATTGCCTCTTCATTTCACTCTCTCTCCCCACACACACTCATTCACTAGATTCATCCTCTTAGATAGAGGTTGGAGATCCTTCCTGTTCCTCTTTAAAAGTAAATGGATTTGAGTATATCTTTTTTTTTGAAAAATCATTTCTATTAATTATCGCAAGTGTTATTATATACTCCACTTGTTCCATTTAAAATGTCTCATTTTCCTTTTTGGGTTGTCCCATTACAAATGTCTCATTCTATTTTAGGAAGCAATTATCCCTTCAAAAAGTGTGGATCTTACCCATTTTTTATCACTTTAACTACTTTATATATTTATCCTAAATACCTGTGTTAAAAGAAAATTGATATTTTAAATGGGACGGATGTACTATAATTATAATATAGTTCATCAAGTCATAAAAGTGGGAAAAGTGCTTTTTCTTGGCTTTGTTTGAAGGCCAAGAATAGTATAAAGAACACATTCTCTTTTTTGTCCTTAGAAAGTATGGTACTTATTCATTCCGGACTCAATTCCTAATTAGATCTTTAAAAGGGCACAAGGAATTTGGTGCACTTCAGTGGGGCCCTTCTAAAAAAGAGAAGGAATTAATGTACTTACATATATACTGACATTGGCTATTGCCTATAAACATGACTAGTCATAACCAGAAGATTACCATTAATTTGCTTTGTCGTTGGGAAACTTTAATTTCAGTATCGGACTTATATTTATTGTCTAAATTTGTATGACCTTTTTTGGCATTTCCCTTAAAATGGGTATATCTGTCCACATTTACTGTTGTTGATTTTTTTTATATCATGAGGAATCCGCAGCCGCTATCTTAGATGCGCACTGGATAAATCTCACGTTCCTGTTGTTGAAATTTGACGGTGTCTATTGATCACATAGCTCGTTTCATGGTTACTATGAGAAATATTTATTATTTAGTAATATTGAAAGTAAGCAACACATTGTTCATGAACCTTAGAAAGCTATATAGATCTATGGTGCAATGGGTAATCACTCTGAGTGAGAGCAGATCACCAACTCGTAAGAATGCTGTCTCTTTGGTTGTATAGAGAAGTGAAATATTAACCGTAAGACCGACCACAATTCTTTACTTAATAGTCAATGATCTGATGCCAAGTAAATAATATTCCTCTCCCTTGAACGATCTCTGTATGGATGTTTCAATCAAGATCAAATAGAAACCATCTTCATTATGTTAACTTCTATATATATATATATAGGAGAATGATCATATAAAACCCTTCTGATTTTGTTACATAGAAACAAATCTAGTCCATAGATAGATCGATCTTAATTGATGGATGAGCAAGATTGATTTTTCCAAATATGATATGTTTTTTTTTACGTATAAAATGTTTTCTCTATTACTATACTTTTTTATGTATAAAATAATGATTTCTCTATTATTATATTTTGTATGCATAAAATAATCCTTTTGAATATTAGAATTATGCTTGGTTCATAGTTTCTAGAATGGGAGGGTTTTTTACGGATCTCCGGTAATTAAGGGATTTTATATATTCATATGTTGTAATTGTTTTCATATGCACAATTATTACGATTATATACACAATAGAATGAATTGCATGAACATAATAATTAATTGGAATGTGATAGCATGCACAAGAACTATCATTGCATGAATAACAATATGAATTACACGAACAACGAAGAATATAATGTGAAAGATCTAAATAGTAAATATTTAGGGATTTGATTATTTTTATCATTAAATAATTATGAGTCGTCTGATCTTATTCAATATAACAGTAGTTATTAGTTCTTGTCTAAGAGTTAATTCTCTCGATAATCAATCCATATATATATATATATATATATATATGAGAGATCATAGTATTCGAGCATGAGGTTGTATCCATTCATCCCATAGATCATATGGTGGAGATTTTTTCGGATTTTTTAAGTTTATTTTTCGTTGATTTCGTTAGAGTGGGGGTAGATTAATAATTTAATTTGTTATGTGATTGAGAAAAATAAATTATGCAAATAGTTGAACTTATTTATGTATATATAAATGAACACAAAAATGCATGTAGTTGAAAACAAACATGTATGTACATTGGAAGCGCGCGCTTAGCGTGTGCTCGCACGTCGCCCTGGCGCGCACTCGAACGCCAAGGGCCGTCCGTTGGCCAACATGCATTTTTATGTTTTGTTATATACATAAATGTGTTTTGTCTGCATATTTATGTTTCGTAGCCAACATGCAGGTCTATGTTTTTTTATATGCATGAACGTGTTTTGTCATATGCATGTTTGTGTTTCGTGATAACATACAATTTTATATTTTGTTATATATATAAGCATGTTTTCCGATAGCAAATCTTTCATTCATCCTTATCTGTTAATTCCGCTATCTCTTTCCCTGATTATCGGCAAATTTTGTCGTAAATCACCGCCATAGCTACCATTTTTCTCGATTCTTTAATTTTCTATCAAATTCATCTTCTAGATTATGTACTACATGCTACCTATGGACTGGATACTATGGAAACAAAACACTCTCTCTCTCTCTCTCTCTATATATATATATATATATATATATATATATATATATATAATGAGTTTCAAATAAGAACCATTTTTAACGTGAGGACTAAGAATCACAAAAATTCGTTATAAACAAAATAAATTTGTTATGAAAGTTAATGCATCACTGAAAATCATGAATCCAAAATTCGTAATTTTCACTCAAGGTTCGAATCCATGAGAGGCGGAAATTACATTTTCTGAATTCATAACTTTCTCAACAAATTCATCAATTTTCATACCGAATTCATTATTTTTGGTTCTCGGATTGGCACAATAAAAATGGTTCACACGTTAATCCTCTTATATATATATATATATATATATATATATATATATATATATATATATATATATAAGAGGCATAAGGTTATGTTACTTGAAGAGCATCTGCGTCGTTTCCTATCTTCAATTCACTCCTATCCACTTGCCAGCATAACTATGAGGAATCAGCTTTATCCCTTTCTGTAAAGGTTTTCACAGATTCTTCTAAACTGCATAAAATACCCTAACATACGAAAACCAAAAGACTTTTCCTAGAAATCAATCTAGTTCTTAAATCTTGATTGATGGATGGTCATGATTGATTTTCCCAAATGGAATGTGTTCTTTGTGCATAAGATAATACTTTCTCTATGACTATGTTTTTTACATATAATTATGCCTTTTGATATAAGAATTATGTTTTACTAGATCTCACCCCTTTATATATCATACATCTTTTTGTTCATTGACAATTAATTAACTTTTACATTCAGTCAATAAGGATAGAATAATAGATGGTTTTATGCACCACATCATATCATACAGTAAAGAGAAGTCAGCTGTTAAAGTTGGATTTCATGTTTTGCAGAATATATTTGTGTATTGGGATGATTAGAAGTATTGGAGCTGCCTTTTCTGATGTTGCGATGAAGAAGATTACTGCTATTATCTGTTCAAGTTTTAGGGCTCTAGAGGCACCTTCCACTTTTATCATAGTATTCTAAATTAAAGTGGTTCCTGCATGAATGTACAATATACCCCACTTTAAAACTGGGCTGTTCTTCCTTGTACCTCAACTTTCCTTTTTATGGACTTCAATGTTTCATTGCACATATATTAATCATTGACAGGTACACGTGCATCTAGGGATGTTAATGGATGAGTTTTACCCGAATCGTTCGAAACCGTTCAAAACCCATTAAATTTTAAAGCGGGGTTTGGTCCGATCCGTCCGGATCGATTCGGTTTCAAAATCGAACCAATACTTATTTATTGGTCCTGGTTCGAGTAAAACTTATCTATTGACAAGCCTAAGTTTAAATAGGCTTGTCAATGAACTAGTTTTATCAATATCGATTCGAAATCACTCATAACACATTAAATTATAAAGTAACGGTTTCGATTCCAGTTCGGTTCGTGTCCGGTTCTGGTTCCAGACTCGCTCAGATCCGGACCGCTTAAGACTTATAGTTGATGGTCCGAGTCCGATCTAGATCCAGTGTCTAATGGGTCGGTTCCAGAACCGGTACCATTACTTATTTATTGGTTCTGGTCCGAGTAAAACTCACCATTGACATCCCTATATGCATCGTGCTAACTGGCTGTGGCTACACGTGTTTGTATTGGCTCAAACTAAACCGGAATGACATAAACAACCATGGGATGCTATTTGGTGCAGGAAAAGTGTGAGATTCCGAGGGAATGGAATATTGGAATCTTAACTCAAAGTAAAGGCGACGAGCCATATTCTCAAGTCAAGAATGTTGCTATATTCTTTCCTGCTGAAGACCACAAAAAATCGGTTCCTTCTTTCTCTTTCCATTCTTTATTCTCTATGCTTAACAGTCTCAGATTCCTCGCACCAAGCATTTGTGGATAGATTATTTACCTGATAAGTAGAGTTTCTTTTTTCTCCAAATATTTGGGTTTATTTATATATGCTCATTTTTTCAAAATCTTCTTTCACATCTTTTATTGGAAACAAAATTTCACATCAAAATATTATGCATCATCTGTTTAGCGTCAAATGATAGTTGTCTAGTGGCGTGAAAAGGGCCATGTATGATCACATTAATATTGATAGCTACTGATTCTTGTGTTATTGCCTAGGTTCTTGATATTCCTTATCGAGTGATAATATCAGTGGTATATTATCACCAAAGCATCAGATCTTGCACGTATCTACAAAATTTTGCTAATTTTATTATTGGAATAAATTGTATATGAGCTTAGATTTGGAATCTATATTTTATGTAGATCAATTTAGTGTATTTATGTGTTCAAATCCATTGTGGGGTGAATGAACAATTAATGCACAAAATTGGCTTCTTAATGGTTGAGAATAGTTTTCTATCCCACATTGAAAAATTAATGAAGTTCTAAGCTATATATAAATAAATTCACATCTATAAAGAATAATCAAGTGTTCACCATCTATGGTGCACCATAGTGAATTTTTAATTAGATATTTTATGGCTAATCCAAATGCCTACGAGGATGGTGCGAAATACCATCCAAGTCTGAGAGTCCGAGCACATGCACGTCGCAATTGTCGTATTGGCGCTTTAGAGGAACACTTTGCACTTCGCACGTGCGACGCATTGGTTCGGGCCAGCAGTTGGGCCTTCACACCACTTCACGAACAGCCACATTGGGCTATAAATGGGACCATGCAGAAGATGATTAAACACATAAAAACGAAGATAATCAATCTATCTCATTTATTCTTCAAAAGCCTCTTTGTCCCGAGTATCAAGTAGTTCACCGAAAATACGTCTAGTAGTGTAACTACTCGTATTTGTTAAAACCGTTGTATTTTGGAGATAATTGTTGTTGAACCGCGTGCACTGTAGCGGAGTAAAATTATCTTACGGAGAAAGAGTCTAACTCTTGCCTCAGTTTTATCCAACTTTGTTATATTCGCATTTCTACATACCAGTTTACTAACAATTATATGGAATGTGACTGTAGATTTTAGCATCTTAGTATAGGAATAAATAGGAGTCAATTAAGTTTGAAAATTTAGACCACAGATTAAGATAGAACTTCCTAATGTATTATTAATTAGGTGGAACAGGGAATTTGGAGTTTAAATATTTTAATCATGGCGAACCTATATTTAATTTCCCTAACGTTCTTGTTACAGTTAGAAATGTTGTTATATTTTGGAGAAAATATTGGTTAGATAAAAAAGGTTGGCCGATTGAAGTGTGCTTTGAACAAATTAAAGGGTAATAAAAGGTGTGGTGTGTGAGAGAGAAGCATTTGTTCGATCGTAAGTGCAAATTGAGGTTATGTTGGGATCAAATATTTGTTGAAAAAAGTTTGAGATTTGTTGTTGGACTTGTGGAAGAGAATATGCCCATTTCTAAGTTGGCTTATTCTAATGAAAATCATTGTTCATGTTTCATACCCGTCATTAATCAAGAACACAGATTTCTTTCCGGATGTTCGGAATTAGTATGTTTATTGATAATTAATTAAATTTAGGGGATAATCAGGGAAGTTATAGATCAATTAGTTTCGATTATTATTTAATAATCTCCTATAATTAGAATTTAATTAAATTCTAAATTAAGATTATTGCGATTAAAACAGTCCGTACTATGTGAATGTATGCACGAGAGGCCTGGTCAATGAATCAAGAATATGATGATGACAAGAGAAATAAACAAGTAAATGTATACTAAACTAAATATTTTTGGTGGACAGAAAAGCATGAGTGAAAAAGGATTAAACTCTAGGGAGAAAGGATTGTTTGCTGTAAAATTTAGCATTAACTCTCCTACTATAGTTGCTAGATTTTGTAAGGGGTATATTATTTTGACATGCAGTTTATATTTGGTAGAAGTTTATTAGTTCATTTACTATGCTTTGTAGATTTGTCATTTGTATATTCTGACATGTTGCATTCTCGGTTTTATATTAGGGTAGTGCTAAACGCATATAATATGTACGCACATAATACCCTTCAATTTTTAACTCAATTAGTTATTTATGGTAATAAGATCATTACTAAATTACCCCTAATCTATTTTGGGACAATTATATTATGAGATTATATTTTATTTCTTTACATTTTTTACTCAAATAATTTTGGAAACAAATTATTCCTAAAATTAAAGTGCTTCTTGGTAGACTTGTTGAGGATATGAAGGTTGAAGATGTTAGGAAGTGCAGCTAGACAATTTCCTCTCATATATTGTTTAGAATTCACGGTGAAATATATAAAGAAGAATCAAGTTGGAAGGAATGAACACGAATTTTGCATTAGTAAACGCATACTAGATTGACAATGAATTTAGTCGAGATAGCCAAGTGTCTGAGAAAGACAGGAAACCGAAGGCCTTGCTCTGTCCGTACTTGGTGAGGAAGACTCATTCAAATAGCTTCTAAAATGGAAAATAGTCCAATATCATGTGAGCAAATATCTCTATTAACATTTATCAAGCAGAAATTTTGAAAGGCCAGAGAAGTAGCACTACCTATTAGCACTATCGGAGTTTCTACCGAAGCATATTGTATTATCCAAAATGAAAGATTTGAAAATCATTTCCTTAATTATCATTATGGGTAATTAATTAAATTATAAATTCAATTAAAATATAACTAATCTCTTAATTCTTGAAAATATGTAAAATGATAAAAATGTCTAATTATGTATGTACATATTATGTACGTTTAGCATTTTCCTTTATTTTATTAGAACATCTACCAATATACTTGTGGCATCCACTACCAAAATAGAACATGCTTAATGAATACATGGAACATCAAATTATAATATGCAAATTTAAGGTGCAACCCCTTAGTTTGGAATTCTTAATTAGTTCTTGCAGTTATGGACTAAAGATGACGCCCAATTTTATATGATTTGTGCATCATAAAATTCCTACTTCGGCCCAAGAACTCATGCATTAATCCACCTACCTTTTTGATTTATAGATTTGTCTTAATCTTGAATTTCTTTACAGAAAATAATAACTACATCCCTACAAATTTTTCTTGGATGAAGATTTAAATGTGTGAAAAATAACATGAAAAATTTAAAGATATAAGTTGACATATTCGTGTTTTTTCATTCTTTACCACCTTGTTTTCTTCGATTTCTTGTATTTTTGAATAAGTTCGGGGTAGAATACACAGTATAATAGGGATCAGGGCCCAGTGGCCAAAAACATCCAAACTCAAGCCAAAAAGAGCACAATTGTATTTATGTGGGGCAACTGCTACGAGTATGGAACTCTGAAGCTCTTGAGACCCCACAGAGGAAGGAATGCCACCGTCTATTGCATGAAGAATGGGTCGAACTTCGTCGAGGCATACCGTGCAAAGCAGCCATGGATGACTTGGATAGGGACAAACGTGCTGGGAAGGAAAGTTGTGCTGCAAATGCTAAGTATGGAAGCTTTGACCGTTTAGAAGAAAGCAAGAGACGTAGAAAGAACGAGATTTCTGGATGCGCCCAAATTAGATTTTGCAAGATCCTGTTGGTCCCTCGCAGGTAGAGCTGGCAAAAGGGGGGGGGCCGTCACCACCCATCTATTGTTGTTTTTTTCGGTGCATTTTGGCGACCGAAATGCTATCGGACTAAAAATATGGTAGCACAGTCCAGCCCCATCTGGGCCACCGGACCAAACCCGCTCAATATTTAATTTAATAAAATATTATTTTTAATTTCAAAAAAATATGATAACAATAAATAAATTAAGTCTACTAACATCAATTTCAAAATAAATAAGATAAATTACGTCTACTAACATCAATTTTATTTTCTATATTTACTATTTCGTATTTACTACTAATATAAAAAATTTAAATGTGTGGGCGAGCTTTTAGGTCTGTTAACCCTGGCTTTTATTTAAAGTCTCGGCCCGATGGGCTATGTGGACGACTTTTAGGCCCGATTTTTTTCCGGCCACTATTTTCACGAGCCCAACCCGATCCCAATTTCGGGTACCTCGGGTCGGCCCATCGGGCTGGGCCAATTTTGCCGGTTCTACTCGCAGGTGCATATTGGTGTATGGAGGTGGGGGAATATACCAATAAAGGTAAATTAAAACTTTTTCAATAAGACTTGACCTTCTATTAAGATCAGTAATTCAGCAAAAGAGAGTCTTATATAGAGTATGGACAGTTAGCAATCTTGAAAATTGACTTGAAAAACTTAGTCTAATATGAGCTTAGTCACTATTAGATTCTCTTCAGTAGGGGTGACTATTCGGGTCGGGTATCCTACCCGAAAAAATCGGGTACCCGACCCAGGTTTAGAAGAGAATAAACCACCCGACCCCGACCCGAAATTTTTAGTCGGGTATCCGAATTACCCATTATATTATAAATTTCACATTTCAATGTTCAATGTGGCTGCGTAGCCTACGGGTTACAATGTTGGACTCATCATTTAAAGGAAACTGCAGGTCATGTGTTGGAATCCTATGTGCTTTATTTTTTTCAATTATTTTATCACCTTTCATTTATTTATCAATTCTCAAATCTGCCCAGATGTAAACTGAAAGAAATTGCCATCGACATCAAATCTCAAATTCACAAACAATGCCCTCATTTCTGAATCCACAAGCTATGATTATATCTGAATTGAGATAACTATTTTCTTCAAGATCTAAAGCCCTCAACACATGTCTTCTTGCTTGAGGTTTTTTGTAGGTTTTGTTAATTAATACTCGAATTTCTTCTTTCTTTTCTCTTTCCGGCGAATTGTTTCATTCAATTCCTTAATTGCAAAAATTCTTACCACTTTTCTGCTTCAATAAAATCCAATCTTTCAGTATTCTTGTAACAACCTTCAATTTTATTTCATTTTTTTCACAGCAGAAGGACAAAAGGAGAGATCTTAATGTATAATTTCCTTGAAATTCGTGACTTGAATCAATAGAAGCAGGTGGAAAATCCCGATACCCGACAATAAAACTGATGGAATACCGACCCCGACCCCTAGACCCGATTTTCGGGTAATCGGGTACCTTATACCCGATATTTTTCGGGTCGGGTATCGAGTACTCGACTACCCGACACCCTAATAGTCACCCCTACTCTTCAGTAGCAAAAGGCTACCGATGGAGACTTTAAAGCGATGTTGTGATAAGTATGTTGATAATGACAATTAAATAACAAGCAAGTTAAAGAATAGAAATGAAAGGTAGCACATAAAGATATTTACGTGGTTCGAAGAGATAAGCTCCTATGTCAATAGTTTGATCAAATCAGACAATCCACTAAACTTGGGAATAGCCAATTACAAGTGCAAGAAACCTAAGTACAAAAGTTCACCTTATATGTACCCCGACTATCTCGTTGTTCTTCCTTCGTTTACGGGTGCAAGGAAACCTAAGCGCTTGCTTACAGGTGCAAGGAACCTAAGTATAAAAGTTAACCTTATATTTACCCCGACTAACTTGTCGTTCTCTGCTTTCAGTAGCTAACACTTCGCTGCTTACTTTTCTTCTTCTTCTTACACTAACTTCTAGTTTACAGGGGTTTGAATAAGAGGTTTGTGTTTTTGCTGTGAGTCAACAAGTTGAGTTTAAGGCTCTCATGGAATGTATTTTTCCTAAGTATGGGCAACAAACTGACGAATAGGTACAAGAGAATGAAGGATTGATCAACACACAAATGTAATAGAATATATAGGCTAGTTGATTCTGAAGATAAACTGATGTACTTGTAATTTTCAACTACCTATTTATATCAAAAACTTATCCAGTTCAACCTGACGATAATGACTTTTTGTCCAGGCATTATACTTCCTTTAAACCTTTTATACTAAAATGACGTGGTTTTGCAGGATGACCTCAGTAAGGGCGAACCAAACCTCTCTGCTGAACATGTTTGTCCTACTGATTGATCTGTTTCAGTGTAATAGATAGTTTTTAGCATTATCAAAAAAAGGAAAATAATTGAAAAAATTATGTCATACTTAGTGTTTTGATTACATTCTAAAACCTATTTGATGTTTGTCTGCTGATGTAACATAGTGTTACTCACATGTTAGGAAGCAAACTTTTTATGTTTATAATGTTACAAATAAGTCTGACTCCCTCAGGTCTCTCTCCTTATCTCTTGATTTTGTGCTTCCTCAACCTTATCTCTAATATCCGAATCTAGTGTTTGTAGGAGTGTGTAACAATAACGTCTCCAACAGATGTGTTCCGTATTTGTAGGAGTGTTAGAATGACAACATCTCCAATAATGATAACAAGGTGAAGAAAAAGCATAATCATAAACAATAACTTCCCACAAATCAAAGAAATTGATTTAGAATTAAACAACTCCTACTTCATTTGAATCATCTTAACTTATTTTCATCACTTATAAAATAAATGTATTTGAGATGATCGATTTTTTATTTTCAAATAGACGGACTAAATCAGTATAAGTTTAATTAATTTATTAGATATAATCTCCCTTTTTGTGCAAACAGTTTTCAAAATATACTTATATAAATAAATATAATAAATATTAATCAAACAAACAATTTAAAAAAAAATTAAATCAGTATAAGTTTAATTAATTTATTAGATATAATCTCCCTTTTTATGCAAACAGTTTTCAAAATATACTTATATAAATAAATATAACAAATCTTACTCAAACAAACAACTAAATAAGAAATATGATATCGCATGACTTCCACATAATTAATTAGAGCACAAGACATAGAGAGTGTTTGACTAAGTTTATTTTAGAGTATTTATAAGTTTTATTAATTTATAAGATATTTTAAAATTTTATAAAAAATATAATGTCTTAAGATTTTATAAGTTGTCAAAGTGTTTGGATAATTGAACTTATAAAGTAGAGAAAGAATTATGAGTTAGAAAAACATAAATTGACGAAAGATGAAATTAATAGTGTATATATAAAAAATAACAAGTCATAGCTAGTAAGATTATTTTAATTAATTCATTGTTGATCATAAATTTATTAAAAAATAAGTTTGGATTAAACAATTTATTTTTAGAAGAACTTATAAGTTGTTGGATTTATTTTACGACTTATAAGCTGTTAATGAATTTATTTTGCCCGACACTTTTTAAGAACTTATACTCCTAAACACTTTAGGGTACCTCTAATGGTAAACTTGTCTACCAGCTTTTTTGATGCCACATCAGTTTTTAAAAATTTACTTATTTCTTTTTATATTTATCTACAATCATATATCTACAATACTAATTTTTACATAGATCTTATAATATATATATATATATAAAAGATAATTGTGAGACCTCGAAAAATGACCAAAAAAAAGATTTTTATGAGATCCCGAAAAAAACCAAAAACTAATTTTTATCTTTAGAAATTAACTTTGTAGAAAATATCAAGTTAAGTAAATCTATTTAATAAAAAGTTGGTTTCTTCAATTTTTTAAAAGAAAAAAATTATTATGGAAAGAGTTAACTCTCAATTTTTTACCACATAATCTTCATTTTAATGCTAAAAAAATTTGATTTTTAAGAAATTCTTAATTTCTTAAGAATAAAAAACCTATCGTTGGAGGTAACGTGACAACCTTCACCGAAAACACCCTCATAATCTACCCTTTTTCTGCCAACTTCTTCTTCCCCAAGCCACAAATACAATACCAAGTTTTCGACCTTTCATTTATTTCTCCAATTCTTTTTATTAGCTGAATCGTTTGAATCCATTTTCAAGCATTTTTCTGGAAGATCGTATCAGTATTTCTCCACAAAAATAGACGACAATAGTAGGATTGGGTGCTATAATCGGCTACCGTATGTTTGATTTTTCTATTTCCCCAATATTTTTTGTTTCATTGAAAGAGGTGAAGCTTTTGTCCGTATCATTTTCATATCTAACTCCAAGTGTTAACTTGCAGGTAGCTGATATTTGCACGATTGAAGCTGTAGATCTGTATGGCAAAGTTGTAGACGGAAATCAATTTCTTCAATTTCTTACCCACTAGTCCGAATTCCACCACACAACAAGGTTATTCGCCGGCCCCCACCATCGCCCATCTTCGCCGTTGCCCATCGTTGCCTCGCCGTGACTCCTCCACAGTCGCTGCTCGCCTGAGTCACTCAATCCGGAGTCGCAGCTCTTTTGCCGGCACCACCATTTGCAGTTAGGTAAGTTCAGAACTCGCCGCCAGCTTGTTGTGTGTATCCCAATAATAGCTTCGCCGTATTTGCAGAATTCTCTTGAAAATGGTATGCCTTTGTTCTCTTGGCTGGAAATGGTGTTGGTTCGGTTAGCAATTGATTCACGTTTTATAATTTTATTTGTAATATTGTAATTCTGTTTTTGTTCCCCATATCTTTCCATCAATTTCGTGTTTTGAAGCTGTCCTCTTCTGTATGTTTTCTGGGGTTGGAGCAGGAGGCCCATTTGTTCTTGAGTGTTTTGCCTTCTCGACATATTAAATCCAAAATAGAATAGGATGTCTAGAGCTCCTAGTCATAGTTTTTGCGAGTTGTCCGTACTTTAGAAAATGCTTATGTTCTCTTAATTTTCAGAAGAAAATTTGGAAAAATCGGAATCTCTCAGTTGGGTTATTTTTACAGACAAAAACTGATTGAATAAACACATTAATTAAAAATAAAGTTTAAAAAATCACTGACTACCATTTAATTTTATTTTTCTGATCGGCAGCATAGCATGCTCTGAAGCAAGCATGATGATGTCGTCCAGTTCACTAATTCGCCGCCTTGCGCCCTACTTATCCACTCGGATTCACCTGAATTCCAGGCTTCTCAGTTCTTCCTACGCCCTCCGCGAATCTGAGCTTTCTTCATCGGAATCTCCATCCCCCTCGACCGAAGCCATTCATTTGACCGACAACTGTGTTAGGGTAATTTTTACTGCCTTCTGCTTGAACATCTACTTTTTATTTTTTTAAACGAAATGTTTTGTTGGGTTTGTGGTATTATATTCTTAGCTTATTCTATATGTTAGTCAATTGAATGTGTTGGAGAACTGATATGCAGTGCAGAAATGACATGTTTAGTTTAAGAGACATTTGATTACATACCTTGGGACTGAAGAATAAAGTCTTAGACTCTTAGGTTGAGAAATTATTTGATACTCTCATACTTTCAAGATTTGGGATATTAGTTCCAGAAAAAAATAGTTAGGTGCATTGATTGTTCCACTTGATAACTCGAGAGGATTGATATTTTCATATAGAGAATGAAAGAGTTGCAAGCTGAAGAGGCCAGTAAGAAGTTGCTGCGCTTGAGCATAGAAGCTGGCGGTTGCTCTGGGTTTCAATATAACTTTTCACTTGATGATAAGACCAATGATGATGACAGGTTATTGGATTTCAAATTTTTTTGAAGATTTTGCTTGTGGCTGTTGCTGCCCAGTTTAGAGCAAATGAAATATTGAAATGACACTCAATTTTGATGCTTTGTTTGGTCCAGGGTCTTTGAGCAGGATGGAGTTAAATTGGTGGTTGATAATATTTCATTCGACTTTGTGAAAGGTGCAACTGTTGATTATGTTGACGAGCTTATCCGTTCTGCTTTTCAGGTCCGTTAGGGTAGCTGGTTACTTTTATAGTTTTTTAATCCGTACTGTTATCAATCCTTAGCCATTAAAAAACTGTGATCTTGTCTTGATGAGAGCAGGAACCACAGTTGACTTACCATGCTGCACTAATAGAAGCATTTATTTCTGTTTAGTTCTTGCTCAAATTGGATCGCTATTTATAAGCATTGAGATCCCTTGTTTTGAAACTGCTGAAATTATTGATCTGAGGTTATTTAGTTCTAATTGCTTACTGCCCAACCTGCTTGAAATGACGAAAAAACAGCCAACAAATTCTGTTCACTGTAAACTATTGTCTGAGATTCTGCACATCTGAGATGGTACATGGACATACCTAACAACCAGTAAGCAAGTTATGTAATTTTAGGACTTGCATCACCTACTGGATTTGTTTAATGAGGAAGTACTCTGACATTGGAGCACACGTTGTTCCTTTTCCAAGTCATAGAAGTTCAAATGATTATGGTCAAGCCATCTTTCTGGAAATATTTGCATCCATGTATATGAGGTCGTCAGTTTTACTTATTTGATTTGATTCTGTGAATTTTCCTTGAATACTTGCAAAGTGAAATTTGCGTATAGCTTTCATGTTATTTTAGATACGATGTGGAAACTATGCCATTTTTGTCTAAACTCAACACCCTCCTAAATTCTGAAAGAGTTGATTCTGTTATTCATTTTACTCTTAGCTCATTCCAACTGTTCCTTCCTCCATCTCATACCCCTCCTGCTCAAATTGTCATCCAACTATCCGTTTCTTGACAATTTAAAAGACCCTTTTGGCAGTCAATGCACAATATATTACCATTTTTGTCCCCTTGATTCTAGTGTCAACAACTCTCTTGGATATTTCGAACCGCTATAATTCATTATCTATCTGATGTTTATTCCTGTCTTCACACTTATTGGTTTCAGAAAATACTTATGTATCACTTGTTCATATATGGCTTCTTGTTACCTAAGACTTCCTTGCTGTTTTCTAGAGTTATTCATCTTGAAGACGACCTGTTACACCAGTTATTTGCATATATTCTCTCAATGTTGTTTTGAAGTTGTCAATTTTGATTACAACTGCAACTAAATTTCTATTCCATTTAGTATTATTATTAGCCAATTGCTGGCTCTTAATAACCAGCTTAGCAATCTCCCACCTCCCGGTTTAGGGATTACTTGACTTGATATCCGAGAACCATAACCATCTTGTTGTTTATGCACATGCATCTATCTAACCGTAAAATTTCCAACACGAAACTCCAATGTATTATGCATACAATTGTGTTTGGTCTTTTCATCTTACAGCCCCCTTGGTAGACTGAGATTTCTGATCATCTGGTCTAGTTGTTTGAATTGTGACACTAACTTTGAACACGGTGTCTTGATGGAAAGGAAATTTCTACTCAACAGAACATTTGTTCGCACCATTTGATATATTTCTAGTAGCATAATCATAATGTGGCTAGGCCAATAGTTGTTGGATCTCATAAGTCATGAATCTGTATAAGTTCTTGTTCATTTCCAATCAAATTGACTGATCTAGCCTATCTGTCCCCATTCCCCAAGCAACCCATATAGATTAAAGTTGAATTTTGTTGAATACTAATTTTGTGTTGCTCTCACTACCTACCTACGAACCCTAACCGCTTTAATATGTAGGTGTCTACAAATCCAAGCGCAGTGGGTGGCTGTAGCTGTAAAAGCTCCTTCATGGTGAAGTAGCTTATCTGCTTGTTTCCAGGCTCTCAGGAGGGAGACTTTGACGGATTGTCAATGGTTTGCACGACTAACCGAATTTGTTTTGATGCTGATTTTGCTGTATACGAAAACAAGTAACGAGAATCCAGAAATAATTCTCATACGATCATTTTTTTTCCCCAGCTAGAATATGGAAGACAATACATTGTTGCTCTCTGGTAAAAGCAACTTGTTCCCAGGTGAAATTGATTGTTCATAATATAATGATGCATTTGTACAAACCGCAGGAACTGAGAATGTCTCAGTTCTCTCTGAGCCGAGTAGTCGTAGTTCTGGTATGATAAATGTCGATTGTATGCAAGTACATGAGTGGTCGTTAGCATTTTAAGACGATTTTGTACACTTCGTGAGGGCTTCTTCTTTCGAAAAACACAGCAATCTGCTTACGTAATAAATAATGCACGATGTGAAGCCGTCATCATTTTATCGTATTATGTTTCGTAGGTTAGTTGGATATCGATGTTTGTCTTGAAAATCAATGAGATTGAGATGTTGATCCATTTGTTCTTTTGCCTTGCATTTCTTTTTGTGTGGAAGTGTCCTTTATTAATAGAACAAGTACAATCCCCAAACCCCCAAAAAAGAACAATATAAATGTTGTAAGCAAATCTACTAGTATTTGAATGGACTGATGGAGTAGCATCTCATGGTCAACAAAAGATACAGATAACATTACATGGTATTCTGAACATAGAACATTTTTGGGTTTGTTCAAAATTGTATCCAAATTTAGCTTACTATAGTTCAAAAGTTGACGAAGGCGATTTATGTATACCATTAATATATGCACCATTTGTATTTCACAACTAATAAAGCTTTGGAAAAAAGAGAAGGTGCCATAAAGTATAACAAAATTTCTTCAACATGTCACAGTGCAATTACCACCAATATTAACTTAAGTTGCAAAAAAAAGCTTCCGACAAGAAGGTATTTTTTCCTGTTTTCGAGGTGAATTTTGTTTCAGTTTTGTGGAAATTATGTGGTTGTTAACTTAATTTTAGTACTGATTTGATATACTTTTAGAATTTGTCGGTGGTTGGTGTTTTTGAATATTTGGGCCTATTTTAATATAATTAAGCTAAAAAGAATTGAAGTCCACATCGATGAGCTCGAGACGAAGATGGATGGAGATTTGGATAACAAATGAAAGAGAATGGGCCAGAACTAGCGGCCGCGTGACCTGATCACATGAAAGGTCCCAAATTTTCCGCGGCCAAGTACTAGCGGTCGCCGTGTGTTCTGTTCGCGTGAGCCATATAGAATGGATGTAAAATTATCTATTTTGAGTCCTAATGCAAATCGAAGACACTTCTAGTCATCTTAGGACTTGTATATTTAATTCCACACCTATAAATACCCCTAAAAGCTTGCTAGAGAATTTTGGCTGAAAATTTTGGCGAAAGAAGGGGGAATACAATTGACTGAAAATTTTGGCAAGTTTCCAACAGCCTTAACAAAAGAGTAACTGAGTCAGCTAATATGTTAACGGACTGATATCGATAATCAAACATTGAAATAATAAGCTGAGACTCGGTGTGTATTCGGAAGCTGATGAAACAAAAAGAATGGATTAAATCCATTCAAAAAGCTTGTTCGAAACTGAGTCAGATAAGAACTACATCAGAGAATAAGAGAATGAAAGACATCTGATCCACACTCAGAAAATTGTAAGACGCTGGGTAAAGCAAAGTTGAATCGTAAACATCAAAACAGTAAACGACACATAGATTTTCACGTGGTTCGAAAAAACTCATCCTACATCTACGACTTAAAAAACATGTGAATTCTTTAACATTAGAAATTCCTTATTTTGTACTTCTATTGGATGATCACATGTTATCAGGACTTGAGATATTTTGTCTCTGGGTTATCAGGTCAGGACCTATCTTTTTCTCTGCTTCTACCCAATTCATGTTAGGTTACTCACCACAATTTCTTTCAGCAGCTACACCTTGGTGCCTACTCACGGCTTCTTTCTAACTTACGTCTTTATCTTGGACTGTTAAAACTGTATTTCCAACTATTCAAGTGTGCCTTTATAAGGAAAAACAAATCTAAAGATAGACACACTTATCTAAGTGCTATTATACATTTTACAAAGTAAAAGAAGCTAAGATAAAGAAAGGACTATACCTTGGTGGTTTCATCATCTACGAAGTGGTGAGAACCTTAGACAGTTAAGAACTAAATCTGACAAACATAGATTTTAAAGTATTTATTATGCTTAGTTGAGTCTTATTTGACATTGAAAATCATGTTTGTAGAGAGTATTTGCTTAGTTTTGAATTATTTGTAAGAATTGATACTCGTTGGCTTCTTTTGCTCATTTCTTAGGAAAATGGATAAGGAATTTGTTGGATTTGTATACTAAAAGCAGAATAGTTGAGCTTGTATATAATGTTTCATGTTACCAGTATTATAATCTTCTATCTGAATTGTTTACTTGATTGCATATGTTGTCCCATTATCTCATAAAAAAATTAGATTATACAGAGTGTAGATCATAGAAGTCTGTATGATTGGTTAAGCTAGTTGAGATATAAAAAGAATCACAGCTGAGACAACTTGAGGACGAATTGTTGGTATAGATTGTAATATAGATAAGAAGTGACTTGACTTGGTTGCTTGTCTATGCTGTACGTCTTGACATATCGATTGATCACAATGAGATGAGTTCTTCTATTTGACCGTTGTGAAGAACCTAGACCTCGGTGACTTTACGTTGATCTAAATCTCAATAGGGCTTTAGGTGAGTATGAGTTACTGAACATCACTTTGACTTGTTATTGGTGAGGTTTACAAGAGATAACCCAAGATTCTCCGTATTTTGGGTGATGACAGTGCTTGTATGTCATACTAGTTACTTGTATCGAATCACCGTATTCGTTTAGGATGATGACGTCCCCTTAAGGAGCTCAAAATGTTTATTGTACTAAACCCTGCAGGTCAAGTTAGCTCAAGTACAATAATAAGGTTGAGTTGTACTACTTAAGGAATTAAAGAGATTAATTATTTTAAGCAGTCATAATGCTATAAATAATTAATGGACGCGCAATATCTTAAATACGAGGATTCGTAAGTCTAAATGCAAGCCCTACTCAACTTCGGTAATAAATGAGTAATCAACATCTATTCTCTAGTGGAATGAATAAATGTTTATGAATTAATTTATATTATGGGCTGAACATAAGATAATTAATTCATTTTAGGCCCATTTTTTCTTGTATTTGATCCTGGATGGCCCATAAAGGCATGCAACTGCATGAATTTCGTCCCCCCTATAGAGTCCTAATGTAACTCTGTTCTGATTTATATATTATTTTAATATATCTCCAGTATCTAGATAGATATTATCTGATATGATTAGATATCAAAAGATAATTATTCTAGATTTGATTTATCTTTAGGGACTGAAGATAATTATTGTAATTATTAGATATGCAAGGATCCTATCTAAATATGATTCTATGAATGCATTATAAATACAAGATGAGAGAAAATCAGAAATTAATCGTATCATTGTGTTGTGATTTTCGAAAATCATAAAGAAATATAGGGGGCAAATTTTTGTAGTATTCTCCATAGATTGCTCTCACTCAGTATTGGAGAATATGCATCCGGGATACAGTCCAGAAGATCAAAGCTGGAGTCCGTAATTGATCAGATATCCCAGAAATTTACATGTAAACATGAGTAAACACCTATGTGTTACAATTAATTATATAGATGCATACTAGAAATATAATTAATGTATGGTGAATTAAATATCCAAGATAGATCATCAGGAAGAAGGTAAAATAAGATTTCTCTACAGAATTGAGGTGTTGCAAATGGATGATTTGAAAGTGCATCGCGTTAGGAATCCATAGGCGTAAACAGATCATAATTCAGAGATCAGACGAGGAAGATACAAGTGAAACAAAAACGTAGCTCGTGCTACTGGCGGGAAGCGCCGTAGCCGTGGCTCACAGTACAATATTCAGCACGAGCAGTAGTAAACGTAAGCAGAAGAAACGGTCACTGCTGCGGTTTTCCAGTTCGCGTGCCGCAATCGGACAATGCACGAGCTATGGCCGTGACCCTTTCCGCCCAGACTTGGATTTACGCATTTTCTCTGATTTTTCACTTATTTTCTTGTATTTTTGAGCCCATCCAGGTTTTATTTTCCTACTAGAATACAATGAAGCCTCCCCATATATAAATAACCCCTCTTAACATTGTTTTTCCATCATTTTTCATATTTTCAAAAGTTAGACTTCATTTTTAGAGTTCTCTGTAAGAGTAGAGATTTTATTATTTTACTGTTCAAACTAATTCTTACACTGGTTTTATATTTATTTTAATTATATTTCTTTATTTCATTTTGTTTAATTCTTGCTATGGATACCTAAATTACTATTGATTCTAGGGTTTGTATTATGTAGTATGAATTTATGTAATTGATTTGAAGCCATTTACCTATCAATTTATGATGTTTTTATGCTAAATAACTGAACATTGTTGATGCTTGCTAGTTGCCTGATTAAAGACTTAGTGGTTTTAATTAGGTGATTGAATTTAGGAATTCATAATATAATTAATCTAAAGACTCAACGGTTTTAGTACAAGTTATAGGAGAATAAATTTTATGTACTTTTGGGAGTTTTTAAGTGTTCTTGACATCTAGCGGAGATAGAACTTATATTAATCTATTATTATAAGATGTTGGATCCAGGATACTATGTTATCTATGTGATTCTTCATCTAAATTGACTAAATTATGGTTAATATGGCTATAGATTGACTGTGTGTATTATCTTTTATATTATTACATTCCCTAGGATTAGTTTCTTTATCTATTATTTTTTCTCCATATCCTATTATTTTGTTTTTATCTTTATTTTCTCAATTTTTATCAAATCTTTCCAACCTATTCATTTGTCTGGATATTATGATACATTGTGGTTATTATTTGTTGTTTTTCATGATATCGATCGTATGCGATATTTTGCTTGTTGTCGACTATAATAAACATCGTTAGTTGTGGTTATTTATTGCTATGATTATAGTGATCATTGGCCTAGTCTCTTCGGAGTTGGAACGAGATAAGGAGTTGTTGTTTGTGTTTTATATGCTAAAACATCCAACATAGAGAGCGTCTATGGCCAGAAGCATATAAGTGCAAACTCTCTATTCCCACTACCACAAAGATTTATTCTCTCTTGTATCTCTTATGTTCCATGTGATGAAGACATTTATCTATAGACGAATTTGAGATCAAACTAGCATTCGGAAAATGCTTGTTTGAAATTTAAATTCAAATTTGATATATACAAGCGTTGGACTTATCGTCTTACGCTTTATCGCTTTGTGAATCAGATAAAAGCATATGATAATTACCAACATATCTAACTCTTCTTCATCAGCTTCTGTCTTCAGTCTGCAGCTGAGTCCACGTCCGATCCCATGCTGACTTCTATTGACTTCATCTGCCTTCAACTTCAGGTAATCTAATATGCGACAAGGCTGCTACTGATTCTAGATACGGATGAGCTTCCCATTGAGTCTTCTAGTTCTCTGAACATCATGTATCTTCTCAGATAAGTCTGTCTGGAGTTAACTGGTTATCATCTTACTTGACAACCAAGTTTACTGAATCTTTTTAGAGATTAGTCTTTGTAACGGCAGATTATCAGTAGCTTTCATCTGATGCTTTTAGCCGTTGTAGTTTTAAGCTCTTTGTCTGTTCGCCATTGACTTCGTTAATTCGTTCATTGTGTTGAGGCTAATTTCCCTTGACGAATTACCTGACTCTTTGTCTGAGTTGGTTTCTCCCTAGACGTTTTTAGCTCCAATTCCTCTTCAGACAAGGGGTTTGTCAGGCTATGCATAACTTCTCAAAGAAGGTTGTCCCGCAGACTCAACATCAATTTACTGTATCCTCGAGGAGATATACTTTCATATATCTTTTCAGTTAAGATTTTGGGATCTAATCTAAACTTGTTTCGACCCCAAATTCCCAACGTGACTAATGCTTGAATTGGAACATGAATCATGCTTTTCAATGTTAGCCTAGAGGGCTTGAGACTAGTTTGAAGAATTATAATCTAATTGATCTGTTTTGAGTTGCATGTTTAAGTAAACATTTTGAGATGATGGTCTTGCATGTAATCTACAAATTATTCTCTATGATAGTAGGTATAAGCTATTTTTGTGTTTATCTTAGGAAGAATTGAGTCCACAAATGGTTTTTTTTTTTTGGGTCAAAACGTACGAAATAACATAAAAACGGATAAAGACATGTTACAAACTGAACTCAGGCATACCCGAGGGGGATACAGCCAAGTTTCCGAAGAAACAAGACATGGGGAGGGAAGGAAAAGACCTATTAGCCAAAACACATAGGCCAAAGAGCGACTCGCTCACACTAGGAAAGCATTAAAGAAACCAACCCAACAACCCCTAAGTGACGCAGTAGGGGCGGGCCTCATTAAAAAACCCCATGACCAGTGGGGAAAAGAGTGCCCGGTGCAGTGTAATCGCGGGACACAAGGGGTGGGGTTTGTGAACACATGCAAACACATGAGGTGTGTTAGAGTTGGTTAACTCTGACTAAGTCTCCTCGTTTTAAGGAGTTAGTTATTTTTTAGTGTTTTTCCTTTTCTTCTCTTTGGTGTGCAGATTATGACATGTTTCGTGGGATGCGATGGTAACACTCTGAAGAACACAAGAAACAGATCGCTGGAGATCAGGGTGGACTAAGTCAGTTCAGTTCCTATTTTTCAAGAGCAAGTCATGCAACTAACCACCACGACTTAGTCACATCCTTAGTGGACCAGATCGTGGTCCAAGACATGCAGTCGAAGGCCTCTCAACTCCTATAAAAGGAGAGGCAAAGCGACAAAGAAAAGTCACGCAATTCTCAAGAATCATCCAAGATCTGTTTATGTTGTTGAGTGCTTTTTGTAACATTTCCAATATCACACGAGTGTTTTAACTTCTAATGGTGTTAGAAGGTTGTTCTTTTAGTACACGAGTGGTATGAGGAAATCTTTAGTATTTTCATATATCTTGATAGATAGCTTCTTAGCTTTTTCATAGATCTTGATAGATAGTTTTAGTACTCAACTTTCCGACTTTATCTTGTGGTAAAGTAGTGAGTTTTGTAACGCTCATCGTAAAACTTATAGTGAATAATTTCGCCATATTGGCATCTCTGATTATAATTTAATCGTAGAAAAGTTTACCGGTGTTCTTCAAGTTTTTAATTCCGCTGTTTTACTCTGTGTGGATAACAGTCTACATAACAGTTTTGTGTTTAGGCGAAGCAACACTTTCAATTGGTATCAGAGCTCACACTCGATACACTGAGTGAGATCCTGTCAGGTATCTTCGCTATATTTTCGCCATGGATTCAAACAATTCTGGGTATTATCGACCACCTATCTTGGATGGATCGAATTATTCATACTGGAAGACCAGAATTCGCTCATACATCAAATCCATTGATGTCAAAGCATGGCAGTCCGTGGAGAACAGATAGTTAGTCCCAAAGACCACTGATGCTCAGGGTGATGTTACCCCAAAATCGTCTGCACAGTGGACAAGAGATCAGGTTGACGACGCAAACGTCAACGAGAAGGCCCTCAATGCCATTTACGTATCCGTGGACATGACAATGTTCAAATTGATCAAGAACATTGCGTCTGCGAAAGATGCATGGGATGTTCTTCAACGGTATTGTGAGGGTGATACAAGTATAAATGAGTCTCGACTTCGCATTCTCACTTCCAAATTCGAGAATATGAAGATGGGAGAAGAAGAGAACATCAACGATTACACCAAGAGGATATTGGATATTGCCAATGAGTGCCAAGATCTTGGTGATGCGATAAGTAACAAGTTGCTGGTGTCCAAGGCTCTTCGAACCTTACCCGTAAGATTTGAGATGGAGGTCACGGCTATTGAAACATCTCAAACGGTTGCAGCCATTGAGTTCATGGATCTCATGAATGCACTCAAGACATACGAGATGAATCTGGAAGAGAAATGTGCAATCAATAAGAAGCCGACTGTTGCCTTCACTGCTGGCGTAACATCTAGTGGAACATCGCGGGAGATAATCGAGTGGGATGATGAAGAGAAGCTGCAGGAGATCAATGCTGGCGATGATGTTGCTCTAATCACCAGGAAATTCAACACCATGGTAAGAAAGATGAACAAGGCGAAAGTTCAAGCTAGGCCTGTGGATCAAAATCATCGAATGGTCGAATATCCGCCTTCAAAATCTCAAAGCTTCACTCCACCAAGGCTAGTGAGGAAGTCTTTTTCCTCAGACACGTTTAGGTATGATTCCTCTAACATCGATGGTATCCAATGCCGTGAATGCAAAGGGTATGGTCACTATGCGAATCAATGTGCGAACACGCTAAGAAAGAGAGGAAAGTCGTACTGGGGGTATCATGGAGTGATGATGAAGCTGAGTTCTTCGAAAAGGTAAATAACGACAATGACGCAATGCAAAGACTATTGCCAAAGACTCCACATCGCAGCTTGCCGAACATTATCGACGATGAGGAGATGCGATCGGTTTGATCCCGTATCAAACAGGTATGGTCTCGACTATTATTCAAGTTTGTTTTGCTTAAATGCTCTTGTGAATGATACAGATTGTGAGGGCGATTATGATGAAGACACTATCGCCATAGTACAAGAGTTGAAAAAGCTATACGACGAGCTACTTGAGAAATGGAAAAGACAAAGTCGAGATCTTGAGCTCACATCAAGAGAGAATACGAGGCTGAAAGCATCTCTGGCTAAGCTTGAAGTCTTAGTAACACAAAGGGAAGTCGAACTAAACAAGGTGACTTGTCAACTTGAAGTGGCACAAGGTACTTTCAAAAAGTGGAACACATGTACGTCTAAATTAGATTATGCTTTGTTAATGGGTAAAACAGATACTACTGGTTTAGGTTTTACACATGTTCCTAACATTGTTGTTCCCACAATTGTTGCCACAAATGGGAAACCATTCGTTAAAGAAGGTGAACCAGTAAAAAGGGTAAAAATGACACGAAGAAAACATAGAAAATACGTATGTCATTACTGCTCCACACTGGTCACATTAGCCTTTTCGTTATAAATCAAGGCCGATTTTAATGTTGTAAACCGCTTAGGGCATGTTATATGAACAACTTCAGCTGAGACCCAAAGATCGCTTCTGCACACACCGCAAAGAAACACGACCAACAAGGAACCGACTCAAAGAAAGTTTGGGTCGGGAAAGATGATGTAAATGCCATGTTGTTTATCTTGCATTGAAAACTAACATTTCGTGTTCATGGTATTTTGATAGCGGTTGTTCGAAACATGACGGTAACAAAAGTCGCCTTTGCCAACTATGAGTCGATGATTGGGGTAGTGTATCATTTGAGGTGGTTCTAAAGGAAAAATCATAGGCAAATGACTCCTAAATGTCCAAGGTTTACCTAGCCTCAAGAATGTCTTGCACGTACAAGGTTTAATGGAAAATCTTATAAACATAAGTCAATTATGTGACGAGGAGTTGCAAGTGAAATTTGACAAAGATTCTTGTGAGGTCTATGATGGTAAGAACACATGTCTCATGAAAGGACAGAGGTCAGCCGATAACTGTTATATGACCGACGAACCAAAGTGCAATAAGGCACAAATTGATGAAAGTGTGTTATGGCATCAAAAGTTAGGACATACTAACTTTAGAAATCTTGACAGGTTGAACAAGATGGAAGCATTACGTGGACTACCCAAGCTGACAGAAGCTGGAAAGGTGGTATGTGGAGATTGTCAAAGGGGAAAACAGACCCATGTTCCCCACGCTGTTGTACAACATCGCGAACAACATTATGGTACAACACGCTGTTTTGAGCTGCTCCACATGGACTTAGTAGGGCCTGTTGAGATCGAAAGCTTGGGTGGCAAGAGGTATACATATGTAATTGTGGATGATTTTTCAAGGTACACATGGACATTCTTTTTACGAAAAAAATCAGACACGTTCGAAACGTTTAAAATCCTCTTTGTTAGAATTTTTAACATGTTTGGTGTTCAAGTGTCAAGAATCCGATCAGATCATGGAAGAGAGTTCGAGAATATCTCTTTCATAAATTTTTGTGAGAAAAAGGGAATTTTCCAAGAATTCTCCGCACCAAAAACACCTCAACAAAATGGTGTAGCTGAGCGCAAGAATAGAACTCTAATAGAAATGACACGAGTTATGTTAAGCTCGAAGGTATATCCAAACGTTTTTAGCGGTCATTAACACCGCATGTCATATTAACAATCACGTGAACATCCGACTGTGTTCCTTCAATACCCGTATGAAGTTACGGAAGGAAGAAACCTAATCTCAAATATTTTCATGTGTTTGGGTGTGTTTGCTACATCTTGAATGATAGAGTATCTCACCAAGTTTGATGAGAAAAGCGATAAAGGGATTTTGTAGGTACTATCTAAATAGTCGAGCATACCGTGTGTATAATCGAGATTACGGACCATTCAAGAGTCCAGTAAATGTTGTTTTGATGATCTTGCTAATCTCGCAGGAAAAGGCAAGATGAGAATGTGGCTGAATTGATAGAAGATTCAGAGAATCATGTCCAACAGGATGTTAGCGGCAGTGATGTCATCACTGCTGAAGCCACAGCCACTGAAACATCTACACAAACATCTGAAGGTTCCAGTGACACGGAAGATGAAGCTGAAAATGACGTCTAATAACAAGAAAGACGAGATCCTCCAGGAAGAATACGTATGAATCATCCAATCTCTCAAGTCATAAGTGATGTTCAAGATGGTGTTCGAACACGAGGTACAGCACCATTAAACTACAGAGAGATGATATGTTTTTCATCCATATGTACTTCAATGCCAAGTTTTATATGTTTCGTCTCTAAAATTGAACCTAAGAACATAAAAGAAGCTTTGGGTGATGAGTTCTGGGTCATTGCTATGCATGAGAACTTAACCAATTTATTCGAAATGATGTGTGGTATCTTGTTTCGAGGCCTATTGACAGGAATGTTATCGGAACAAAGTGGATTTTCAAGAACAAATCGGACGAATTTGGTGTCATAATTCGCAACAAAGCCAGACTTGTCGCACAAGGATATACTCAAGTGGAAGGCATAGACTTTGACAATACATTTGTACCGGTTGCACGCATTGAGTCCATACGGTTGCTCCTAGCCATTGCATGTTATTTGAACATCAAGCTATATCAAATGGATGTCAAAGGAGCATTCCTAAATGGTGAACTCAAAGAAGAGGCATATGTCGAATAACCCAAGGGATTTGAAGATCCACATAAGCTTAACCATGTTTTCAGGTTAAAGAAAACATTATACGGTCTCAAGCAAGCACCGAGAGCATGGTATGGTCATTTAACAAAGTTCTTAATTGATTTTGGGTTTGTTCGAGGGAATGTTGATAGAACATTGTTTATAAAATGAAATCAGCACGACATTCTTATCACACAAATTTATGTGGATGATATGATAGTTGGATCTACCTCACAAAAATGTTTGATAAGTTTCCGGTGCTATGTTGATAAACGCGCATTTTACACGTTTATAGTTGATATTTGAAGATGAGTTTAGCTCGTTTAATGTGCGTTTATGTATCATTTCTTAATGTTTTATCTATTTCTAGAAGATACTGCTCTTGGGTGTTCTTTTGACGTTTTGTAGGTTTATATGTTGATAATCGAAGCAAGGAACGACGCACGAGAAAGTATTACAATCTGTCCAGTTTCTAGCGACCAGCCTAGCGGTCGCTAGGCTGGTCGCGAGGCAAACCAGCGAGCGCCCAGAGGAGTAGCGACCGCGACACCATGCCGCGAGCAAGCCCCAGCACCGAGAACTCCTTTGGGCGATTTCGCGGCCGGTGCGTAATTGCTAGCGACCGCTAGCCGGTCGCGAGGTACCATCGGCGCGAGGAGGACCCATGGCGAAGAAGCGGAGATGGCTGGCGGTCGAGCTAGCGATCATGAAAGCGATCGCGAGGCGGCGCGGCAGAGGCGCAAATTAGGGTTTCCACCCTTTTCTATAAATAGGGCAAGAGCCCTTGCGCCCCCAACAGACCCTACACGCCCCCAGACCTAGTTTATTCAGTTTTCCTCAGTTTTTACAGCTTTTAGTCTTTAATCTTCATTTAGTTTAATTCTAGTATTGTTTTTCCGTTGTTCTAGTTTAGTTTATCGTTTCGTTATCGATCGGAACGTTTTTGTCCGATCGGTTTCCGTTGTTTTCCGTTCGTTCGCTTGGGATTGGATTCAAGACCAACCATTGTTCATCCAACGCTTCCCTACGGGTTTTATATATTTAATTTCCGTTTTTATGGTTAAATCGTATTTTATTCCGTTTATTATGTCTGGCTAGTTTTCTATTCTAATCCTAGGGTTTGCATGATTCGATCCTATATGTTGTGATTCCTGCTATTGTTATTTACCTTCCAAGAATTGATTCATGATTCATGGTGCTTATTTATATGTGTTGATTTCTGATCAATCTTGATGCATATCTTGTTTCGATTAATGGCGTAATTGTATTAATTGTCAATCGATCTTGAATGCATGATACTGAATAAGCATTGAGTAAATCGAGATAGGACATTCGTGGAAGCATATTCTTAGTGATCCTTTTGAGTTGCTTATTTTCCTCTAGAGGCGAATCGTGATAGGGAAAATTAGTAATCAACGCCGCAATTGTCGAATGGCAAGTTGTTGGTTATATATGTGATCTTCCGTCTTATGCGGATTAAAGCGGTTAATAATAAGCGGGATAAACATCGTTGTGGATAGGATTGGTGCATCCCTAGGGTTAGTCTTTCTTCATAGTTATCTTAGTGATTTTATTGCTTTATTTTATATTTCTGCTTGGTTACCTTTGCTTTGGATTAAGTTCCGAAGCCCCTAAACCTCTCATCCTTTATCTGTGCTTGAATAATGATGAATTATCGTTGAGCTAGCTTCTATGTTTTCGTGATACAATCTCTGTGGATACGATACTTAAACACCTATACTTACACTTTTACGTGTGAAAAGGAGCGATCAAATTTTGGCGCCGTTGTCGGGATTGTTAAGATCACATAGGAATAATTTGACAATTTGGATTTATTAATTCAAGTTATATTTATTATATTATATTTATTTATTTTGTCGGTCTTTGAATTCTCTCTTTTCTCGGGTAGTTTATGCGACAAGATCTGTGGACCTCACGAAATATTATTAGATCCCGAGATCGAAAGCTCTCAAAGGAGAAAAGGACGAGAAAAGAGACAGGCTGCAATGGCGCCAATCCAGAAGCAGGGCATTCCTCCCGAGCAAGTTCAGACGCATGCTAGTTGACTTTGCGAGATGCAGTCGGATGGCGAATATGGGAATCATTGTCCTGCGCCGGAGGAAAGACCTCTCAATCACATGTACCGACATCCCACGAGTCAGCCCAAGGAGGCGGTTGGGGCCCGCACGTTGATGCAAACAATTTTGAGCTAAACCGCCCCGATCGGTATGGTCCAAGGAGAAGCGGTTTGGGGAGGTCACGGAAGACCGAATGCGTATCTCGAGACTTTTTCGATATTTGTGACACCATCAAGCAGAATGGGGTGCCACAAGACACGATCCGGATGCGCATGTTCGGTTTCTGTTGCACCACGGTAAAGATTGGTTCAAGAGTTTGGACCGAATCGCATCGACACTTGGGGAAACTTTGCAGAAGTTTCTTCGAAATACTCCGCCGCGAAAGTGAGAAGATCATCGCGAAATCTCTCATTTTGCCAAAACCACGGCGAATCATTATTCGAGGCATGGGAGAGATTCAGAGGTCTATTGAGACGATGTCCACAACATGGGTTATCCAAGGAGCAACAAATCACACAGTTCTACGGTGGACTGACATGGCAGAGGAGGAGCATGGTGGATGCGTCGGCAAGGGGCTGCTTATTGAACCGACCAGTAGACGAGGCAAGCCGTATTGTAGAAGAGATGGATGCCAACAGCTATCAATGGCCAACGGAGAGAACGCCATCGTTCAAAGCAGTTGCTGTTGAGAGTGATTCAAAATATGACGATCTCATGAAGAAATTCACTCTTTTGAAGAGTCGATTGAGACAGAACGTCGACCACATCAATCGGAGGAATCATCCAATTTCCAACAACCTCCAAAGAAGCTTCAATGTTCGTAATTCGTTTAAGAGCCGAAGAAGCCAAGTCTCAAGACATGATGCAGCAGTTGGTTGTAAGCAACCAACAATTGGCAACGAATCGAAATCGCTCATAAGCAACACCGCGTAAGATAAATCACTTGGAGTCCTTCGTGACGGCTATGGGAAGATATGAAGATGTTGAAAAATCAAATTGGTCAAATAGCCGTACAAGTGAATGCACTACAAAAGACGGGCCAATTTCCGAATAATACGGAGGTAAACCCGAAGAATCAATGCTTCGCCATCCAGACGAGGAGTGGACGAGCTTACCCAAGCCCTACCGAAGAAGAAGAGGCTGAAAACACTGAGCCGAAACTCGCGATCGAGCTCGCGACCATGAGCCCGATCGCGAGGAATACAAGAATTTTACGCAGACGCCCATGACCGAGCACGCGCCGAGCACCCGACCGCGAGCCATCGAGTGTGCGCACACTGAGCTATTCGCGGCGACCCGGCGCTCGATGCCACCCCGCGAGCAATCGAGCAGGAGGAGGCGTCGAGATGCACATGACTCGCGCGCAAGCTTCGCACGCCAAGACGGAGTCCAGCAGCGTGATACCTCACAACCTTCCAGTGGTCGCGAGGTCGACCGCGAGGTGCCCCGAAGCTAATGGTCCACGACACCTCGGCCCGTTTCCCAGTCGACTTGTCAAGTCGAAATATGACGAGAGTTTGCTCGCTTCAAAGAGGTTTTCAAAAGTTGAGATAAATTTGCCTCTCTTTGAGCTGCCGCAAACATGCCAGATACATGAAATTCTTAAAGATGCACTTGCAAGCAAGAAGAAAGCTGGGAAATTTGAGAAAATTACCTAGCAGAAGAATGCGGTGCCGTCTTGCAAAGGAAGCTCCTCTCAAGCGTATGATCGGCGGCTTTACGTTAGAGTGCGGATCGCCGAGCGAATTTTCCAAATGTTTTGTGCGATTAGGGGCGAGCATCAATCGATGCCATTGAACGTTTTCAACCGCTACACCTAGGAAAGATGAAGCCGATTTAAGATTTCATCGATGATGGTGACGACCGTCATCACATATCCAAAAGGTATCGTCAAGACGTGTTGGTAAGAATTGAGATTTTGTTTTCCCGCCGACTTTGTTATTCTAGATATTCCCGAATTCAAACAACAACCACTAATCTTGGTAGACCTTTTCTAGCAACCGGTCATGCGTTGATTGATGTGCGGGAAGGCAATCTCACGCTTCGTGTTAACGATGAGGAGCTCAAGATTTCCATATACGACGCCATCAAGCAACACGACGGTGGAAAGCGGAAGATTGTCGCCGATCACGATCGCCGCCGCCGCACACGCCGAGCGCTTAGAGGTACTCGACCAATCGAGGATCTGCGAGAAGGAAGAAGTGGACTCGGCATGGAACCCGAGTGTATCATTCAAGTTTGGGGGCACTTCCATAGTCGATGGTGGAGACCGTGAATGCTAAGTTTAGGAGGATCCACGAGTTGAGAAGGATTTGTTGCCACCAAAACGCCGATTGACGAGGTTAGTGATGGTCAGCTAAAGACGTTAAATTAGCACTTGTTGGGAGGTAACCCAACGTTTTCTTTGTTTTTGTTTTCGTGTTTTGTCGTGTCTTTCGTTTGCGTTGCGTTTTGTCGTTTTTTTTTTCTTTTCGTTGTTGTGTCGGTCGATCAACGAGTTGAAGTGAAGTGTGTTAATCCATGTGGCCAATGACGATAGAAAATTTTTGTGAAATTTAATGATAGTGCGCATGATATGTTAGAAAATGACGCATGAATGACGTGAGATGGCTTAGGCTTGTTGTTTTTCACCATTTGCTTAACCCGTGAGACTTGAGCTTCCTTGTATAAACATCTTGATACGCTTTTAATTGTGTGATATCATGCATGTGATTATCTTCTAGAACTTGCCGTTCTTCTGTGTCGAGACTGCAATATGTGTTTCGAATTTGGAAAGGATAAAAGGCCATCTTTGTTAACCACATATTCACCCAAACACTAACCCGATGATATATACCATTTGTCGCCTTCTTTGAGCCTTTATTAGACTTTTTCTTTCGATTAACCGATGATAGGAGGTGAGGATGGATATGGGAATCAAAGGGTTGAAATTTTGATGTAGTTATGACGAGAAAAGTTTCTTTTAGAAAATACATACGTGGTGAAGAATAGTACCTTGTTCGTGAAAATTAAACCCTATAAGCTCTAGAAAAGAAAGAAAGAGAAAATGTTAAGTTCACTATGAGTGTTGAGCATAAAGGGTCTTTAATCAAAGTATAGGTACCTTCTGTGGCATTAAACGTTGATTTAGCACGTTGGGAGAGAAGAGGAAAATGGACAAAGTCCATATGTGTCGAGATGTATAAATGGTGGTGCTTGGAGTATACTTGAGTCACTTAGCCATATATTATCCTACCTTAACCAATGTGCCTACATTATAACCTATCAAAAGACCTCTTTGATCCTTATTTGAACACATTTGACGCGGTGGAGATGTTAGAGAAACGGCAAGCCTATGGTAAGATGTTGCATTGCATTGATCTGTGAGTGTATACACGTCCTTAATTTCTTTATGAGTTGAGTGTATCTTATATTTTACGCACATGCCGTTGTGAGGTTGAATAAAATGAGTTTTGCCCTCGATGGTTGTTTGTGTTGAGTTGTTCAACGTCGTCGTGTGCACTAATGTTTTTGAGCGTTGATATGTTTTCGAGGCTAGAATGGTTATCATCTTTGCTACGCTCGTTGATCTTTTGTCGTGTCTTCTGCTTTGGTTTTGTTTGAGGACAAACAATGCTTTAAGTTTGGGGTTTGATAAACGCGCATTTTACACGCTTATAGTTGATATTTGAAGATGAGTTTAGCTCGCTTAATGTGCGTTTATGTATCGCTTCCTAATGTTTTATCTATTTCTAGAAGATAACGCTCTTGGGTGTTCTTTTCGACGCTTTGTAGGTTTATATGTTGATAATCAAGCAAGGAACCACGCACGAGAAAGTATTACAATCATCCAGTTTCTAGCGACCAGCCTAGCGGTCGCCAGGCTGGTCACGAGGCAAACCAATGAAAGTGCCCGGAGGAGTAGCGACCGCGACACCGCACGCGAGCAATCCCTAGCGCCGAGAACTCATCGGACGATTTCGCGACCGGTGCGTAATTGCTAGCGACCGCTAGCCCGGTCGCGAGGTACCATGCCAACAAGAAGGAGGACCGCGAGCGAAGAAGAGCGACGCGGGAGATGGCTCACGGTCGAGCTAGCGATCATGAAAGCACGATCATGACGCAGCAGAGGCGCAAATTAGGGTTTCCACCCTTTTCTATAAATAGGCAAGAGCCCTTGCGCCCCAAATGCACCCTACACACCCCGCACCTAGTTTATTCAGTTTTCTGACTTTTAGTCTTTAATCTTCATTTACTTTAATTCTAGTATTGTTTTTCCGTTGTTCTAGTTTAGTTTATCGTTTCGTTATCGATCGAACGCTTTTGTCCGATCGGTTTCCGTTGTTTTCCGCTCGCTCGCTTGGGATTGGATTCAAGACCAACCATTGTTCATCCAACGCTTCCTCACGGGTTTTATATATTTAATTTCCGTTTTATGGTTAAATCGTATTTTATTCCGCTTATTATGTGCAGCTAGTTTTCTGTTCTAATCCTAGGGTTTGCATGATTCGATCCTATATGTTGTGATTCCTCGCTATTGTTATTTACCTTCCGTGCATTGATTCATGATTCATGGTGCTTATTTATATGTGTTGATTTGATCAATCTTGATGCATATCTAGTTGCCGATTAACGACGTAATTGTATTAATTATCAATCGATCTTGAATGCATGATACGAATAAGCCTCGAGTCGAATCGAGATGGGACATTCGTGAGGAAGCATATTCTTAGTGATCCTTTTGAGTTGCTTATTTTCCTCTAGAGGACGAATCGTGATAGGGAAAATTAGTAATCAATCGCCGCAATTGTAAATGAATCAAGTTGTTGGTTATATATGTGATCTTCCGTCTTGTCCGGATTAAAACGGTTAATAATAAGGTGATAAACATCGTTGTGGATAGGATTGGTGCATCCCTAGGGTTAGTCTTTCTTTATAGTTATCTTCCGTGATTTTATTGCTTTATTTTATATTTCTGCTTGGTTACCTTTGCTTTGATTAAGTTCCGAAGCCCCTAAACCTCTCATCCTTTATCCGTGCTTCGAATAATGATGAATTGTCGCTGAGCTAGCTTCTATGTTTTCGTGATATAATCTGTGGATACGATACTTAAACACCCTATACTTACACTTTTTACGTGTGAAAAAGGAGCGATCATATGTCGTCTAAATTTGAGATGAGCATGGTAGGAGAACTAACATATTTCTTAGGTCTCCAAGTCAAACAAATGGATAATGGAATTTTCGTGTCCCAAAGCAAGTATGCAAGGGATATGGTGAAAAAATTCGAGCTGGAAGGAGCAAAGCATATGAAAACGCCAATAGGGTCAAGTGACAAACTGACCAGAGATGATGTTAGAGAAGATGTTGACCCAACACTCTACTGATCAATGATCGGAAGTCTCCTATATCTCACAACCACACGACCGCATTTAATGTTCGCGTGTGTGTTTGTGCCCGTATCAAGCTGCTTAAAATGTCACATCTTAAGGTCATCAAACGTGTTATCGTGTATGTTTCGAACTTTCGACCTCGCATTTTCTTTTCAAAAGACACGAACATGAATTTGGTTGGATTTAGTGATTCGGATTGGGCGGGATCGATGATAGAAAGAGTACGAGTGAAATTTGTTTTTATCTTGGAAATAATTTGGTGTCTTGGCATAGTCGTAAGCAAAATTGTGTTTCTCTATTCATCGCCGAGGCGAGAGTAACGTGAGCGGAAGTTGTTATACATAACTCCTTTTGTTAAAACAAATGCTTAACGACTATGGTATTGTGAGCCTCGAGCTTTTAGTATACCGTGATAACATAAGTGCAATCAATATCTCTAAGAACCGGTTCAACATTCTAGACAAAACACATAGATATCTGACACCACTTTATAAGAGATTTGGTGGAATATGAGGTAATCAAGTTAGATTATGTGAAACCGAAACCAAATCGCCGATATTTTCACAAAGCCCCTAGATCACGAGAGGTTACGAGTCTTCGAGATCTCTTGGTCTTTGCTCGCCAATAAAGCTTGAATATGTTTGTTTGTATCACAAAAATTGAAATATTTGAAGGTGATACAACTGTCTATTTGATAACACTTAATGTGTTAAAATGTGTTATCTAACATGTTCTCCTAACAGACAGCTCAACATGATGAAGAATATTTAGCAATACAAAAAAAACACCAAAGCAGTTTGGGGGGCACGGCGTTCGCAGCGACGATGCTACCTTACAAAACAGTGCAGCCATGATTGCTTTCAAAGCGACAACAAGGTAATCGAATTTTACATGGGATCAGTATTTATATGGTTTATTCTGATTAAAATGAGCCTATGTTTATGGAGATGTTACGATAACAATCTGTGAAATACCCCTATAAATCCGTGAGTAATCCCAGATTTTTCGGAACATCTGTTCCTTTGATCCCCTATATTTTTGGAGATATCAGCGAAATTGGTTAAGTTGGTAACATATTTATCTTAAACTGATTTTATCTCAACTAATCCCCATACTTGTCTCCTATTTAAGTGGCGCCGTATGCTGTGATATTTTTCGTTTATTAAACTAGGGTTTGGTTAAAGAGATATATTTGAATTTATATCAAATCGGCAGGGTGCTTATCCAATTAACTGTAGCTCTGAGTATAAAGCTGCCGCACTGAAACTCGATCAAATCACTGAAAACCCTACTCATTGCAAAGGCTTGAAAGACGTCTCCTTTTATTTCTTTCAAACATTTGGTACGTTTAACCATTTATCTTCCAGAAAAAATTGATCATTCTGACCACCTTGCTCACGGACTTGCAAAAACTAAAAGCTCTCCCAACTTCAACGAGTAATCAAGGCCATCATAAAACCGACCGAGGAACCCAGTCCAAGTGCGACACCGATGGACGTACCGGAGAAGGTTCTAGCTTTAGAGATGGAACCTTTTAAGGCAACCCCTATTCAGACCATCTATCCCGAAGGAGGTGAGCCATCAAAACACACGAAGAATGGGAAGAAAAGAAAGAGGATAACCATGCCTACAAGAAGATCTGAACGGATTCCAAGATAACCACGTCGAGGAGGTTCGGGTTTGCCAGTAAGGATCGACACCCACTGTCGAAAGGTCAAGAGAGTCCGACCACCAGAAAGCCTACTCCAGAAACAGACGATCCTCGTGACGGCCAGACTGCCTCTGACACAGCCTTGGAATCAAAGGGCATAACATATGGATCCCACAGCGACTCTTCAGATCCTCAGGAGGAGGAAACACGCTCGAAACCAAGCAAAGAGCATGGCAAGCCTTCTTCAAATTCCAGTGACGATGATATTTCACTAGGTAAAATTCTCCAAAAGCTAAAGAGAGCAGCAAGATTGAAGGGAAAAAGGTAAGAAAGCACGGTACAAGCTACTGGATCCACTGTTCCGCCGACTATTCACACAGCAGCTCATACATCTGTTCCTCCGACTATTCCGATGTCATCGCCAATTACTGATCCACCGGCACCTCCGAGTCCTTACTCTGAGGAAAAAAATTGGGACTCAAGTTCAGAGAACGCCTCTTTGTTTGCTGATTCAGATATTGAAGTAGAAAGAGCCATCTCTTTCAAGTTTTACTCAAAGGAATGCCAAAAGCGTTGGGAGCAATTCAAGCACTTAAAATGCTCGAATGAGAGGAAAATTGATGAGGTAACCTTTTCTCAGTACAACCTTGTTATTTTTCTGAAGGAAAGAGGGCTTTTGAACACTGTCACGGCTATATATCCCTATCTGAAGAATGTTATTAGACATATCTATGCTAATATGGATAAGTCTTTTGCTGATTGCACGTCAAATCCTGGATTGCTGCCGTTTCCTTCTCTGTTATATCAACTGTTGAAGAAAGAAGGTCTCCCCGATGGAGCCCGTGATGTCCTATTTGAAGACTTCCAACACTTCACCATTAGCAATACCTTGTTCTCAGGTAATAAACTTCCTAATCTTCCGTGGTCTAACCCTTCTAAAGGGACTGACGAACAGGTTTCAGAAGCTGCTTCTAAAGAAATGGTGACACTTCCAAAGTCTACGGTTCATTCCATGCTTGATCGTATTTCAAAGCTGGAACAAACCTTCTTGGAAAGTCTTCAGTAGTGCACGCATTGAAATAAATTATTTGAAGATAGAACTACTAAGCCTTCTTTCTTCCCAAAAAGGGGGAGTAGAGTAGGCGGGGGCAGCAAGATTCTAAGCGGGGAGCAGAAGCATCTAGGTGTGAAGATATGGAGGAGGACTGAAAGTGGAAATGGAACTTGATTTTTTTTCTCTTTGATTTGAACAATATTTCCATATGTTTAAAACAGGTGTTGGTTGTTTGTTGATGTTGAACATCCTATGATTTTGATGGACATCTGATGGTTTTTGCTTATCAATTGCATGTTTTATGTGATGTCTGTTGTTTTAGTGTTTGAATGGTTTCTGCACTGATGGTTAAATTGTTTATATGACTATTGCTGACTGTGTTGTAGGAACTGTTGTGATGATATTTGTGTAAACATGGGGAGAATGTTTACAGGGGGAGTGTATTATGTTTGTATGTATATGTTTGGGATTCAGGGGGAGTACTGTATATATATACTGTAAATTGTTTGTATATGCAGGTTTTGTGAAGAAAGGCAAAAAGGGGGAGTTTGTTAGAGTTGGTTAACTCTGACTAAGTCTCCTCGTTTTAAGGAGTTAGTTATTTTTTAATGTTTTGCCTTTTCTTCTCTTTGGTGAGCAAATTACGACATGTTTCGTGGGATGCGATGGTAACACACTGAATAACATAAGAAACAGATCGCTGGAGATCAGGGTGGACTAAGTCAGTTCAGTTCCTATTTTTCAGGAGCAAGTCATGCAACTAACCACCACGACTTAGTCACATCCTTAGTGGGCCAGATCGTGGTCCAAGACATGCAGTCGAAGGCCTCTCAACTCCTATAAAAGGAGAGGCAAAGCGACATCAAAAGTCATGCAATTCCTGAAGAATCATCTGAAGATCTGTTTATGTTGTTGAGTCTGTTTTCGTAACATTTCCAATATCACACGAGTGTTTTAACTTCTAATGGTGTTAGAAGGTTGTTCTTTTTAGTACACGAGTTGTGTGAGGAAATCTTTAGTATTTTTCATATATCTTGATAGATAGCTTCTTAGCTTTTTCATAGATCTTGATAGATAGTTTTAGTACTCAACTTTCCGACTTTATCTTGTGGTAAAGTAGTGAGTTTTTGTAACGCTCATCGTAAAACTTATAGTGAATAATTTCGCCATATTGGCATCTACAGATTCTAATTTAATCTGTAGAAAAGTTTACTTCGGTGTTCTTCAAGTTTTTTTTTAATTCCGTTGTTTCACTCTGTGTGTGGATAATAGTCTACATAACAGTTTTGTGTTTAGGCGAAGCAACACTTTCAAGATGCACTCTTGATTCCGTTGAAACCGAAATTTTAGGGTATTCTCTCCTCTATTTAAACCTCCGATTTTTCTATCCGCTTTAATTTATTTATTTTGCATGTTCTTAGATATGATGCCAACATTAAGTTTTCAAAGTTTAAATAGAGAGTTAGGAATAATAGTCAATCGTTTATATCAATCTTTAAAGATACAATTACACTCATATACTTATGCTAATAATTTAGCGAACATCTCCACAATTCATGAAAAAGTCCATCAATAATAAATTACACCTTCACTGATACATGCTTTCTCAATATTTTGTCTAGCCAATTATGTCACCAAGACGGAAATCTTACATTGAAAATTCATTTCGAAATGAATTCATCCAAACAACTCCTAAACTAATCATATTTTAAATTTCAAATTCAATATAAGTATGTTTCAATCAAAACGCAATAGAAAATTTATAAAATGAAGAGCCAAAGATAAAGAAAAATGAAAAAAAATGGGTCCAAGTTAAAATATCAAACATTAGAGGGGCTCATATGAAATCATCTATCTCATTTTGGTGCATTCTTCATGTCTTATTTTTATTTTTTTCTAGGTTTTAGTCATTTTTATTTAATTTTAATTTATTATGTTTTAGCATAATTTTAAGATTTTAATTAAGATTCACTAATTCAATTAGAATTTGTAATTAATTTTTATAAACTTATTTTTTCTCAATTGAAGATCAATAATGATTCCTCTGCTTTGAGGATAAACGTTTTACCAACTAAGCTACACTTCGTTGCGAATTACTGCCTCCGTCCACCAAGTGATACACTTGGGGGATGACACGAGTTTTAATAAATGTTTGATATGTTATTTGACTGGAGAAAAGATCCCACCATATAAGAAATGAGTGATTGAAGTTGAATTATAAGAATTAAGTGTGGGTCATGGGGTGGTCTTAGTAAATAATGAGTGATTGTGAGATTGAATTGTAAAGATTGAGTATACCAAAAGAGAAAGTGATACACTATTTGTGGATGTCAAATAACACAGTTGTGACACACTCTTGGTAGACGAATAGAGTATTAATTAATAGTTGATTATTAGGGTTAATTAATCCATAATTAGGTTATATAATTTCTTGAAATTTTATTTTAATGATAAATATTAATTAGAGTTTATTAAATGATACTTCCTCCATCCACAAAATACATTAATTTAATTTCGTTTTGATCTGTCTACAAAAAACGTTCACTTTCTTTTTTGAAAACACCAATCCCATAATTTTTATCCTAAATCTATCCACTAGTTTATAAAAAACTATCCATGGTCCATCTTTTCACTCACACTATCGATTAATATATGCATTTATTATCCCATGGTTCATATTTTAATCTCATTACCCATTAATTAATATATCATTTAGTATCTACACTAACTTTATATTCATTACAATTTATTAAAACTCGTGTCACCAATATCAAAGAACGAATATGATAGACAAAATGAATAATATTTTTTATTTTTATAATATAATTTTATAAAAATATATAGTAAAATAAATAGTGAAACACAATTGGACAAGCTTCCATTGGGTCCTGGCTGCGAAAACTTTGTTTTTTTGTATGGGTTTTGATAAATCTTGTGTATGCGAGATTCATGAAAGCTGTAAAGAACACGAGAGTCTTTTACGTGGTTCGATCAAAAGAAAGATCTACGTCCACGGAGGAGTGATTCCTCAATACTTTCACTATAAGAGATTACAATGAGTGTATCTAAAAGCTCGAGTATTCAAATAGTTGCTAACCCCTCTACCTTCAAACTAACTTCTATTTATACATGTTATGGATCACTCTAGATTACTATGGATCCGATCTCAGAAGATATATTCATTCCTTGAATATCTCCATCAATATCTCCTTCCATATAAGATAGGATATGGTTGATCTTCAGAAGGGTTTAGGCGTCGGACCTTGGGCCGAGCCGCGTAGGCCGTCTATTAGGTCTGGCCCAGTGGGCGAACCACGGGGCGTCTATTAGGTCGTGCCCAGTTCGATTGGGACTTGGGCTGCTATTGGGCCCGAGCGGTTAGGCCGTATCCCATCATAGCCCCCCGATTAGTCGGTAACAAGCGTGCTGGCGGGGTGAAGTATGAATTTTGCCGAGGTTGGTTGTTGCTCGTCAAGCCGTTGTCGAAGATTATCCGCCTTTTGGCGCCTGTGGTGGATTCGATGATTAGCCGAGGTCCGCATTGAGATGGATGTTTCAGTGCGGTTGTCTTTGGACCTTTGTTGAGTCCGAATCGAGGTTGCCGAAGTGGGTGGCGATATCCTTCGTCGTAATATCGAGGCCCGAATCGGTAGGGGTTATTTGTCAAGTCTGGATTTGTTGGGACGATGGCCGAGGTGGATTACCGAGTTGGATTTGGATGGCTATCTTTCGTTATTAGAATGTCGAGGTCTGAACTGAGATGTATTGTACTGGACTGATCTGTACAGTGTGCCGAGGTCCGAACTGAGTTAGCCGGGCTGAAGCCAGGGTGATGATTGCACGATCAGACTGGCATGTCTGCGCGTCCTAGAATACGTCATCTGTGCTAGGCGATTAGTTAGCGCTCTAAACACGCGCGCATCTGCCTCACCTCAAGTCCCACGTGGGAAGTTGATTAGGCAGTTTTGGGCGCCTACTTGTACTATAAATAGGCGGGGGGTAAAGAAACTGTTCATTTCTTTCTTCATCCATTTGCTCCAGAGAGAAAATATCAGAACTTATTCTAGAAATTTTCAGAACTTCGTCGAAGGAGCAAACCTTTCATTGAAAAAGTAAGTATGTCTTCTTCATCCTCTTCTTTGTCGGGATCGCCCGATCATCTTCCTCCCTAATAGTGAAGTTGAGATTAGGGATTATATGTGCCATAACTTGATGGGTAAATCTAGGGTATTAGTGCTGGGGTTCCAGTGATATCTTCCGTGCAGGATGAGTACAAGATCAGGGACGCTAGGTCGTCTCGACCGTCGGTGACCTATGTAGAATAGCGTGGGAGTTCCATATTCGGCGGAGGCATGGTGGTGCTCGCCGCAATCTAGGATAGAGCCATGGCCCCCGAGGGGTTTATCACCAGATCGAGACGCCTGAAGGCCGGTCTTAGGTTCCTCTTGGCCCCCATCTTTTTGAGCATTCAGGAATATTTTCAAATTCCGATATCCCAGTTGACCCCGAACTCCATTAGATCGGTGGTTGGGCTAGGTTTTGCTTGTTAAGGCATTAGTGAGGAGCTTTTTTTCGAAATCTTGATGCGTTTTTTTAGCTTCAAGGGTACAGGAGGTGTATACTACCTGTCACCTCGTCATTCGTTCAGGGTGACCGCCCCCTCGAAGTTGCCCCATTGGCAAAGAAAGTATTTCTTTTTGCGGGTTGATGGGCACCCGAGTTATAAGTGGGGTATGGGCAAGATGAGGGATGTGAAGGTCAAGCACTTGGGTGCCATAGAGGACGAGCTCAACACATTCGGTGAAATATCTTGCGATTTCACCGAGGACGATCTTAATGATGCTGAGCTGAGCATATATAGGTCTGAAGCTTCAGGATCGGGGTCGGATCGGGGTGAGGGCACCCCCCTTTTTCCTTATTTCTCATATGTCTGATGTCATTGTTAATGGACTTCTCTTCTTATTGTGCAGTGAAGCTCGATCCACGCAAGAAGGCAAAGGTGCCGGCTTTATCATCTCCAACATAGTCACCGAGCCAGGGGCCATCGGCAAAGAAGGCGAGGAGGACTGAGCCGAGCAAAACACCTGTGGTGGTGGCCGACCTCAGCCAGTTGGTGACGGCGGCACCTCAGCCGAGGCCAGATCCAACCTCGGCAGCAGATACCCGCACCAGGATTATATACGAGGTGCCGATTCCAAGTTCCCCTATATCCTTCCCGAAGGTATGGGTTTATAACGCATCTGTCGTTATTTCCTTCTACTATGTGTTTCTTATTGTGTGATTTTCAGGACACTTTTTGACGAGCTCGGCTGAATCCAGGATGAGGGTGGGCCAATAATATCCCGACCTCAACGTTTTCTTTGAGAGAGCTCGTGATCCGATGTGACTTCCACAAGACCCCATGTGAATTTCTTTAAGCACATAGTCCGCCTCTTCTGGCCCAAGGCATCTCAGGAGGGGCTGGAGGTATGATTTCCTATAGAGTGTTCCTTCGTGCATGAGGTATCTCTGGGACTTGACCATTATTTTTTTGGCTTGGAGCCGATCCTGAGGACGCACGCCTTCTTCCAGGTAAGCTCGTATAGGAGTCATCCAGTTTGGTTCGGCCTCTGTGATGACGCCGATGTGGGGCTCCTCGATACTTCCGGATTGAACTTCCTCCACTAGTGGATTTGTTGATGACGAGGCTAATTTGTCGAGGACATCATTTCGCTATTCTCACCTCACGGATTCGGTGAATTGTGGAATACCAAACAGTCGAGATTTCTTTTGCTTTCAAGGCATTGCTTCATCCTATCCTCTTTGGCCTCAGATTTCAAGACTTGGTTTACCACCACCGGAATCTCCGAATATCTGGATTTTATCTACTTTCGACTCTTTTGCAAGGCGAAGTCCCGAGATCGCGTCTTCATATTCCACCTCGTTGTTTGTGGTCGGAAGAAAACCGAAGTCGAGGTTACTTCTTGTTTCTCTGGACCAGAAGTAAGATACATGCCCGCCACTGTTTTGCATGAGGCTCGTCCATGTACATTTGCCAACAGTAGACCGGTGGGTCGAGGTAGGTTCCTCCGTTGTAGGCGCGGAGGTTGGGTGACCTCAATGGTATGATCGACCTCGGTAAACTTGGCTTCTACTAGGAAGTCACCGTAGCTTGTCCTCATGGCTCGTCGGGTGGAGTATAAGATATCATGCTCACCGAGCTCCAGTGCTCACTTAGCGATACGTCCTGACGACTCAAGTTTTGACAAGACTTGTCTCAGAGGTAAGTCAGTTAGCACCTGGATGGAATGGGCTTGAAAATAAGGTCGGAGACGTCGCTTGGCGTTCACCAGTGCCAACGCTATTTTTTTGAAGTTGGTGTACCTAGTCTCCTGTCATTTGAGAGCTCGACTGATGAAGTAAATAGGAAGTTATCGTCCGAGCTCATCTCGCACAAGTACCGCACTGATGACCTCATCTGAGGCAGCCAGATATAAGGAAAGGAGTTCGCTCTCTTTTGGGGCGGACAGTGTGGGCAGGTCGGCGAGGTACTCCTTTAGTTGTGTGAAGGCAATATGATGTTCTTCCTCCCAGGCGAAGTCCGGGGCTCTACTCAAGATTTTGGAGAAAGGGAGTTGCTTCTCCACAGCCCGTGATAGGAACCTACTGAGAGCGGCTAAGTAGCCGGTGAGTTTGTGGATCTCACGAACGGTCTTCGGCACTTGCATGTCAAGTATCATTTTCACCTTGGTTGGGTTAGCCTTCAACCCTTCTTGAGAAACCCAGCATCCCAAGAATTTCCCCGTTTTCACCATGAACGTGCATTTTTGGGGGTTGAGCTTGAGGTTGGCCGACCTGAGGAGCTGGAGAATAACACTGAGGTCCTCGACACAACTTGCCATTTTCTGGCTCTTTACCACGATGTCGTCGACATAGACCTCGACGGTCTTCCCTATGTGATCTTTGAATATAGCGTCTACCATTCTTTGGTAGGTAGCTCAGGCGTTCTTCAATCCAAATGGTATTTTCCGGTATGCGAAGACACCGAAGTCAGTAGTAAACGCCTTTTACGGAGCGTCTTCCTTGCTCATCAAGACTTGGTGGTATCCCTTGTAAAGATCCAGGAAACTGAAGATCTCATGGCCCACCAATGCCTCCACCTTTTTATTAATATCGGGAAGGGGGTAGCAATCCTTGAGCGATGCTTGTTCAGTCGGTATAATCGACACACGCGCCGCCCCTCCCCAGCTTCGAACTATGACAGGGTTAGCCATCCAGGTTGGGTACTTGACCTCGAACATGATCTTGGCTTTCTGGAGTTGGGTCACTTCGTCCCTTATCACCTTGCTGCGTTCTACCGCAAACGCCCTTTTCTTTTGCCGAACTGGTTTGGTAGCCGGATCGATGTTGAGCCGATGAGTGATGAGCTCGGGTGATACTCCTGTCATATCGAGTGGTGACCATGCGAACACGTCCTTGTATTCCCTCAGAAGTTGCGTAACATGTTGTCACTGTCAGTGGGACCCTGGGTGCCGACCTTGATGACCTTGGAGGGATCGTCGTCATATAATTGGAGGTCGTTAGTCAGATCATCCCGGGGTGGCAACTTTTGAGGAGGGTTCTGTAATTGCTAGGCCTGAGGTAAGGCCTCATCTTGGGCCGAGATCCTCAGCATTCTTCGCCACGCTGATCACCCTCAGATACTCAATACTCCGGTAGGGGTGGGTATTTTGATGGTGAGGTGGTATACCGAGCGACGGCCTTGGTGGCGAGAGCCGATCTCTTCCTAGTATGATGTTGTATGGAGGGGAGCTTGACCGGGAAGAATTGTATGGCTTTTGTAACCGACACAGAGCACGTCCTACGGTGACCGGAAGGTGATGATGCCTTCGGTTGTATCGCCCCGAGTGAAGCTCAAGTAGTTTAGGCGGTCTTGGATGGATTAATCCTCCGACCCGAGTTTGTCCAGCAACTACGAAGATGATCTTGACAGAGGCACCGATGTCGATGTAGACCACGTGGGCGTTCTTATTGCCCACCACCGCCTTGTATGGTAATAGCATCTTGGTGGGGCATATTTTAGTCTTGGGTCGTCGTTGGAAAACACGATGCTCTCACCGTCCCGAAGTCGCTTGTTTTTTGGCTCCTCGGGGATCGGTCTCCGGGCTTCGGTTTTCAATGACAACATCATCGTACCTATAGGGAGTCCGGTAATGGTGTAGACTTGCTCCATTGCGTTGGGAGCGTCGTCCTCATCATCGTCGGGGTCCGTCGTCTTCGAGGTCGGCCCACAATTGTTGCCACCTCCGTTCTTTCCTTTGCGCTTCTTGTTTCCCGACCCGCTCGTGGTGCGGTCGAGGTACTTCTTAAGCGTCCCCTTTTTGACGAGCTCGTCTATTTTCGAGCTCGACCTGCAAATCATCGGTATTGTGACCATATCACGATGGTAGTCGCAATCACGGTCCTTCGACCTTTCTTGGATCCTCCTTTCATGGGAGGTGGTTTTGGGAAGAGCTCGGTGTGGCTCGAATATCTCCGCCTCGACTTAAGCAGGCGTGTATTATTGCGGGGTTTGGCGAGGTCCCAACGGAATCTATTGGGCCCTTCTTGATTCTATCGAAGGCACTTCGCGATCGTGCTCTTCCGCCGATCATCCGGCCTCTTCTTCTCGGCTCGCTCGTCCCATATCTCCTTTTTACGATCCGACTGTCTCCTTCGACATAGTTATCCACCGTGGTCCAAAGGCTACTCGCCGTCTTGACTTCTCCTCAGTTATTTCTTTATTCGTGGCGCCGGTCGGATCCATTCTTGAACGCATTGATGATGTAGAGATCGTTGCTATCATCGATCTTGAGGGATTCCTTGATAAACCGTGAGATGAAATTTGACATCGTCTCGTCTCGTCCTTGGCGGATGGTGGCGAGGTCGGATGATGGTTGCCGAGGTGACATCTTTGGTAGAACGTCACTGAAGCGATCCATGAGATCTCGAAGCTTTGTATCTTTGTTACGGCGAAGGGAGGTGAACCATCGTCGTGCGTTGGAGATCAGCACCTCGGGAAGATCTTGCACATGTGAAAATCTTCCATTCCTTGATTTGCCATGTTGGTAGTATAGGCAAAAAAGAAATCGAGGATCTCCGAGGCCATCGTATCGCGGCGATGTTGGGTGCCCGATATCGTTGCGGGAGGGTGTATCGAGTTTCCCTTGAAATGGAGATAATCCGTCCGTGCGGTCGAATCTCGAGGTCGTTGCCATCCTCTCGGGAGGGTGGGAGACCGATAGCGACGTCTATCGTCTCTTTGATCGAGGATCGACCGCCTTTCTTCTATTCGTTCCCGTTCGGCCTCGCGGGCGTGTCTTGGCGATCGACTTGGTAGTTGTGCATCGAGGGATTGACCGTGGATGTCACCGGGTGAATGGTTGGGCGACTTGCCGAGGTGATCGGTGAGCAGGATGCCGAGGTGAACGTTCTCGGCTATATCGCCGAAGTGGACGCTCTCGGCTATCTCGCCGAGGTAAGCGCTCTCGGCTATCTCACCGAGGTGAACGTTCTCGGTCATTTCGGAGAGGCGAGCGACCTCGGGCGCCCGTGATTGCTATTTCGGGCGTTCTTGAAGTTCCCGCCCATTCGTCGCCTCGCTCGAAAACTTTAAAATTGGCCGATGTTGGCGTTGAGAAATTCGGACACGGCTCTGCCAAGGACCTCATGAGATTGGTGAACCGCCTGTTCACCGGTGTTGAGGTCGGTTTCTCCTTCTCCGGTAGGGCAGCGGTCCTGAGGGTGTATAAGTATGTTTTCTATGTAACCCTCGTGTGTGTTGTTGCTATCGGCGTGGCGACCTCTTTCCTCACACATGCGTAACCCGGTTGGGATCTTGATCATCTGTCGCCCGGCACCTCCGTGGCTAGTGGTTGTCCGAGTCCTTGCCATTGATTTTTTGTAGAAAATGAAACTTTTCGTTCAGAAGATTCCCACAGACGGCGCCAATGATAAATCTTGTGTATGCGAGATTTATGAAAGCTGTAAAGAACATGAGAGGCTTTTACGTGGTTCGATCAAAAGAAAGATCTACGTCCACGGATGAGTGATTCCTCAATACTTTCACTATAAGAGATTACAATGAGTGTATCTAAAAGCTCGAGTATTCAAATAGTTGTTAACCCCTCTACCTTTAAACTAACTTCTATTTATACATGTTATGGATCACTCTAGATTACTACGGATCCGATCTCAGAAGATATATTCATTCCTTGAATATCTCCTTCCATATAAGATATGATATGGTTGATCTTCAGAAGGGTTTAGGCGTCGGGCCTTGGGCCGAGCCGTGTAGGCCGTCTATTAGGTCAGGCCCAGTGTATCGAACCGCGTAGGCCGTCTATTAGGTCAGGCCCAGTTCGCTTGGGACTTGGACCTGCTATTGGGACTGAGCGGTTAGGCCATATCCCATCAAGTTTGTAGCCTTGCCTGAAAACCCACCGACGTTGATGGCGACCCCACCGTACTCTCGCATCCTGCAACGGAGACAAAACTGTTCGCATCTCGGAACAAAGTCCCGCCATGATAAAATTTCGCGTGAGCAATCATAATATATATATCAAGGCAAGCTACAAGTCAACTCACACATCAACTATTTTGTACGCAGAACCCGCCGGCGGCGGCCCTCCTTCCTTCCTCCATCAACGCTGCCTGCACCGACGTAATGCCGCCGTGTCTTACACCGTGGAATCGATCCAGTCTTTGAGGATATGGGTTGAGCATATTGTATGTATAAAAATGTGTAAAATATATATCTTATATATACATCTTAGCAAAAGTTGCATGCATATGGTATAATAAAAAATTACAAAGCTAAAATGCATGCAATCGTGGACCAAAGGGGCCGGGGCACCGGCGACCTTCGGACTTTCACGGGATTTTTAAAATATTAGGTATTTATATATATATTTAAATTAAAAATAATAATATTTTTGTTATGGTGTGATTTTAGTTTTATGTGATATAAAATTAAGTTGATTATCATTTTGTTATTATCGGTATTAAATTTTTTAATAAAATAATACTTTTATAATAAAATGATTCTTGTTTATAATGGTGTGTCGTGAATTCAGAAATATACTTTAGGTTTATTGTAATACCCCGTATTTCTGTAGCCGGGATTAGTTCATGATTAAGAGCTTATATAGAAGGGCATTGCATCCTTAAGAAAGAGTTGGTTAAGTTAGAAACTTTTGCGTTAAGCTTCGAGTTGAGATGATAGAATTTCGGCAGATTTGAGATAGAATCTGAGATAAGATTTTTAAATCTAGTTGAAGATAAGAAGACCTAAATTTAAATAGTCTTTAGATGATAGATACATGCTCAAAGAAGTCTTGATTTCAGAAAATTTAGAATTTCAAAATCTATGTCTTTGTGACGTTGGCGTTTGCCGATTAAGCTCCGATTAAGAGCAAAATATTTTAAATGATTTTCAGAATCAAGAATACATTTTTATTATTATATTTTAATGTATTTGATGATGGAAAAATTTAGAAAGTGATTTTGAAAGATTTAAGAGTAAATGGAATATTTAATTCCATTATTTGCATAAATGGAATTTAATCTCTATTTTTATAAAGTGAGTTCCTATTATATATTTTATAGTTTTGGGACTTTATATTGATGAAAATTATGATTTTAAGGTGTTAAGAAAATAAGATTCAATATTGGAATTTTAGGGAATTAATTATGGAATTTTATAGAATATTCTGGAAAATTACATGAAAATATATATTTATTATTAATTACGAAAATTCAAGGATAAAAATATGGAAATTATTTTATGGAATCCTCTAGAATATGGTGTGTTGGCACCATTATGTTTGGGTAAAATAAAAGAAAATTTAATTAATAATGTGAAATTACTATATTACCCTTATTAATTCATTACATAATATATACTTTTCAAACATGATTCTTCCTCATTTCTCCCCCTCAACTCACGCAGCACACAAAAGAACACACACACATTTTCGAAAATATTGAGCAAATTTTAGGAAGATCCGGCCGTTGAATTTTCGATCGGTCTTCGAATAGAGGTATAATCTCGTACCGAGAACACGTCTGGTTTGAAATTTTTAAAATATGTCCTATACTCTTGTTACATTTTCGGTCATATGCTAAAAATTATGAATGATTATGTGTTGTTTGATTAATTGTTAATATTATGATATATTCGACGTCTACGTATTGTTTAACGTTGAATTTGTAAAGCATATGATTATTATTTTGAAAATCATGGAATTTTCGAAAAAGAGCATGCTTTGATCTTGAATTTATGATGTTGTTATGATTGAATTTTCATCATATATATGTTATTGGATTGATATAAACGTGTTTGGAACAAGAAAAACGTTTGAAATCGAAACTATATTAAAAGCCCTATTATGGCCGAAAACCCTAGCTTCCACATTGATGGAATTTTGATTTTATTTGATCAATTTGACTTCTTATTTGGACTCTATGATATAAATAAAGCCTAAAATGATTTATTCGGATTTTTCCGCCGACGTATTCAAAAACGGTAAAATTTTAGTTTGTCGGCGAAAATTGGTTTTCAATGCCAAAGTTTTGATCCTTATATTTTGTTGATAAAATGATGATATTTAAAGATAATTTAGCATGTATATAGGTTCGTTGGTGTTAGATGACGTTTCACGTGAATTTTCGACGTTAGACCTAAAGTGACGTCTTAAGGCACCGTTGAATTTATGGCTAAGATGAGAGGATTGAAGCTTGTTGTTGAGTCTTATATGATTATTGAGACATATGGTGATGAATTGGTGGAGTTTGGGCTATGATTGGATGGTTTGGTATTGATATGGTGATGCGTTTATAAGCGTTCTGTTTAGAAATTTTGATAGAATTTATCATTAATAAGATGTTAGAGGATCTAATGACCCGATTTTGATAGACCTTAGAGTCTTATTTTGATATCAAAAGATATAGTCGTGTTGACGACTAAAGATAAATAATGTTCTTGTTTGGTTCTTGATAGGCATTTATGCCGTTTTATGAGGATAAAATATGGATAAAGAAAGAAATGGAATTGAGAATTAGTTCCTTAGCTCTAAGGAACATCCATGTGGGTATAAGTATTTTCTATAAAAGTATGCTTATGCTTTTAAATGTTTTCAAATGATATGATATGATTATGCATGAAAGATGACATGAGATTTATGATATGCATTGATTTGAAAAGTTGATTGACTTGCCAATGTTTTGAGCATGAGCATAAGCATAATGCACTACCTATCCACGAAAAAAGAAAGAAAGAAATTACCGACGTCGGGTATGACCGAAGTTGAGATTCTTCGGGACCAACTCGGGTATGTGAAGTTAAAGTGTGTTGAGGAGGCCTACTCCTCGGATCAACACAAAGAAAAATAAGTGGATATGGGAAGGAAAAGAAAGATGCATGGGACATGAAACATGCATATGCATATGATATGATGATATGATGATATAATGTAATGAGCATGCATGAGCAGTTTTGAGAAGCATTATGCGGTAATTTCAATAAAATCCTACATAAATTTATTTTATGGCAAGTCGAGAATATAGCCTAAGGAAAAGTTTTAAATGTTTTTCACGATACCCACCGAGTGCATTTTGTACTCACACCGCATATATTTCTAAATATGCAGTTGATGAATGAGAGAATCTTTGGAATCGAATGTTCTTGTGAAGGAGCTTTCTAAGTAATTTGATTCATGATAATATTCATAATTAATCGATGTTATTCATTTGATATTCACATGATTTTAATGCCCGAGAGAGTTATGTCTTCACACATAATTCTCAGCTACACTTTCCATTGCCGAACTTTGGCCTTTACTTGTTATGTGTTCTGCTAGAACAAAATGATCATGTTCAATGCTCGGTTATGTTTTGAATTGTGGATAAATTCTAAAAGTTTTCGAAGCATGCTCAAATATGTACATTCTTGATATTGGCTATTCCGTTGTGATCATTGTCCTCAGCCGTTTTCATTCTCGTTAGATTCTTTCTTGTGGTTGAGGATCAAAATTCAACCTTTATCAAATTACATTTCACCTCTTGAAACCATAAATGTTCGATTTATATATGACAAAAGTTGTAGTCATCTTTTCTCACGACACATGTTTGAGCCTGTTGTCGTTAAATTTTCTTCTTAACCCCAGTCACGACCTAATTACCTGATTAGGTAGTCGGGCTATGACATTTATATTATCTACACAGTGAGAAATTAAAGTTCAAATTTAGTAAAGATTTGTATGCAATTTAGAAGATTGAAAAGTATGATTTCTTTCACAACTACAACAAAATTTGCTTTTAAGGACATCAAAACATGTCACTAATAACCATCTATAACAACATCTGATCTATCTCCATGCTGATTTTTAGTGTCGTTTAAGCAAGTGTAGCAACAGCTCTTCTCGGTATAAAGACACTGAGAAGTGCCGCTTTAGGTATTATTTGAAATTCGAAAATCTAAGTTATTGTGACATCTAAAAACGCCTTCACAATATAATTTGTGAGTTATTTTTTTCCTCATAAATGCGATTTAATAATTATTAATCATAATTTAATAATTTAAAAAATTATTTTTGAATTTTTTTAAATTTACATTTTAAGCTTATATTCTATAATTTTTAATTTCAGTTTCTACTTTATGAATTGAAACGAAGAGAACAAATACCAAAAGACATTTGATCGAAATAAAATAATATTATTTATTCAAATATAAGAAGAAACTTAATTACAATATCATATAAATAAAAATGATCAAGATAAAAGAATTAGAAATCTATAGAATCTATCCGCCTCGAATAACACTAATCTAAGCAATTGTACTATAAGATAGCTAAAACTAAATAGCAAAATGTATAACTATTATGCTACCAAAAGTACTAAAAATATTGTGCTATTCTTGTATTCTACGAAATATGCTCTCCCAATTGCCTTTTCTTCTATTCTTCCAAAGCTATGAGTATTTTCCGGGTTATCAGAAAAATGAGATCACCGCACAACCTCCAAGTTGATTTCCCAAGTGCATTTTCTTCTATTCTTCCAAAGCTATGAGCATAAAGACAAAACCTCAAGGCAAATAAAAAATGAGTATAGACGTTAACACACACAAACTCCATTTCTTGTTTCGTAAGTATAACCCGAGTGGCACTTACAATTAGTGTTCAATACATTGAGCTTTCACAAATACCAAAAGAAGAAATAAAGAAAAAAAAAATTACAGCAACATTTGTCACTCCACATGCACATACGGCATCAAACAACCAGCTATATTAATATATTAATATATTAATAGCATCCAAGTATCTCTGAATCTAATATGAATAGAAAGAGAAACACAATAATTACCTGGTGGTGGTGTAGAGAGTACCGCAGGATTGAGATAATTGAGAACCAATCAAAACCTGTCATAACCAACTAAACCAAGATCAGGAAATATGTTAGAGAATCGAAAAGAGTGAAACAGGGTTACCGCAACTAAACCAAGACCAAGAAGTCCGTTTAGATTCTTTCCACCTATATATAATAGAATCGAAAAAGTGATGTATATAGCTTGGGTGTTGTATGGAACTTATCTTGAGGATGAGCCTGTCTCCATAAAGGAATACAGTTCTGATTGGAGCATTGTTCACTGGGTAAGCTCTCACAAAAATCTGGTTGTTCTAAGTTTCTAACGATAGTTCAGCAATTTATATAACACTGACTCGTTTTCATAATTTTGGTCTGAACTCGTGTCTTAGAGCTTCTCATGGCACATATTACATATGAACTTTAATATGCATATCATCTGCAACTAGTAAAATGATAGGATCTAATATTAGAAGTAATTAACTGTAAGAGTCTCAATTATATAATCTTGAAATTCCAAAATTAGAAACAAGCAGTAGAAGTCTGCCCCCAGAGATACATTAGTTATAGTGACATGCCTATACACCTTTATTGACTCTGTGTTAGGAGATTTGTATTTGCTGGATATACTTCAATCCAAACAGTTTCACAAATTGGAACCAATTAATGATCTGATTCTACAATAGAAACCTGCTGTGATTACATATATATTATAACACAACTAATTAAGGATCAAACAAAATGCTTGAGTTTGTCATAAATCATCCCTAAACATTTAAGAAACTAACTTAAAATAGCTACCATAGGATAATTGAACTCTAATTGTTCGTCATTAGTTAAAGTAACTAGTTATCTTCTATTTTACCAGAATCTAGATAGAATAGTAAAAACATGGGGTTAATCGAGAGAAAAAAAAAGCAAGATAGCCACCTTATGTTTTACATACAGAATGCATTGTCACATTACAAAATCTATCGAGCTTTATAACTAAATACTATATCAAGATGCAGGCTCTCTTAGCATCATCATGAAATGAGAAACTCACAACCTCTAAAACCATAAGAATATATTTAATAGTAAGATATCTATAGAACAGTGAATATAAGAAATTAATTGAGGTTATATGCAAGAATAATAGGTTACGTATATCTTTTAAGTTGATGTAACTAATTGTAGACATTGTTTCTAGTCACTAATGGCTGCAAAAAATAATAAAGAACATTAGATAATTGACTAAACTTTATAGCATTAGATAAGTGAGATTGATTACTGCATTGTAAAAAGTTGCAAATAATTCTAAGTAAGTGACACATCATATTAGGTGTGTTTCCATTGTTGAGCATAAAAAATCCATGGCAACTAATTGAGGCGATTTATTTTAGGGTAAATATCAATTTAAACCCTAAACTATACATGTTTTATCAAAAATATCCCGAATTTTCAAAAATATCAATTTAAACCTCAAACTATCATATTTGTATCAAAAATGTCTCTGTATTTATGATAGTTTGGGGTTTAAATTGATACAAATATGATAGTTTGGGGTTTAAATTGATATTTTTGAAAGTACAAGATATTTTTGATAAAACATGTATAGTTTAGGGTTTAAATTGATATTTACCCTTTATTTTAACAAGCAGTAATCAACAAAGAATCCAACACAGTACCAAGCTATTGTAGTTAATACATTGGCGATTCTCATGAAGCTTTAGAAGATTTAGTATAATTTTTCTGATTCTTCTCGCCGCTACCTTCGATTCGCAATGAGAATAAACCTCGAAAAATTTTCCCCCAAATCTGTTCACTGCACCAAAGCAATTAAACGATCGACACAAACCATAGACCACAAAAATTGATAACTAAACGCAAAAACTTCAAAAACCGATGCAACCAGATCTGGTAAATTAAACCTCAAACTCTAACGTGATTCCCTTACCAACTCGATCGACATCAAATTGAAGAAAAATAAAGAAGGGAAGAAATTGAAGTGGGTGGTTAATCCTTTTTTTTTTGCAGATCGGTTTTCTAGACGTGGTAAATCGTAAATGACTACCTTTTCATTTATATCATCTTAATTTTCTTCTATATTTGATTTCTAAAAAATTCTTTTGTATTTTAAGTATAAAAACTTTGTTTAATTTTGGTGGGAAAGTTACCGCCAATGTAAACGAGCCTTTTTTTTTCTATGTTTTGGGGGAGGCATTTCATGGTGTCGTCATTGAAGTGATACAACGTCAGGTTACTTTTAGTGTCGTAATTTTATTAAAAGATTTTGTAATAAATAAGATTGAAAATTTTGATGTCACAATAGAGATGTTATCCTGACATATACGTAGTAGTGCCGTTAAAGTGGTGTAATAATAGGCCCTTTTTTGTTGTAGTTATCTTATTTAATGTCCATAAAAAGTGTATCAATTTTTTTAGGAAACTATTCCTTATTATTCAACCTCACAACTATTCATTACCAAAAAATAATTCATATTAAATGGTAGGATCCTTTCTCCACTTAAAAAACAATCACCAATAATTTTATTAAAACTCATGTAGTTCACAAGTCATACACTTATTGTAGACGGATTGAGTATTATTATTTAGGAAGATGAAACGTTTTATATGAAAGCATATCATATTGTAAATGTTTCATTTTCACGAGTTAATGGACTTGCTCATCCAACTTCAAAGAAAAGAAGAGAAATATTATGAGGTGGTCATGTTTAATATATATATATATATATATATATATATATATATATATATATATATATATTGTATTATAATTTATAAAGTATTATAATTATATTAAAATTATTATTTATTTCAATTTTTTATTTAAATTTTTTTATACATTTATAAAATCATAATTAGGTGGACTCTTAATTAAAAAGTCTAAAAACTCTAAGTCCATCATATATCGTATGTCATATATAATGCAATTTATCATGTAGCTTATGCATATATATGTGAGGAGTGAAGAGGGAGAGAGACATTGATATTCATGGCAATAAAAATCAAAAGAAAAAGGTATTTGTTGCAGCCAATCAAATAAGTCATTTAAGAGGTGTCTCATGTGAGGATCTTTGTATACGCGGACAATGATGTTTTTCTTCAGTATAAACTATATTTTTATTCAAGAGAAATGATACTTTCGAATTACAGTGTAAAAAATAATCGATATTTTTCTTCAATGTAAATTATACTTTCGTTAAGAATAAATGATACATTTGTCAATCCACATTGTGCAGATAGATATACATGAGTTTTTTTGATAATTTAATCTGAAGATGGGGGACTTGCTTGGAAGCAAGTTTGATGAGATACTTTATGTCTGCTAGCCATCGCCTTCAATAATTTTCGCTTCATAATTTAATTATTTTTCATGGTTGGTTTCTTTTTTATTTAGATTATATTTATCAACAATTATCACCAACTCAATTATTTAATCAAAAATTAATTTCTTTCTCCTCTACATATATAATCTACACCACAACCATTCAACTTTCTACTTTATCAATAACCACAATCAACCTAAAATATATAGTTTTAAATTATAATATTTATTAAATTACATATTTTCTATAATTATTTTATTATATTTTTAAGCTATAAAATTATTAAATATTTTAAATTATAATTAAAATATTAAAATAATTATCATATCGTAAATTAAGATACAAACTCAATAATAATATGAAAATTATAAAATATGGAATATGAAATAATTATTACCATGTTCTCTATAATCATATTTATTATATTTTTATTATAATATATAATTTAAATAATATTTTGTCAATATTGAACAAATAAAATAACATTTAATAAATGGATAAACTCAAATTGGTCTTTTAAATGAATGACCAATCAGTTGAGCAATTGTAAGAATTTTATAAAAAATTAAATAAATTTTTGTCTTTAGTTACGACTGGCCCATGCGACCATTAATTAATGCTGTCTTATTTATTATGAATGGAGTATGGACTCATGAAAGGTGATTTAAGAATAGAGAAAAGAAAAATAAATTTGGCACCGATTTCGCGGCCACAATTTCCAAAGGTCATTCCACACCAATATATTATAATAGGATTAAGATTAATGATACTAATTAGCATCACATCATCCTGAATCCTACATGCCATCACCAAAATACTTTATTTTTATTTTTGAATTCTCTAGTTATGCCTTCTTAATTGTATATTTTATTTCTAATAATTATTTTCTAAACACTTCTTAAATCTAAGAAGTCCATAATTCACCTTAATTACACGAGTACAGATAAATTTCTACATGGCTTAATTGGATAGTTTGCATTAATTATAGGCTTACTACCATCTGACTACTTTCAATTCGTCGAGAAAGGTATACAAAATCACTCTAGAAATTTGTATTTATATGCTATACATGTAAAACCGATCAATTGAATCTATTTTATAATACAAAATCAGGGAAATTTTGAAATATATAATCAAGATAATCAATTTGGATGTGTTGTTTGTACATGGATTAATTGGATAGTTTGCATTACATATAGGCCTACTGATAAATCTAGTGTGCGAGATTTATGAAAACTGTAAAGAACACCGAGGCTTTTACGTGGTTCGATCAAGAATAAGATCTACATCCACGGAGGATTGATTTCTCAATACTTTCACTATGTAGGATTACAATGAAATGTATTGAAAAGCTCTCTAGTATTCTAATAGTTGCTAACCCTTCTACCGTCGACTTAACCCCTATTTATACACGTTTGTGGATCTCTAAAGATGTACTAGATCCCTTGATTTGTGGGATCCGATCTCCTTCCATATCTTGATCCTTGAATATCGCCTTCCATATCTTGCTCCTTGAATATCTCATTTGATTTGGTCTAGGGTTTAGATGTTGGGCTTCAGGCTTAACCGCGTGGGGTCGTTCATTAGGTCAGGCCCAGCTCGTTTGGGCCTGCCAGTGAACCTGAGCGGTTGGGCCATATCCCATCATAGCCCCCCCCAAATAGTCGAGTAACAACTATGCCGAGGTGGGGTGAAGAGTATATTTTGCCGAGGCTGGTTGTTGCTCGGCTGAGGTTGTTGTCGAAGGATTTCAATCTTTTTGATGTCAGGGTTTGATTGGCTCGCCCGGGTCCGAGTTGAGTTAGGCGATCGCCGCTTCTGGTGAGACGGTTTGTCGAGGATTGGGTGAGTCGCGACATTGGACGACGAGATGTCCGTCAGGAGGGTGCCGAGGCGACATCTGTCAGGAGGATGCCGAGGTCCGACCTGGACAGAGATGTCCGAGGTCCGACCTGGATAGAGATGTCCGTCAGGGGGATGCCGAGGTCCGACACAGGCGAGATGTCGTGAGGTCCGACACAGACGAGATGTCATCGGGAGGATGCCGAGTCCGACACAGGCGAGATGTCCGTCGGGAGGATGTTGAGGTCCGGCACAGGCGAGAGATGTCCGTGAGGTCCGACCTGGACGGCGACATCCGTCAGGTTGATGCCGAGGTCCGACCTGAGTCGTCAGGAGGATGGCGATGTCCGTTGGAAGGACGATGCCAAGGTCCGGAGTCAGAGTGATGATTGCACGATTAGACCAGCGTGTCAATGCGTTTTAGGACGCGTCATACGCGCCAGACGATAGGTGGGCGCTCGAAATGCATGCGCATGTCTACTTCACATCAAATCACGATTAGCCGCGTGGGAAGTTGAAGCGGCGGGTTTGGGCGCCTCTTTGTACTATAAATAGTCCGAATGAGAAGCTGTTCACTTTCTTCTTTGCTTGAGAGAAAAACCTTGATGCTTTCGAATTTACTTCGAACTCGTTGACGGAGCAATCTCTCTCTTTGAAAAAGTAAGTATGTATTCTTCATCCTCTACCGTCTTCTCCGGTGGAAACATCTCGTTACTTACGGTTACGCGGTTGTCCTCCACCCCGATAGTGATGTCGAGATTAGGGATTATATATGTCACACCCTGTTGGGTAGGTCGATGGGGATTAGCGCGAGACTCCGTGATATCATCTTTTGGGATGGGTATAGGGTGAGGGATGTGAGGTCGACTCGGCGGTGGGTGAGCTGTGTAAGATGGCGAAGGAATATCACATTCCGCGGAGGCATGGTGGTGCTCGCCACAATCGGGATAGGGCTATGGCCCGTCAGGAGGGTTAAATCCTTTGTATCACGTAGGCGCCCGGGGCTGGCCTTAGGTTTCCTTGGCCCCAATTTTCTAAGTATTCAAGAGTATTTCCAGTTCCCATATGTCGGTGACCTCGAATTCCATTATGTCGGTGGTGGGGTTAGGGCTACTTTGTTATGGCCTTCATGAGGAGTTCTCCTTGAGGTTTTGATGAGGTTTTTTAGCGTCAAGAATATAGGAGGTGTATATTACTTGTCTCCTCGGCATACCTTCAAGGTAGTTGCCCCCTCTAAGGTGTCCCATTGGCAAAATAGATATTTCTTTTTGCTGATGGGCATCCGAGGTACGAGTGGGGCCTTGGCAAAATGAAGGACGTGAAGGTCAAGGCCCTGGGTGCCTTTGAGGACGAGCTTAACAATTTCGGTGAAATTTCTTGTGATTTCACCGAGAACGACCTGAACGATGCCGGACTGAGCATCTATAGGTCGAAGCCTTCAGGATCGGGGTCGGATCTGGGTGAGGGCACCCTATATTCCTTATTGCTTATATATCCGATGTCGTCGTGTTAACAAATTTTCTTGTTGTGCAATGAAACTCGATCCACGTAAGGCCCGGCGCCCGTCACCCCCGCACATTCAGGCGCCAGCGCCCGAAAAAAAGCGGGCGGACCGAGCCCGAGCGCCCGTGGTGGTGGACGACCTGAACCAGCTGGTAACGGCAACTTAGCCGAGTCCGACCTCGGAGAGGCCGAGGTCGAGTCCGACCTCGGAGAGGCCGAGGTCGAGTCCGACCTCGGAGAGGGGTTCCCGTACCCGGATCATGTACGAGGTGCCGACTTCCAGCTCTCCCATATCCTTCCCTAAGGTATGGGTTTCTTCCATATTCATATGTATCTCCTTTGTGATGTGTTACTGATTGTTTTGTATTTTAGGATGTGAGTTCGGTGATGGGGGAGCTGCATCACATTGCCGGGTATATTGCCGAGGACGTCTTTCGGTATGAGGCGTCGGAGAGGGAGCGGGCTGCTGCGGAGGCCGCGCTTGCTGCTGCGAGGGCATATCGTCTTTGCGGTGGTGGTGCGAGGCGGATGCGATGCCGAGGCTGCTGCGAGGCCGCCGAAGAAGAAGGCCTGGGCATTGGAGGTTGCTCGGGCCGAGCTTGAGGAGGCGGCGGAGGCGAAGAAGAAGCTAACCGGAGGCGCCTGTTGGCGGGTCGAGGCCGATCTTGAGGGCCTTCACGGCAAACTCATCAGTCGGAGAGCTTTTTCTTTTATTTCCGACTGGCCGCCGTGCTCGGGGCGGGTGGTGTCGAGACCACACGGAGGATTTGGCGGTGCCATGCACGACTTCGACAAGGTCGAGCATGGCCGGGTGCAGCAGGAAATCTGATTTTAACCCTCTCCCTAGGATCTATCTTGGATGTTTAATTCACCATACATTGATTATATTCCTAGCATGCACCTATATAATTAATTGCAACACATAGGGTTTTCTCGTGTTTACTGCGAATCATCGGGGTGAGCGGATCAAGACTCGTGCTTTGATCTTACGGGTGTATCCGGTTACCCAATCTCCAATATTGGTGAGGATAAGCTATGGAGAATGTAATGAAAATCACCTCCTTCTCTATTAATTTTGAAAATCTCTCCCAATACACACTAGGAATTTTGAGAATAATGATTAAGCATTAACCTAGATTTTATCTCTTACCTTATATTTATAATGCACTACCATAATCCCATTAGGAAAGGATCCATGCATATCCATAAATATAATAATATCCTTTTGGATAAAGAGAATAAAATCGGATCCTTAGAAGGAGGAGGCGCCGATTTTCCCTCTTGCTATGGGCTTGGATGGGCCGACCAGGATCAAATCAAGGAATATAGATTGGCCTCAAATAAATTAATTATCTTATGTTCACCTGAACATAAATTAATTTATAAACATTCATTCATGCCACTAGAGAATAAATCTTGACTTACCCTTTATTACAGAAGATGAGTCGGGCTTGCACTTAGACATTCTGAATCTCCGTATTTAAGATATCACACGTCCATTAATTATTTAGAGCATTACATTGCTTAAAATAATTAATATCTTTAATTCCTTAAGTAGTACCACTCAACCTTATTATTGTGCTTGAGCTAACTCAACTGCGGGGTTTAGTACAATAAACCTTTGAGCTCCTTAAGGGGCGTCATCATCCTAAACGGATACGGTGACTCGTCTGAGATAACTAGCATGACATACAAACCTTGTCACCACCCAAGATGCGGAGAATATTGGGTTAGAACATATAACCTCACCCATAACAAGTCAAAGTGATGGTCGGCATCTCATACTCACCTAATACCTTATCGAGGTTTAGATCATCGTAAGTCACCGAGATCTAGGTTCTTCACGACGGTCGATAGAAGAACTCGTCTCAGCGTGATCCATCAATACGTCGAGGCGTGCCGGCATAGACAAGCAACCAAGTCAGTCACTTCTTATCTATACCACGGCTATACCGACAACTCATCCTCAAGTTGTCTCGGTAGTGATTCTTTTATATCTCATTAAACGACCAATCATACAAACTTACGTGATCTTCTACACTTTGTATGATCTAACTTATATATGAGATAAGAGGACACAAATATATGCAATCAAGTAATCAATTCGGATAGGAGATTGTAATAATGGTAACGAAACATTGTATACAAGCTCAACCAAAGCGCTTTCGATATACAAATCCAGCGGTCGAGGTCGCTCGTCGGACGATGGAGAAGGACTATGCGGGTGATCGCCAAGGCGGGCTCCTTCCCGTCTTTGGAGGCTTTGGCGGCCTCCACCTTCCTTCCGACGGTGAGGCCGTGACCCAATCAAGGAGGGCGAAGACCACGAGCTTTAGGAACTCCTCGCCGAGTGCGGGCCAAAGGCGGGAGGCGGGTCGAGCTCGAGACCTCACTTACGAAGGTCGGCGGTGGGAGGAGCCGGCGGGAGGCGGCCAGCCAGCAGAGGGCGGTCGTGAGCCCTTGTAATAGGTTCAATTGTCGGGGTCACTAAGATCCCGAGCCTTGTAAATTTCCTTGTTGGGAATAATAAATACACTTTTGAAATGAATGTGTTTCCTTGTTTTAGCACTCTTCTTGCAATACATTGGGCTCGATCATGAGTTATTGACCAAGTGAAAGAAGTCCGAAGTGCCTTGGTGAGAAGGACGAGGAGGTGTTGTTACGGAGGAGCCGATCGGCGGTGACCCGGACTTTCTGTGACATAGATAGCCAGTCGGCTGGGGTTGGTAGTCCGGCGTCGTCGGTCGGGCTGGCATTGCAAGGGGCCAAACGCGAGGTGGCCCGTCTTCTGGCAGAGAACGAAGCCTTGAAGCTAAGAATCATCCATCTGGAAGTCCAGCAGGCGGATGTCTCTGCCGACGTCGTTCAAGGCCGCCTGATGCAGTGTGAGGAACAGCTCGAGCTGGCGCAAGAGAAGTTGACGCGGATCTCGGAGGAGCATGCTGAATATGAAGCGGTGATCCACCGATCTGGTGGCATTACTATATCCGAGGCCGATGACCGAGCTCGACACGCTTGCCGAGGGAATGGTCTTTGAGGACGAGGAGGGTCGACGGCAAAATTATAAAGGCGCCTTGATGCCTTGGTCAAATGTCTTGGTATGCGAGCTCGTGCGGAAAGCGTATGCCGAGCCGTAGTCGGACTCGGCCGACCGCCGGCGTGAGAATTGAAGAAGTCGGGCGGGTGGCGGTTATATGGACCACGCCGAAGTGCTTGTTGATGGGGCGGACATATGCGGAATGTTGTCTCGTGGTCGGGCCCCGTCGGAGGCTGGACGGGCGAGGACCTCGGTCGGCAAGGAAGGATGACGGTCGGGGGTGGGGTCGTAACCACGGTCGGGCGTCAAGATCGAGGGCAGTTTGACCTCGGTCTTGGGGTGCCCCCGGTCGGGGCCCTCTGCGCTTCTCAAAGTCTTGGTGGAGTAGGCCGTGGTGGCGCCGACCTCATCGGTGGGTGGAAGGCACGAGTTCATCCGGTGTTCATCCCACAGGGGATTTTATTCTGACTGGTGTAGCCGGTGAGACTTGACGAAGTGGAGCTCGGAAGCCCGAATGAGTTGTATATAGCTTATGACTTGGTTTGTAGCCATAAATGTATTTAGACTTTATACCGAAGTGTATATTTTTCTCCTAGAGAGGTACAAATATAGCTTAGAACTTAGTTTTTAGTCATAATTGTATTTAGACTGTATACCGAAGTGTATATCTTCCCAAATAAAGGGGTATAAATTGACGAGATCCGATCTGGACGTCGTTTTCATGTAGATGTTCAATTTAATGAGTCATCTATATGCCTTACATGTAGATGTTCAAATTAATGAGAATCTGTATGCCTTGCGTGAGCGTTCAAGTTAATGAGTTATCTGTATGTGCCATCTTAGCAAGGCGTCCCTTTTGAAGGTTAATTATGTTTTATCCGAATGGATGTTCACATAAATATAAGATGAGGCAGTGAAATACTCATTAGAAAAACAATTGTTTTATTGATAAGTAAATAACATCGCACCGGAGCGAAAAGAAGGCTAACATGATGCCGATCACGAAATCAAAGCTATGTAAAATACCTCCTCAAATGAGTGATATGCGAGTTCGGGAATAAGTGCACCGGATAGGTGGGCAAGCTTATAGGCCTTTGTCGAGGTCCTCGTGAGCGGTATGGGCCTTCCATGTTGGATCTAACTTGTTAAGGCGCTCGGCTTTCTTGGCCTCATTGTTTTGCGGGGACGAGGTCGCCTACTTGGAGTGTGGAGCTTTTACTCTCTTGTTGTAGTACCTTGCGACTGGCGGCACTTGTACTTGGCTTCATTGATGAAGGCGAGCTCACGTTTTCCTCTAGAGCATCAAGATTGACCCGTAGGTTCTCGTCGTTGTCGTCTTTGGTCGAGTGAAGAGTCGTGGGCTCGTGGCGCCGATCTCGGTGGTATGATAGCCTCGTGCGTAGACTAGGTGAAGGGTGTTTCTCCGTGTGAAGTTCGAGGTGTGGATTACATGCGACGGAGGACACGAGGAGATTTTGACCTAATCACATTTAGCTCGGTCTAGCCTCTTTTCAATCCTTGTACAATCGTGCGGTTTGTCACTTGATCGACCGTTCGCTATGGGTGTGCAACCGAGGTGAGCTGTTGTTTGATCTGGAGCTCTTGGCACCATTCTTTGAAGTTTATGTCGACGAGGCGGGTGCCGTTGTCGAGATCAAGACATGTGGTATGCGAGCGGCAAACTATGTTTTCCACACGAATGTCGAATCCTTTTGCTCGTGAGGCTTGAAAGAGCTCGCTCGACCCGTTTGTGAAGTATTCATGGCTACGATCAAGTATCGGGCGACCTAGTGCTCGGTCGAAGGGACCAGCGATGTCGATTCTCCATTGCTTGAAAGGTCGAGGACTACGAAGGCTACCGAGGTCGATGCGTGGTAGCTTCTTGATTGTGGCGTGGCGACACTTGGGCACTTTGCGAGCTCGGCGAATCTTGGATGAGGTTGGCTAGTAATACCACGACCTCAACGTCTTCTTTGAGAGAGCTCGTGATCGATATGGCTTCCACAAGATCCCATGTGAATCTCGTTTGTCGTAGTCGCCTCTTACGCCCAAGGCGTCGGGAGTGGTTGAAGGTAGGATTTCTGTAGAGAGTGCCTTCATGCATGAGGTACTTTTGGGACTTGACCATCATCTTCTTGGCCTCGAGCCGATCTTGAGGTAGTACACCTTCTTCCGGATATGTCTTTATGGGAAACATCGATTCGGTTCTATCTCGGTGATGATGCCGATGTGGGGCTCATAATGTACGGAATGAACTTATCCTTGGTGGATTTGTTGATGTGATGCCAATTCTCGAGGATGTCATTTCGCCTTATTCTCCCTCGTGGGATACGATTAATTGTGGAATACGAATGAGGTCGGCATCTCCTTAGCTTTCTTAAGGTATTGCTTCATTCGATCTTCTTTGGCCTCGTATTTTCCTAAGACACGGTTTATCACAACACAGGAATCTCCAGAAGATTTGGATCTTTCCACTTTCAATTCCCTCGCGAGGCGGAGTCACGAGATCGATGCTTCATACTCCACCTCGTTATTTGTGGTCGGAAAGGTAAACCGGAGGCATAGATCACTTCTTTTTTCGGGCCGAGGGCAAGATGTCCGCTCAGCTACTGTTTTGCCGAAGCTCCGTCCACGTACATCTACTGCTGACCCTCGGTGTAGGTCGAGGATAGGTTCCTCCGTTGTGAGTGGGGTCGGAGTGACATCTGGCGGGGTTGACCTCGGTAAATTGACCTCTACCAGAAATCGGCTAGAGCTTGCCCCTTTATGGCGGTGCAGGGAAGTATAAGATGTCATGCTCGCCGAGCTCCAATGCCCACTTGGCTATCGCATACGATGATTACGGTTTTGACAAGACTTGTCTCGGGGGTAAGTCGGTCGATACTGGATTGAATGGGCTTGGAAATAAGGTCGGGCGTCGCTTGCGTTCACCGATGCAACGCTAGTTTTTCAATTGGTGTACCTAGTCTCCGGTCCTTTGAGCTCGGTGATGAAGTAGATAGGGAGTTGTCGTCCGATCTCATCTCGCACGATGCCATGCTTGATTGCCTCGTCGAGTCGGCGGATATAAAGAAAGGGCTCGCCTTCTTTCGGGCGGATAGTGTGGGCGGTCGGTGAGGTACTCTTTCGGTGGGTGAAGGAGACATGGTGTTCTTCCTTCCAGCGAAGTCAGGGGCTCTTCTCAAGATCTTGAAGAAAGGAAGTTGCTTCTCGGCGGCCGGGATAGGAATCTCTTGAGGCGGCCAAGCATCCGGTGAGTTTGTGGATCTCACGGATTGTCTTGATGCTTGCATGTCAGTATCGTCTTCACATATGGTGGGATTGGCCTTCAAGCCTTCTTGGGAAACCCAACACCCCAAGAATTTTCCGTGTTCACCATGAATGTGCACTTTTGTGGGTTGAGCTTGAGGTTGGCCGACACGAGGAGTTGGAGGATAGTTACGAGGTCGTCGGTGCAACTTTCTATTTTTGGCTTTTGACCACGATGTCGTCGGCGTAGACCTCGACGATCTTCCCAATATGATCTTTGAATATTGCATCCACCGTCCTTTGGTAGGTAGCTCAAGCGTTTTCGGGCAAAGGCATTTTTGATGCTGAAGACACGAAGTCGATGATGAGCGTCGTTTTGGAGCATCCTCCTTACTCATCAAGACTTGGTGGTACCTTATGCGGATCCGGAAAATAAAAATCTCGTGGCCCACGGTGCCTCCACCTTCTTGTCGATATCGGGGAGGGTAACAATCCTTGAGCGGTGTTTGTTGAGGTCGGTATAGTCGACACACATCGCCACCCTCCCGACTTCGGACCACGTTGGATTAGCCATCGGATCGGGTACTTGACCTCGAATACAATTTTGGCCTCTTGGGTTGGGTCACCTCATCTCTTATGACTGGTTGCTGCTGCTGCAAACCCTCTTTTCTTCGCGAGCTGGTTTGGTTGCGGGTCGATGTTGAGCCGATGAGTGATGAGCTCGGGTGACACTCGGTCATGTCGAGTGGGGACCATGCAAAACATCCATGTATTCCCTCGAAGCTGCACGACGGTGTCGAATATCGATTGGACCACAGGTGCCGACCTTGGCGACCTTGGAAGGGTCGTCGTTGTATAATGGAGGTCGTCACTTAGATCGTCTCGGGGTGGCGACACGAGGTTTCTGTAGTTTCTAGGCACGAGTAAGGCCACATCACAGGTTGAGACTCGTAGGCATTCCTTAGGCGCCGTTTGGTCACCACTGGATGCTTAACACTCCACGGGGTGGTTATCTTGATGGTGGTGGTAGGCAGAGCGAGGCGAACTTGGTGGCGTGAGGCGGTCTCTCCCAGGATGATGTTGTATGGAGAGGAGCTCGGACCAAGAAGAACTAGATGACCTTGGTGACCGACTTGGGAGCACGTCCCGTGGCCGGAATGGTGATAACACCTTACGGTTGGACTGTCTCTGAGTGAAGCTCCGGAGTTTGGGCGGTGCGGGATGTATTTGGATCCCTCCGACCTCGAGTTTGTCGAGCGGCTACGGAAGATGATCTTGACAGAGGCTCGATGTCGATGTAGACTTTGTGGACGTTCTTGTTGCCCCCACGGCTTGTATAGTAATTGCGTCTTGGTGGGGCATGATCTTGGGCACTAGGTCATCCTTTGGAGAACACGATACTCTCACCGTCCGGTCGTTTGTTTTGGCTCCTCGGGGTGGTCTCGAAACTTCGATTTTCAACGGCGACCTCGTCGTACCTATGGGCGATCCGGTGATGGCATAGACTTGCTCCATGGCGTTGGGACCATCGTCCTCCTCATCTTGGTGGGTGGGTCGTCGTCGAGTCGGCCCATGATTGTTGCCACCTCCATTCTTTCTCTCTGCTTCTTATTCCCGGCACGGTCGGTAGAGTACTTCTTGAGCGCTCCTTCTTTGACGAGCTCGTCGATCTGCGAGCTCAAATTTTTGCAATCCTCGGTATTGTGACCATACCCTTGGTGATAATCATAATACTTCTCGTCGATCTCTTCTTGGATCCTCCTTTCATGGGAGGGGCTTGGGAAGAGCTCGGCATGGAGCTCAAATATTTCGCCTGATTTGAGCATATGGCGCGTTGCCACCAGGGTTTGGCCGAGGTCCCAGCCTGGATTCCATCGTACCTTTCTTGATCCTGTCGAAGGTACTTCGGCGATCAGTGCCTCTCCCTCGGTCGTCTGGTCTCTTCCTCTCGACCTTCTGCTCGTCCCAGGTCTCTCTCTTCTTGCGATCTGACTCGTCCCCTGGCGTGGTTGTCGACCGAGTCAGGCGACTCGCCGTCTTCAACTTTTCGGGTGATCTCTTTATTGATCGCGGGTCGGATCCGTTCTTGAGCGCATTGATTATGTAGAGATCGTTACTCTCATCAATTTGAGAGACTACTTGATGAACGCGAGACGAAATTTGACATCGTCTCGTCCGTCCTTGGCGGATGGTGGCGGTCGGACGAAGGCTGGCGAGGTGGCATCTTACGGTAGAAGCGCCATAAAGCGATCCATGAGATCCTTGAGCGGTGTATCTTTGTTACGGCGGGCGAGGTGAACTAACGTCGGGCATTAGAGACCAACACCTCGGGAAGATTTTGCACATATGAAAATCTTTCATTCCTTGATTCGCCATGTTGGTGGTGTGGCGAAAAGGAAGTCGGAGGATCCCGAGACCATCGTGGCAGCTATGTTGGGTGCCCTATATCGCTGAGGCGAGGCGTATCGAGTTTCCACGGAGAAAGGAGAGATGATCCTCCGTGCGGTCGAACCACAGAAGCTCGTTGCCGTCTCTGCGGAGGGATGGGAGACCGTAGCGGCATCTATCGTCTCTTGAGGGAGATCGGCTCCGCCTCTCCTCTCTCTGTCCCGCTCGGCTCCATGGACGGTGTGCGAGGTGGCGACTTTGGTAGTGGTGCGGGCGAATGATTGCGGTCGTCCCGTCGGTGATTGACTTGGGCGATGGGGCGATGTCGCGTTCTCGGCTATTTCGCCGGTGGCGTTGATTGCCGGAGGCGAGCGACCTCGGGCGCCCGTAACCACCGATCGGGCGTTCTTGAGGTGCCGCTCCGTTTGCCCTACGGTTGAGAAATTCAGGAATTGGCGATGTTGGCGTTGAGGAATTCGGACACGGCTCGGCGAGGACCTCATGAGATCGGTGAACCGCTTTGTTCACCGGTGTTGGTCGGCATCTTCCTCTTCGTTAGGCGGCGATCACGAGGATGTATAGAAATGTTCTCTATGTAACCCTCGGTGTGTTATTCTTGGTGACCTCCGCGATCCCCTTCCATGACAACTGCGTGACTACTTGGTCATCCTCGGTAGCGGTTGTTGCCCGGCACCGTGGCGGTGCTAGCGTTTACCTGAGTTCTTGCCATTGAGTTGTAGAAAAATAAAGCTTTTGTTGAATGTTCCCCAGACGGCGCCAATGATAAATCTAGTGTCGAGATTTATAAGCGTAAGAACACCGAGGCTTTTCGTGGTTCGATCTAGAATAAGATCTACGTCCACGGAGGATTGATTCCTCAATACTTTCACTATGTAGGATTACAATGAAATGTATTGAAAAGCTCTCTAGTATTCTAATAGTTGCTAACCCTTCTACCGTCGACTTAACCCCTATTTATACCGTTTGTGGATCTCTAAAGATGTCTTGGATCCGCGATTTGTGGGATCCGATCTCCTTCCATATCTTGATCCTTGAATATCGCCTTCCATATCTTGATCCTTGAATATCTCCTTTGATTTGGTGCAGGGTTTAGATGTTGGGCTTGAGCTTAACCGCGTGGGGCCGTTCATTAGGTCGAGCCCAGGCTCGTTTGGGCTGCTTGATGAACTGGCGGTTGGGCCATATTTCAAAGGTCATTTCCACGATATATTATAATAGGATTAAGATTAATGATACTAATTAGCATCACATCATCCCTGAATCCTACATGCCATCACCAAAATACTTTATTTTTATTTTTTGAATTCTCTAGTTATGTCTTCTTAATTGTATATTTTATTTCTAATAATTATTTTCTAAACACTTCTTAAATCTAAGAAGTCCATAATTCACCTTAATTAGACGAGTACATATAAATTTCTACATGGCTTAATTGGATAGTTTGCATTAATTATAGGCTTACTACCATCTGACTACTTTCAATTCGTCGAGAAAGGTATACAAAATCACTCTAGAAATTTGTATTTATATGCTATACATGTAAAACCGATCAATTGAATCTATTTTATAATACAAAATCAGGGAAATTTTGAAATATATAATTAAGATAATCAATTTGGATGTGTTGTTTGTACATGGATTAATTGGATAGTTGCATTACATATAGGCCTACCATCGATTACTTTCAATTCGTGAGAAAGATATACAAAATCAATCTAACAATTTGTGTTTATATGCTTTACATGTAAAATCGGTAATGTGAATCTATTTTATTATACAAAATTCAATGAAATTTTGAAATATATAATTAATATAATCAATTTAGATGTGTTGTTTTGTAATCATAAATAGATTATATATTATACTTTCAACTTTGTAATTGAATTTCTAATTTTTATAGTCACTTTGTAATCGAGTTTGGAATGAGTACATGTATATACATTCTAGGCGAGTTTAGGTGGCTAAAAATATTTCTATATCTAAATATATAATCTCTTTAATTCGAGATAATTAGTGAGTATTATTATATGGGACGATCTTGTGACGAGTAGTAAAATCACTTTTTAATCGAGTTTGAGACATAAACATATATATAAATTCTACGGATATTTCAAATATTGTATAATTTGAAATTCATACTTTGAAATTGATTTCTATTTTTATAGTAACTTTTAATCGAGTTTGAGAGAGGTATATGTATATACTACGTAGACGAGTCTATGAGCTTGAAAATAATTTAATTCAAATAGTCATATCTTTAATTCGATATACATATTAGAAATGGGTCTAGGTGGCTGAAAATATTTTTATATCTAAATATACAATCTCTTTAATTCGGATAATTAGCGAATATTACTATACATTTTGGTATGAGAAGAAGTAGTAAATCACTTTTTAATTGAGTTTAAGATAAAAACATATATATGCATTCCTGATGGAATTCATAAGTTGTGTAATTTCAAATTTATTCTTTGAAATTAATTTGTAATCTTTGTAATCACTTTTAACGGGTGGGATGGGTATATGTGTATATACATTCTAAGCGGATCGAGATGATCGAATATATATTTATCTAAATATATGACGTTCGAGTAATTAACGGTATTACTATATAGAAGCGATATGAGCAGTATTAAAATTATTATTTTTAATTGAGTTTAGGACAAATACACAGATTTCATAAATCATGTAATTTCAATATACTTTTAAATTAATTACTAATCTTTTCTATATATTACAGAAATCTTTTATCCAAATTGGACTTCAATTCTTATATTTATAGAAATCTTTTATTAGTATCTTTTCAATCATATGTGTAGTTTAATTTACATTAATTTCTTGCATATAATAAAGTAAAAATAATTAAAAAGTACTATTCTTGACTTATTTTTCTATTTATAATTTTATATTGTCCTCTAGCACTTTTTCAATGAATTGTGAAATTGAATATCGATTTATTTTCTAAGGTCATACTTATAAATTATAAAGTAAAGTGATTTCATATCGAAATTCGACGAGTTACATGCTAGTTTCCACTAAAATCCTCTATACAGCTACCTTGCTACTTCTTCCAATTTCAATATCCGTACGGTCAAATGTCAGATATTATTAAGGAAAAATTAACACTCATTATAGTTAATAATATCATACAAAAACTCATGTACATCAGTCCGTACTGTACTGACACACAAAAGTATCATTTGTTGTTAAGAAAAGTATAATTTACATTAAAGAAAAGTATCATTTATTTTTTTATCCTATAATTTAGAAAATATCATTTATATTAAAGAAAAATATCATTTACACTGAAGAAAAGTATCAAAGTTCGTATATACAGATGGATATACAAAAGACCACCTCATAATATAACTAAACTCCTAAGAACATGAGTTTTTAGTTACTTTTTTGTGCTCAAAATATAAACCATCCTTATGAGAATTTTCATTTCTTTTACTTTTCTTTTACACAAGTTTCAAAACTTTTTTATTTATATATATATTTTCTGTTTCATTTAAGACAAAATGGCTAAAATACGTAAAAAATTTCAGTTATAGCTAGGAAAATTAATTTCATCCTAAGTAGCTATACGACGCCGCCATTTTAGTTACCAAGTCCTTCACATTTATTTTGGTTACCAAACATTTTACCATATATTGTGATTTATATAAAGTATTTTTGTTAGAAAGACCTACTTAAAAAGAAAGAAACTTGTTTATAGAAAACAAGTATCTTACTGAAACAAAATGCTATTTCTTTTCTTTTTCTATAAATTATTTTATATTGATAAAATAAAAGATATATGTAAATAATAAAGTTTATATATGAATTAATATTACCAATCAAATTTATAAAGGATTATAATAAACTCATTATATTATTAAATTATTATTATTTTATAACTTTATTTTATTATCTTTTAAAATTATAATTAATTGGACCTCAAGAAAAAAAATTGGCTTCGTCACTGCACTTAGTTAACCAGAACCTTAAAATTCAAGGATTTGCTAAAGACCGAAACAAACATGTAAGATATCGGTCCAAGTCCATTAATACTCGAAAGTTGAAAGTGGGGCTAGCTGTTCCAAAAAGTAAATTAAATGGTTAATTATCGTTATACATGATTTTGATCTTGGTTTGTCATATGAGCTTTAAATTTGAATAAAATAGATTTTCCCATATCGAATCCTACATAACAAAATAAAAAATAACGTGATCATAAAACGACGTCGTTTTAATGGCCACCTTACCTTCCTTCTCTCTAGCTCCTCAAGCACAACGTTTCTCTCTCCCCATTGTTGCTGTGGAGTAGGATTTTTCTTCTTTCAGATTTTATGATCACTCGGCTCTGCGCCACAGAACTCATCTGGTTCAATCTTTCTCTGCTGTTTTTCAAATGTATAACTAGTATATTAATTATTTCCATGTAAAATAAATGAATATGGATTCCCCAAGCAGTCGCTCCTCCGAGTCGACGCCCTCCTCCTCTGATCCGCAACAACGAAAGTGGAGGAGGATGCAATCGAAGTGTGAATCGGCGCAGTTGTCGCGGATGAGGAAGCAGAAGCGTTTGGACGATCTGACGGCTGAAATCACTTTGCTCTCCAAAGAGAATAATCAAATCTCCAATAACATTAATGTCACCACGCAGCACTGTGTGGAAGTGGTGGAGCACAACTCAGTGCTCAGGGCTGAGTTGATGGAGCTCTCGCACAGGCTCCATTCTTAGAACCATATCCTGACTAGAGATGCAATGGATCTCGGATCGGTCAGATCCATGAATCTAGATCCATTTTCGGATCGGAATCTTCAAAAATTTAGATTACCTCATATTTCGGACGGATGCGGGTGCAGGATTTAGTTTTGAAATCGGATCCGATCCAAATCGACTCATGGATCCGTTATATATATATATATATATAGGGGTTGGTTATGGTGAGAAAGCTCCTTAATACGAAAGTAGGAATAGTAGCATATCTTTCATATTGTGTAGTACAATCGTAATTAATGTATCGCATGAAAGTTTAGCACATATTTCATCCATTCGTAGCACATATCTAAATATATTAGTTTAGACATCTTTCATTGCGGTAGAAGACAATAAGAGTTATAGTGTTGCACAATAATCCGTGTAGCACACAAAACACAAAGCAGTACTTTATTTAAAATTAAATCTCAACCATTGATATAGCAAATCAAAGGCCCGATTCATTCTATTTCCTACCAAATTATCTATTCTACGATCCATCCTATATATATATATATATATATATATATATATATATATATATATATATAATTTTATTATAATTAAATATCTAACCTCAACTTAAAACTCTTTAATTTCTTTTTCATATTCTCTCAAAATAAATATGTTCCCAATTTCATTTTAAATTCTCTCAATTATATATCAGTCGGCATTCACGGCGGATCGTACCACTTACACCACCGGTGATCGAGTTGTTTGTTGTTTCCTATCTTTTAGTAAATTTGTAACTAACGTCTTCCAATATAGTGATAATTGTAGAAATTCTAAAAAATTATTATAGTATTATTGTGTATTTAGATTATTATTACTGTGAATTATAGTTGATTTAAAATTTATTTTAGAAGCGAAAACATATGGATCCGAGTCCAGACCCTGGATCCTATGGATCTTATGAATTTGGATTTGGATCTAATTTTTTTAGATCCAATAGATCTAGATCGGATTCGGACCAAAATAAAAAAAATCCAATCTAAATCTAGACCTAACCAAATCCGATCCATTGTCATTCTTAATCCTACTCACACCACCATTGTTGACAAGAGCTGCATGTTTGAGGCTGATGAGTTTCAATTTGGCGATGGTTTTCTTCAACAATTCCAAGCCCTCTGTTTCTCGAACATTCTCCACTTAACCTCTCCATTCTTTTCAGAGTTAGGTGAGGTAGCCATTAAAACGATGTCACTTTATGATAACGTTATTTTTTATTTTGTCATGTTAGATTCAATTTGGAATATTTCTATTTTATGAAAAAAAAATGAAAAATTAAAATTTATGTATTATCATTCAAATTTTACAGTTCATATGACAAATTAAAATTATATCAAAGTTAGTATATTAAAAAGCAATTAACCTTAAATTAAATAGCTTGTATATATATGGAAAAATAAAATAAAAAATCCTTATTTTATTTGACAGGATGTGCAACTAATAAACTGAATGAAAGAAAACCAAAACCCTATCCTATACAAATGCAAGTAGCAGAATTATGAGTAAGTAATTAAGCTCTTGGATAGCGAGACCGTTCTTTCTTCCTCAAGAACTCAGGTATCTCCACCGCACCGCCTTCTAGAAACGATGACGACCGCTTGTTTGAATCTGCTTGTCCAACCAGATTTGCCTGCAGCCATCGTTTCATAACCTATATGCTCAATAACTAAAGATATATGTAATTCATCTTTGTTTGAGGTAGATATATATGGATATATATACCTGAGGACTTCTCCCATCACCTTCTTCTTGACGTTTAAAACCAGTGGCTATCAAAGTTATGCTCACCTGAAACATCACCATTCCAAATTCATCAAATCTCAACCATTTTATGCATTGAAACAACCTCTCTCCGCTCGCCATCTTAATCATCGAGAGTAATGCAAAATTTCTCTATTACTGAGAAAAGAAGAAGAAAGGGTTGGGTTCCTACGCCAGGTATGAAGATAGGAGGGTGAGCATTGCTGGGAGGAGATGTCAGGTCGGGCTAGGTGGTGCCGATTTAGAGCTGACTAGCTGGCTCCAAGGCAACTTGACCGGGCTTGGGGTGGGTGGCATCAATGTGTGGGCGCAGAAATTATGTCCTAGAGGAAACTCAATCAGCAAATGGTGTCCAAAAATTGGAATACTTTTAGTATTTCATTGATTTGGCAACAACATGATGCTTGCAAGAGAATACAAAATGACATGAACCTGAATATCACCATTCAGTATTTCAGCTCTATGGCAATAACAGTCTCCAAGTGTAGTATGTTTTTTCTTCTTATAATGATAAAATATATGTAGTCTAATTATAAATTAAAAGGATTTATCATGGGATATGATAGCTATAAAATTGAAAGACATCCTGGCAATCTAGAAACACTAAAAGTAAAGATTTTTTCCTTATCTCAAGAAAAAGCAGAAGAGTAACTTCAGTAGATAAAGTAGCCATAGATGGTCCATTTGTTACACGGGCACAATAATTAGATGGTTTATGTTTACCTATACACATAAAAGCAAGGAAGTATTCCCAAGAGAAGTGCTACTAACTAAAGAATAACTATTTTATAACCATGTAAATTATTTACTAGCTCAACTTCTTTGCTGATGAAATCATTTGAAGCTTTAGGAAAACAATGGAGCATCAAGTTCACTTTTATTTTATAATCAAATAGATGAACTCACTTGACCACTTATAGAGCGGATCTACTACAGCACGAAAATTAAGTTGGCACTTGGATCCACAAGATCGTATATGACCTCTGCTGCAGCATTTACCTGCCGAATTCATTGCAAAAGACATAGTGACTAGTAAGTCCACTATAAGGACAAAATGAATTGTGTAAGATGAAGAATAGTAAAACTAGGAATATTCTACCCATATCTAATAATGGAGCACCTATGGTACAAACATAGCCAAATAGTTGGCTCACAAAATTTTGTACAATAAATTTCTTAATGGTTTGCTAACAGCACTGAAGCATAATTCGCTTGCCCTCAAAATAAAGTATGCAGTGGATTTACTAAGTGGAGGCCTCAGAAGCTACTTCACTGTAGCAGGGTCCGTCTAGTACTCCCTCCGTCCCATAATTGTTGTCTTGTTTCTCTTTTGGGTCATCCCACAATTGTTGTTTCATTCTAAAAATTGCATTAATTTTACACTAAAAATGAATTAATTTTACACTAAAAGTGTCTCATTTTCCGTGCGCCAACTACTTCATCCACAAAACACAACCCTCCTTAGTTTACGTGCGAAAAGTTTTGAGACAACAACTATGGGATGGAGGAGTATTAACTAGTTTCAATGTTGGCTACCTAACATGCATCAACTGATATAAATGGACTGAGGATACATGCAGAATGATGAGTAACAGGAATGAATGTGTGATGCAAAGAAGATAATGTATGAAGAGAGATCCGCGACCCACCTCAAACAATGTTAGATCATTGCCACCAGTTATGTTCCACACGATTCCGGTTGCTCTCTCTATACCAATATCTAGTAAAGGAGATTGAATGGCATTTAGTGCAGCATCTCTAGCCCTGGTTTTCCTGAATTGCAGCAAGAAGATAATATCAAGTTAAAACTCCAAAATACAACTGATCTGTCACATGGAAGAAAGTCACAGAGTGTGAGAGATAATGGTTTGGATTTTTAATGTGGCAAGATTCATCTTACACGGTTCATCTGCTCCGGTTAATCGTTGGACAAGAATATTTGAGATTATTCAGAAAACTTAGAAAAAAAATGGAGCATTTCTTTTACCCCTTACTAATTCGTTCAATAAAATTGACAAGCATACCACTCTGACAATAGTATAAGGAGGGAAACCAAAACACACACACACACACCAACACTCAAACACATACTAAATGTCCGATTGGCAGCTACTCAAGCATGAACCTCAGACTGCCCGATTTCCTCCTCCCTAAAGTGAAGAAAGGAAGCAATGAAAAGAGACCCGATGGAAATCTTCACAGGCTCGGAATTCAATAATTTCTAATGGGAAGTGTATCTTTTCATGAACTCAACAAATATCTGATCTTCATCATCATTTATCACATTTATGTTCGACTTTCAGGCAAATATGAACATCATTGCCCTATCCTGAAATGTATAACTATTGGAGCTCATATAATATAATCATGAGAAAATATAATCTCTCTGGAAGATTTTCCTTGTGACCGGTTCTAGACTTCGGAAGAGTTGGTGGGTACTGCAAGTCTGCAACATCACCTCCAACCATAGCCATAGCTTTAAATGCGTAGAAAAAAATGTGAGAAAGAAGTTTTTACAACATGTTCAGAAAAGAAGCCTTTGTAAACTATTCCACCAAGTAGTCCTTTTTAGTAGCACCATTCTCCATCTTAGTGGTATTGCTAAAGTGGCACCCATGGTTTTGTTTTGAAATTCAATGTATGCTATGGATATATCTCATTTGGTATTTGTGTTTAAAAACTATGTACTAAAGTCATATTCAACATGAAGAAATGGATGCAGAACTCTGAAAAGGGAAACTAGAAGACTACAATCTATCAGTAAAACTAACCAAAACAGTTCTAAAGTGACTTAGAAATGTTAAATAGAAATACAGCAGAGAAAGGCAATACCCATGAACCCAGAAAAACAATACAAACAACTAAACAAGATGGCTTTTGAAAATAATGCCAAAAAGAAAGAAAGAAAAACAGGGACTTTAACCTTGCATGACTATGCAGAACTATTGACATTTCAGTAAGCAACATTACTACCATTAAAGACCAAAGAGCTTTTTGACATTACCTGTAGCAGTTCCAATTCCCATTAATGAAGAACCGGCACTAGCCATAATAGCTCTCACATCTGCAAAATCTACATTTACTAACCCTGGAATCTGCAAGACAAGCAAGTTTATTTGAACCTCATTTTCTTTCTTGAGAATGGGAAGACAGTTGGCATGTCATATAAAGAACAATTTAATAAGTTCCACTGAAAACTTTACAAAGCAAAGCATATATTATTATGAGCAAGCAATAGCTCATGTAATTATTCAAGTGTGTGAGATGCATGGCTATAAACTCCTATTATCATTCTTGTATTTACGCCTATTATCATTCTTGTATTTACGCCGTCATCATCAGCCATACCGTGATTATGTCAGAGATACATGAACTCCTTGTCGAAGAATATCATCAGCAAGATTGAATGCATCTGTTACTGGTGTGGATGGAGAAACTGCAGTCAACAATTTATCATTTGGAATGACGATTAGGGTATCAACATTTTCTCTTAAAGCTGCGATTCCTTCTTGGGCTTGGACAGCTCTTCTTAGTCCTTCAAAGAGAATGGAGTGGTAACTATACCAACAGTCAAAATGCCCATAGATTTTGCAATTCCAGCAATTACTGGAGCTCCCCAGTGCCTGTTCCCCACCCATTCCAGCCTGCAAGTATTAGAAGACTAGTGAGAAGCATGCCACACAAAGATAAAAATTTTGCAAGGTAATGTCAATAGAGGTAGATGTCACTTTTCCTTTAATTCCTTCCAATCATAATGGGCTTAAAACTTGCAGGAAACAATAGTGTTTCAAACAATTCTTAAACAATATAGTCCTTCAGGCCAGAAAATGTAAGATAATTAACTAAAGCTAATTTCTAAGATTTTTTGTTTTTGATTTGTATTTAATACAATGGATAAGAAAAACAGTTAAGATTACAGTGGACAGTGGATTCCATTCTGATTATATTTACACTGTACACATTCATTGCTAGTTAACCAAAACATGACCGAAAACTTGGAAATTCATTTTCCGACTTGGTGAAAAAATCATCCATTAAAATATATTAACAAGAAGGTTTAAAATTGACCATCTTTCTAGAATTTGATCTTATGAATTTTGTTCAAATTTTGATTTTGAATACACAGCATCTAAAATAAGACTGCAATTATCCGCAGAGACTAGGACAATATTAAGGAATACATGTTTGGGAAAAGTATAAAAAAAAAGATGCGAAACTTACAGTCACAAAGACCATGTCTGCTCCATTAATTGCCTCCTCTATCGCTGCTTTGCTTTCATTAGCAGCACTCATACCAACTTCTGGGTTTCCACCAGCACCAAGTCCTCGAGTAAGCTCTCCACCAATCTGCAGGCGATGCTCAGGAAAGATGGGTGACATCCTCATGGCTTGGATATCAGTGTTAACTATCCAGAACTCAACCCCCTTCATTGCACTCTCTATCATACGGTTAACAGCATTGGATCCACCACCTCCAACGCCAATAACCTTGATCTTGGCTTCACCATAATTGTCTAAAGTAGATAGATCTCTCACACTCTCAGTAACATATCCACTGGAAGTATCCTGTTTTGGGTTGATCATGGTAGTGCTCGTCTCACCTCTAAGCATCGAGATCTCAGGGTGTAGGTTCAGAAACGAGTCCTTGCTTTGAAACTGATTCACATTATGGGAATTGGTCGAACATTTCAACTGTGGGAAACTTGAACCACATTTTTGAGTTGTACCCGAAAACCCGTTTCTTTCTTCAACAATTTTCAAAGGAGAAATTCTTCCACCAAGAACAGTCAATACCCCGACCCGCCTCCCAGCATCCGGAAGCGTGAAATAAGAAGTGCATGCAGCCATTGATGAAATTATCAAACTCCAACTTGTTTATTTGATTATAGCACCTATATATGCAGAAAATCTATTAGCTATACCTCAATTTCAACATTTCATTCTGTTTTAAAATTCATGTCCCTATTTAGTGAGCAGAATAAGAGATGATAGTGATGCGCTTGTCTAAAGCATTTAATACCAAAAAAATAACTGAAAAAGAACTCTCAAAACCCATATAAATCAGCAGAATCAATACCATAATAAGCAACTTATTTAGAAGGGGGGAAAAAAGGGAAATAAGCAACTGCATAATCACCACTAGCACCAACTACATTCAAATTCCAATAGGGAAAAAAATGATATCAGAGCTAAATCGTTCACCTGAACACGCGATGTTTCTTCTACGAATGATGGATTTGTGTGATGGGATTTCTTCTTTATGTATTCCTTCCACTGCCGGATTAGTAGGCAAAAGCAAACCTGCATTTAGTAGTTGACACTAAGAAATAGTCAGACGAGCAGAAAATAAAATTGCAGAGAGAGGAGAGCTAGAGAGAGATACTGATTGGCGCCGTCAAAATTGTTGTTGGAAATGCAGGCTACAAGAGAGATGGGGGTAGTGTGTGTTGAGCATTAAATTAGAAAACGAGAGAAAAATAAGAAAAAAACTCAACAATCTATTCAAGCAAAGTGTCAACCCACCATTTTCATTTATTTTCAGCAAAAAGAAAAAGGAAAGCATTTATGTTTTATATTTTGGCTTTATTTTGGGAGGAGTACCCTTATCGCTTGAGGTTTTAGTTGATTGGTTGCCTACTCATTTTCTTTTCTTGACTAATTCCCCATTCGTACAACATTTTTTTTGCCTACTTTATTTTATGTAAACCAATTCTATTGTTATTAAATATTTATAAAAAATAAACTACAATGTTTTGTACACTTTTCAGTAGTTTTAACATATCGTCTATCTTAAAATTTTCATTTATTTATTATGTATGGATCATATTATACTTTTAATATACAACCAAAAGTAATCCACCTCTAGATTGTAGTTTAGACACTAAATTATTAAATTTATTAATCTCAAGAATAAAGAATCTGTTTTATTTACGATGAAATATATCTAACTAAGCGAATAAAATTTATCATGGTATTTATCAATTACTATTTTCAAGATAAGTGCCAATAAAAATCACTTTTTTCTAACTTTAAAATTATCAAAAATATACAAATTTAATCACATAAGTGTTTTTATCACGATTTCAAATCTGAGGCCAAATTAAATATAACTTGACATCTTAAAAAATACATATGTAAAGCGGTCGATGATATAAGCGACGTCGTAGAAAGAGGACGTCGATTGTTTTAATCTCGAGGAGAACCATGATGATGGGTCTCGCTAGATATGTACTAGTTATGGGGAGGATACAACAGTTAGCTAAATTTAAAACTTTTTCTTATGGCAAGATTGTGCAGTTCTTTGAAAAGCAACTAGTCGGTAACTAGCAATCCGGCCTTGGTGTCGATATTCTTTGGTCGATTCGGATAAGGAATGTCTTGTATTGAGTGATGTTAGTTAGCAAACATACTGATTGCTAAGACATCAAGTCAGTTGGACTGATAACTGATGTACGTGCCGAATGTGGTGATTATTGGATTTATCTTACAGAAAAATATGACTCAGTTTTAAAACTTAGTCGAATATTGATTAGTTAATTTTCAGTTTATATCTCTTCAGCATCGAATTGATACTGATATAGGGTTTCAAAATAATCTTGTGTTGTTGTGTGCTGTTGATGGCAGTTCAATAACATGCAACATTAAAGTAAAGTTGAAAGTAAATAACACGATGAGTTTTACATGGTTCGGAGAGATCGACTCCTACATCCACAGACTAATTGCTCAGTCAATCCACTAACTTGATTGGTCTTGTTTACGGGTACAAGAGTAAACCTGAATCTTGAGGTCGACTTCGTTTATTCGTAGAATATTATTAAAATATTCGTTAGATTTTTCGGTGAAGTTTGGAAAAGTTGGACTTTGTTTGGACCTAGAGCGGGATCGGCGTCCAGTGTTAAATCCGTTTTCATATGCATTATATTCACATGATTTCCAAAATTTACAAATAAATAGTCTTTGTGAAGGATTTTTAAATGCGAGCTTGTAGGCTCTTAAATTTTGAAAGCAGATTTCAAACGATCAAGTTATGATTTTTAAAGTGTTTTTGGCTAGCGATGTCGTGATTGTGCAAGCACACTCTTAATTGCATCGGCGTTGCGCATGCGCTTCATAGCGAGCTTCGAAAATCTATAAATAGGGGCTATGACCTTCATTTTCAACGTTCATTTCAGCGTCTCTCATGTTTACGGAAGAGTCGGCGGCTCGGGTAAGCTGCTGAGCTGGAGGAGTGAGGATCGGCCGGGAGGGCTCGGGCGGCTCCATTCTTTGCGCTTTGACCTACCACACAGCCGATCGGTCTCACGGTGTCTTCGTTTTAAATTTTGTCATTTCTTGTTTTGATTCCGTCTTTTCGTAGATATCATAGCTTAGAACTCGGGTCACTAAAGGGAAGATGCGATAAAGCAGACGAGCCGACCAAACCGGTCGGGGAACCACCGCCGCCTCTTCACGCCGCCGTCGCTGGTTGGCCGCCGATTTGGTGGCCGACAGGCCGTTACAGCTATGAGCTCTTTAGGTTTTGAGTTCAGACTATGTGTTCTACTAGCATATCGATTCTTTTTTCTCGTTTTTGTGTTTTTATATAACGAGATGTTTTTCGTTGTTTTGAGTTTCTAAAGGAAGTACATGCCCGGGTTATCCTTTTTCGACATGGCTTGTCATTCTATGTTCCTAAAATTGCATACTGCTTATGTTTCTATTTTCATGCATCGGTTTTGGATGGTTTATCCTAAATCGAGGATAAACATCAAGTTTTGAAACTTCTCATTGCTAAGTTTTGTATCAACTTGCGCATGCATGTTTTCAAGGTACCCTTTATAGATTTCAATGCCACGAATATTTTTCCTTCGCATCAAGTTGATTTGAAAACCGGATGTTGCGAATATGGTTTGGAAAGTCAAAAACCCTGTTTTGCTTGATCTTCGTTTGATTGCATTGTTGCCTTGCTTTGTGAAATGTGACTCAAAAGTTGTTCCGTATTGTTACGGTGTTGCCGGCATGATCGGTATAGTTGTTGGATTTGGAGATCTCTCACGATGAGCGTTTTCGTCGGTATAGGTGGGTTATATTTTGAGTACATATCTTGAGTTATTAAGCTACGATATTTCAAAAGAAAATCTTGAATGCCCATGAAAATGTTTTGGTGTATCTCTATATGTTTAATGCTCTCGTAAAGCAATTGTGGCTCTTAGTGGGTCTAACACACTTACTAAGGATTGTGTACACAAGTCCGTCTTTGAGTGGATTGATCCCCACTGGCGTACCGACATATGATGTGACTTCTGGGTTCTGCCCGTTGCCAACCCGGTGATTCATCTCGAAGTGTGGTTCGTCCCGGAGTCTCACCTAGGTTATGTTAATGTGATCTCAAAGTGTGGTTCGTCCCGAAGATCTGATAGCTTAGAGTTACAATGGAATGCGCTAATGGGCCTCAGTAAAGGTTTTGGTTTCATGGAAGTGGTTTATGTTTTAAAACCTTCTATGTTTACCGTCGACATGGACTTTCTTCGTCTTGTTTATATGAGCATTTTGAAAATGCATGACCCAGAGTGCATTAGTACTCATTCAAAATCTTTCAAATGATTTCGGGTTAATAAAGGCGGACGTGATGGCGGTGGCGGGTTGGAATGTTCTCTATTTTTGTTTTAAGTATGTTACATTCATTGTATGCGCTCTTAAGTGTATATGTTTTGTTGCTATCGTCTAGAAACTCGGTTGAGTTCTATGACTATTATATTTGAAGTATTTTAAGTTCAATTGGTTACGCTGTGATTTCATGCCGTTTCCTTATTGCTTTTATGGAGAATCCGAGTAGTTGGCCCCTCTTGGACGATTGGTCAAAGCCCTCATGTAGTAGTCGAGACAGTAACAACCTCATGAGCAAAGCTGGTCGGCCAACTCCTTTTGGCGAGCTAGGCTCTCTCATACCCCATCCTTTTTTTTGACTTGAGGTATAGTAGGATGCTCCTACCCCGATAGTTGTTATTGGTTTTCCAACTATTCAGCCCGTGATTGTAGTCGGTTGTATCGACCAGCGTGGCGTCCGAGCTTTCAAACACCAATGTTGCAAAGATGTGTTTGTTTGCTTATTTTCGGTTCTGTTTCTTTTGGATTTATCCTTTATAGAGAGATCTTTGATTTTTGGCATGTAAGTGAACCTCATATATGTATATATGGTTTCCCATTTCTTCCCTTCTTATTTCCAACCCCTAGTCATACCCCGGCATCCGTGCCTTCCCTCGGTAATTGGGGCGTGACAACCTTACAGTATCTCGTCTAACTTGGCGTTCCTCCTAGGCTTGCTGGTGCTAGGAACCACTAATTGCTTTCATGGTGCAGTCGACTTAACCTCTAACTTACGGGTGCTAGAAACCAAGCTTTCAGTAACTAACACTTTGTTACTTACTTGCCAAACTTATATTCAACTATGGAGGGTTTTATAGAGTGATTTTTCAACTTGGGATCTGAGTTATAACAGACGATAAACTCAAGATGTATAGGCTTAAGATATACAAAGTTAATATCCCAGACGTAAGGAAGTATATATTGAAGTTTCGAGCTGATATGTATATGTAAGATCTTGAGAGTTCTTGATATAATGATTACTTCCTTCTTGAAATCGTTGTTTGATTGGCTTGAGCTTTGAACTTGAATACTTGATTTCAATTGTGCGGCGTTTGAAACTTTCAAATGTTGGATTCTGCATAATATATATAGAGAGGAATAAAAATAGAGTCGTTGGAGGGACTACTTTAAATCCTTCTATTTGTCGTCTAAATTCTTCCCATTGAGAATCCTCGTACATCTTCTGACAAAGGTCGCATCATCGTACATTGTAGCTCTGCAACTCTGAAAATATGGTATGGATGTCGGGATCTTCTGCAGATACGCTACTATATGTGGTGAGTTAAACACTCAAGGCTTAAATCCTTCCATGTTTCTTCAGTTGAGTTGACTCCGTGTTTTATCAGCATTGACTTCAAGTTGGGCCAATCGAGACTGCATCTTCTTTTCATCAGTAGTTTGGACTTCATCTTTTGTTAGCTTAGAACTCACGAGTCGATGCGATAAATTGATCGGGCGTAGATATTGATAGTCAGCTTTGACTATCGATAGGTAACTTTGACTCTTATATATCTTGACTCATGGCAGTCAGCTTTGACTTCCACAAGGGCAGTATGTTGCCTGATATGACATTTAGTCATATCCTGACTTCTTCTCGTCCTTCAGAGTTGAGTCTTGATCTTGATCTTGAGTTTATTTTTCGGCGTCGGTTTTGGTCTTGACTTTACTCGGTAGCTCTTATCATCGACATCTATTGTAATTCCTTCTTTAGACATCGGTTGGCCTTGGTTAGTCTTGATGCCACGATCCTTGGTTGAGTTGTCATCGGATGCGATATTGATAATCTGTCGGTATGGTGACTCTCAATCTGCTTGAACTCCTTCACTTTTAGGTCTATCAAGTGGTAGTTCATTCTTTGAAACTTGTAACATAAGCGTCTAACTCCAAAACAAGTCAATAGTATTAGTTACTTGAAGATAATCATTAGAGATTTTGAGATCTAATCAAAACACACAGTTAAGATAGATTAATTCCTGATACTCAGAAATTTTCCTAACATTCCTGATACTTAGAAATTTTCCCAACACGGAGATGAAACAAACTTGAAGGCATGATTTTTTAATGAGGATTGATGCGATGAACCTATAAATCGAAATTTGATTTATTTTGATGGAGCGACGATTTTATGTCATCTATCTACGATATATTTTATATCATCGATCTTTTTATCACGAAAAATTTACGAGATCGAGGTCATATTTAATTTGGCTTGAATTTGAATCGTGGTAAAATCACTAAAGTGATTAAGTTCGTGTATTTTGTGATAATTTTTAAATTAGTGGGAAAAACCAAAATAGACCCAAAGTTGGTGTATTTATCGTCGATAGCCTATATATAATCGTATGTCACGTGTGCATTGGGAAAATTGCATCGATACTTAGTGTTTTGATTAGATTCCAAACTTTCTTTGATGTTTGCCTTGTTCTTGAACATAGTGTTCCTAACATGTTAATAACGAGCTTTTTAGGTTTCTGAGTTTGTGAGAAAAACCATTAACATGGTCGTTGAATATTGAATCGATTCGAGAAGCGATATTGAAGCCATTCATGCGATAGAAGACTCGGTACAAAGTTAAAGTGCGGTCTCTTGAAGACTCAGCGATATTGAAGACTTAGTGCTCTTGAAGTGCGATTGGATTCTTGATTACACTTTGAATTCTCTTATTAAGATTCTTGGTTTGAGCTTGAGAGCTTGGTATTTGAATGCACAGCGTTTTTGTCTATAATCTCGATAATTTTCAAGGTTGGATCTTATGGTTGGAGGAACACCAATGACATTCATTCCTTTTGTTGTTTGAATCTTCTGTTGGAATCCTCGTCGTCACTTTCTATATCGCAACATCGTCTGATAGAGCTAGCTCGCCTTCTAAAAAGTAAATATAGCTTGTCGGGATCTTACTGCAGATATGCTATAACATGTTGAAAATCAAACACCCAGGTTTAATTATTTCATGTTTCTTGATGGGGTTGACTTTGTGTTTCTTCAATCGTTGACTTTGGGTCTTATCGGTGAAGTCGACTCAAATTCTTTCGATGGAGTGGACTCCATCTCTTTCGATATGATAACTTCAAGTCTTGATGAACACTTGAGCTTTGGCGTAGACCTTGACGGTTTGTCTTCTCTTCTCTTGAAATTAATGGAAAATATGAATTTACTCGTGCTCCGATGATCTATCTTGGATATTTAATTCACCATATATTGATTTTATTCCTAGTGTACTTCTATATAATTTATTACAATGCGTAGAGATTTTCGTGTTTAGCTGCAATTCTTGGTACAATAGATCAATGGAAGACTCGGCTTTGATCTTACGGATTGTGTCAGCGATGTTTGATCTCCAATCTTGAGTAAGAATAATTTATGGAGAACTTGAATTTTTATGCCCCGTTGGTGAATAATGATTTCAAAAGTCATAGTGTTGGAATTAATGATCTGATTTTCTCGTACCCTGTATTTATAATACTTTCTCTAGAATCCTATCTTGATAGGACCTGACATATCCATACATCTGATAATTATCTTATTCTTTGAAGATAATTCTTATTTAGAATAATTATCTCTTGATATCTAATAATATCAGATAATATATATGTAGATTAGAAGATGTATTAAATAAATAATAGATGAGATTCCTACAGGATTTTCAAAAATTTACACAATAAAACGTCTTGATGGGCCAACCCAGGGATCAAATACAAGGAATAAAGATGAGTCTGAAATGAATTAATTATCTTATGTTCAGCTCATAACATAAATTAATTCATAAACATTTATCCATTCCACTAGAGAATAAATATTGACTTACCCCTTCATTACTGAAGTTGAGTCGGGCTTACACTTAGACTTACGAATTTTTGTATTTAAGATATCACACGTCTATTAATTATTTATAGCACTCTGACAACTTAAAATAATTAATCTCTTTAATTCCTTAAGTAGTACCACTCAACCTTATTATTATACTTGAGCTAACTCGACTGTAGGGTTTAGTACAATAAATATTTTGAGCTCCTTAAGGGGACTTCATTATCATGAGCGGATACGGTGACTCGTCTGAGATAACCCGACATGATATACAAGTACCTTCACCACCTAAAATCACGGAGAATCTTGGATTATCTCATGTAACTCTCACCCATAACAAGTCAAGTGATGGTCGATAACTCATACTCACGAAACCTTATCAAGGTTTAGAAAAGCGTAAAGTTACCGAGATATAGGTTATTCACAATGGTGAGATAGAAGAATTTATCTCATTGTGATCTATCAATACGTCGAGGCGTACCGGCATGACAATCAACCAAGTCGAGTTACTTACTTATCTATCTGCAACCTATCCGACAACTCGTCCTCAAGTTATCTCGTGACGATCTTTTTATATCTCAACTATCATAACCAATCATACATAATTACGTGATCTTACGCAAACTATATGATCGATTTTTGTATGAGATAATGAGACAAAATATACAATTGTAACAGACCGGTAATCGAAGGACGGATTAGCGGTGACTATTACTCGGGCGGAAATTAAAAGTGTAACAAGGACATGGAACATTGAATTGTGAGACATATATCAGAAATACTTCTAGAACTTCAAAGCGTTTGAGATTTGTCAAACATAATATACATATGACTTAGTATTATTTCAGCGGAAAACATGTAAATTACACATATGACGATGTGCACTCAAGGTATTAACTTTCAGCGACAACAAATTCCTACTGCTCCATCGCATCACCAGCTCAACCTGCACATTTAAAAACAAACATGCAGGGCTGAGTACAAGAATGCACTCAGTGGACTTATGCCAAAAACATTTTTCATTGAATTACACTGCTCCATCAGTAACACACGAGATTTTATTTGAAATGCTCGTGCTTACTAAACATTTTCTTTCATTTTCATAAAGTTGTCTGGTCAGACATATTTTCTTTGTATGTATGATCCGTATCCTTCCTCATATAACATCATCATAACATCATCTTGCGCCGTAGAAGGAGGCCTCCTTCCACGGACGTTGTGACCGACCGAGAATTGTCCTTTCAGCACACAGTCACCCTTAAGTGTACACGTTAATCCTTGCTAGGAATTTTTCTTATAGTACAGGATCTGAATTCGATTTTCTTTCATACGTTGGTAGTGAACCAACAACTTTATCATCATTCATAGTTGGCGAACCAACAATTTGATAGGATCATACATAAACATAAACATTTGGGCAAATAATTAAATAACATTTCATCATCATTTCTTAACAGAAAGCATCATAAATAAAGGCTTTTCATTTCGAAGAAAGCATTATAAATAAAGCATGTGTCATTTTGAAGAAAAAGCCCACAGTGCGTATGCTTCTTAAAAGACTTTCTTCCTACTACGATCATACGCATCCCACCTTTACGTGAAACTACTTTGAATCGTCGGTCACGTTTTTGAGAATTTCAAAGTCTAAAAGATTCGATACCCTTCTAACATACTTTGTATCTTTTAACTAATTTAGTACGTCTTTTCATGAATATCCTAACTTATAACTTTTCGTTTTCGATAGAGACTAAACATGGTTTAAGACCTCATATCAATTATTTAGGTCGAATGTTGAACTCATACTAACATCTTTCGATAAAATGATTTCAATTATGAAATCGTCTCTTATAAAGAGATATTCTTATATTCTAAAGCGTCTTACACGTCTTAGTGTATTTATTAGCGAAAACCATATCTCGACTAGAAGTCAACATAATGTTGTTCATGTATTAACATATTCCATACGTCACACTCTAGTCAGTCATTTGACTTTCAAAATCATATATTTTAGCGTTCATACATATAACTATTAATTTACATATATATTCGATTTTAATCGATTTCTAATCATATTATCATAAGTCTCGATTTTTACGTTAATCAACAATCATGCTCGAAATTACACCTAAATGCGATCTAATTTAAACATAACACTTTGTTTTCAAACCTTACGTCTTAATAAGATATTTCGATATAAGCATATTATTCCTTATTTTAAAAATCACATAAATTCATAGTATGTATAAAACATATTTTTTGGAATATAATATGTGATTATACTTGATAAAATAAATTTAAAACTTTTAAACTTTATAATATATGTTTTCGGTCCTTTTGGTTCATTAACAAAACCTTATGCATAAATTCTTATAATTTCACATAACATATTATATTAACATAGGATCAATAAAATGTAATGATATTAACCATAGAAAAAATTGTACATCATAAATTCCTACATTATGGTTTTCGAAATTTCACTATAATACTTTAACATTTTTCAAAAATTCCAATTAATTTACATAACATATAATCATCATCACATATCAACAATATGTCATTATTTCCAACTTACACAAATCATACATCAATATACCCTAGACTTGTGATTTTTGAAAATTTAACATATGAACAATATAATTTCTAAAAATTCTAATTAATTCATATAACACTTAATTATGAATATACATCAATAATATGCTATAATATCATTCATACATGAATCATACATCAACATATGGTTTCTTATAATTTTCAAAAATTCTATGGAATATATCCTAATATTTTTCAAAAATTCTACATAAATTCATATAAATTTAAACATTACCTAGTGTCATTAATCCATACTCAAAACAACAATTAAAATTCATGTTCATCAACATATATCTCATATGTATTTTCGGTCCTAACATAACATTTTATAACATGCTCAACTTTGTACTAAATTCATAATATATGCTTATAAACATTATATAAACATATTTAATAAATAATTTAACATTTAAACAACATTTCTCAAATTTTTATCATAAATAACATAAGCATATAACATAAGATTTTATGAATGAAATTAAAAAATTCTTGAATATATAAGAAGCTCGTACGATTTCTAACCTTTTAATCGGAGTCGATTGTCGGCGGTAACGTTTTTCTAACTTAAAATTTTAGAGAAGGGATTGATGAACTCTCTCTATTTTTCTCTCAAAGTTTTCGGTCTTAAAGTTTCTCAGGGAAGCTATGATTTTATACACAACATAGGATAATGTCCACTTGCATGCCAAAATATCTCATGAAATTAAAATTATTACACTTGTAACCTAGCATTCGGTCCACTTGATGTTGCTCGGGATAAAATTTTATTTTATATCATACTTTATTATATAATCATACCTTATCACATAATTAATACATATCACTTTCATATATATCACTTTCACAAAATTACGAAAATTCCTCTTTTATTTCTTGCAATGTTTCGGTCATTAGGGCATGAGCAAGACAAAATTGATATTTTCATACCTTAATGCATCATCTTATCCCTCATTTAATACATATCATTTTCAATTCCTATCACTTTCAAAGAATGAAGAAAATTCTTCTCCTTCTGTTCACCATAGTGATCGGCCACCTTAATTAACGGGGAAGTGATTTTTGTTTTCTTATGGTATCATATACATTAATATTTTAGGAAAATATCTTATTTGAAAATTCAAAAATTTACACTTTGAATTTTATTCATTTTCACACTTGTTCATACCTAAAATTTTCGGCCACTTCACAATGGAGTGAGACAAATTTTATTTTCTTATATTAAATTACAAGAATTAATCTATCATTATCATAGCATAACCTATCACTATCATTAAACTTTGAATTTTATTTTTCTTCTTCAATTTTCTTCAACAATTTGGCTCCCACAAGACAACACTCTTCTCCACTTGTTTAATTCATGATATAACTTATCCAATACATTAATAATGTCTCACTATCATATTAATTACATCATTATCAAAAGGATATAACTTTCTTCATTTCACACATAAGTTATGGAATTTTCGGTACTTATGTAGAATAAATGCTACATATTTTATTTTCTGACAATATATAGCTATGTGACATAATATAAGTCTTAGATGATGAATTAAATCATAGGAAAATAATTAGAACAATTCTATGTCACAAACTCAAATTTTTGAACCCTTATTCGAAAATAGGAACATATTATTCAATATTTATTCCTTAATTCTCTAGCATTATTTTAATGAAGGATTATATATAAATAATGCTCTTATGACATAAAAATAATCATAGGACTTAAATATTGTAATTCTCTAATCGATAGACTAAGTTTTCGAATCGTCTCAAAACGTCGGCATTCGATACATCTCAAATTGTTGATAATCGAATCATCTCTAAAACGTTCATAATAAAGTCGTAATCACTTTATTCATCCTTCGTTAATAAGGAATTTAATTCTAAGCTTCGTCACTTAGAAAATAACATAAGACTAACTATCAAAATTTTAACCGACGTTAGAAAAGTACTCTCGAAGGAATAATATAAACTATATTCCTTAATTCACTAATCATTAGTGAATATGATATAAAAATCCTCGTATTATGGATAGTCGAAATCGATCTCTGATAAATTAATATTTCAATTATCGAAACTAAACCCTAATTTACGATTGCTTTAAAACTTGGGATATTACAACAACCAGTAAACAATTCACATAGGATATTGAAATAGTGGTAACAGAAAACATTGTATCTGAGTTCAACCATTCGCTTTCGATATATAAATCCAGCGAAATGACACTTAGTCGTTTCGACTTCTTCATCTTCAGTAGCAGCTTGAGTCTTTAATCTTCAATCTTCCGAGCTTCACTCTTGATAACACTATTCTTGATGGTGCTTCTCATTAGTTATCTTGATCTTGAAATTTATTTTAGTACATCGGTTTCGATCTTGTTTCTTGAACTCCTTCATTATTGCTTGTCTATACTAATAGTTCTTTTCTTTGAAATCGCACACATAAAGACTCACTTCATAACATGTGATCAACATTATGTTATATCGACAAACAAACATTATGAGGTTTTGGAATCTAATTAAAATACCAAGTTAAGGCAAATTTTCGCAACACTTGTGCTTACAACATCCACGGATGTAAGTGGAGGAAAGAGAAACTATGGGCATGCATGTAGCCCTTTCTTGGATAAAGAGTTGGGTTTTCGAGGGTGATGTTACGTAGTAAGATCATGACCTATCGTTGAATGCTTTCTTTGGAAGATAGTTCAAAATTAGAAGATGCCCTAACTTCGATAAACATGTTTTATGGGTGCCTATTGATTTCGATGCAATTTTTTATGGAAACCATAAGCGAACAATTTTTGATGTTCAAGCTATTTTAAAAATAAAACAAACAACAAATTTCATGTCATAAATTATAACTATGTCTTGTGGCTTAATTAGGGATATTCCTCTTTTTATAAGGGTGAGTAGGTATGAATCATAATCTTCATTTTTCCAACTAAATAAAAATTATAATTCACCTTACTTTTTGGCATCATAATATGTATCAAATCATTTTGGTGCGTCGAGATCTGTCACATTAGTGACGGAGGGAGGTGGGGGGCCATGGGCCCCTAGATTTTAAAAAAATATATTAGGTATATATACATAATTATATTTTTAAGAAAAATAAAATACATTATGAATATATTGAGGGAGAGTGCATGGATCACATGACAAAAAAAAACAAGATTTAATGCATAATACTCAATTTAAAGTACACGTCTTTTCTCATATTTGTTAGATTTTAGAAATTTTAAATTCCTAATATATTATTTTTTGCTACCTTTTTTAGTTTATATATTTTCTTCTTTGGTGAATTTAGATTTAGAATCCATTAAGGATTAATGTTTGATTTAACAAACTATAACCTTTTATTAATTTATAAATAATAATATCAAATATTAAGACATATTAATGGTGTTATGAATAATTAATTATTAGTCATACTGATAATTAATTATAAAATATGATATAATTTTTCTTTTTCATTATTTAATCTTGATTCATTCTTTGCTTTTATAACAATGAGTCTTATGTTATGGAGATTTTGATTTCATCTGTTAATCTTTTTTACATTTGCATCATAATTAAAAAATGTTATGACTACATTAAAATATTTTCAACATCTAACTTTATTTTTAAGTTCTTCTTATTTTTTTAATATTATTAATTGGGCTCTCCCAAATAATTTTTTAGCTCCGTCACTTGTCACATACTCGTGCATGTCCTGCTTTAAGTGGCTCGTATTCCACTTTGAGTTATACTATTCTCGTGGCTAATATCCAAAAAAAATAATTTTTACAAACAAAAGCGCTTGAATTACGTGAGTCAGCACTCTTTCTGCGTAAAATCTGATCCTCCTTAATCTACGTGTCCAAATCAATAAACCGTTTAGAGCAGGCGAAAGAGTAGTATTTTCTAATATTTATAATTTTTAGTATATATTGGTTTGGATATAAATATTATTAAAATAAGACCCATTTTTTCTGTAGCTTAAATAGTCCGTAGAATGATACAATCATCAACATTTCCTTCCATATCAAATGGAAATTATTTTTCATTCTATATAATAAAATAAATTAATATACTTCATTCGTTCCATAATCTCTTTCATAGTTTTCATTTTAGGTATGTCCCAGACTTCTTTTATTTCATTTATAGATACTATCCTCTGAGAATATTTTTATTTATTATCTTTAATAATATTTTCATTTACAGTTTACCACTCATAATCCATCATTATTCATTCTTATTATCCTCAACAATATTATTTAATATGAAATCTTTAATTCATTTACAATACGTATAATAATTTTTATTAAAATTTATATCAAAGATCGTCAGAAATGAATACATAATATAATTGATTGTACTTTAAATAAATTACATAAACTATTATTGTTGGAAAAATATTGAAAACCACAAAGCGATAAATTGATATAAAATAAAATAAAACTTGGCAAAATACAAAATAAGCAAAGTAAGTCCCTAATTTACAATAATTTAAATCTGAAACTCATAAGCGTTACATAATAAATATAAGAAAATTACGCAATCAATTACGATCGCGAATTTTTGCCATATATCTCGATCAGTCGTAAAGAAGAAGCGGTGTGAGCTGCTCTATTCGAAGTTGATTCCTAGTTTTCATATATACGATAGGCTTGCAATCTATTCGTAGAGTATATGAAATCATTATTTTCTTCTCCATCTTCACTTGCACTATTATTACATCCAAGTCGATCTTAAAAATTACCGGATCATGATAGTTTAGATAAGTCTTCTTTCGTCTTCCCTTTATCATATTGTGCATGATAATGCTGACCGTCATTATTTTCCCATAATATCACGATCCCAAATAAGACATGGATGGCATAATAAAAGCAAAGGCAGCTTGTAAAGCGTCGAATGCGCTCAGCATCTTTTAGGCGACCTCTTGATGTTGAGCAAACAATTGAATACTTAGAAGTTGTGGGCGAGGAGAATAGATTTAACAAATCGCGCGATTGAGGATATATGCCATCGGTGAGATAATATCCCATATTTTTCATGGCCATTTCGACGACATAATTGACCTTTGGTGCTCGACCTTCCAAAATATCATCAAAAGCAGGAGATTGATCAAGAACATTGATATCATTTTGAACTAGTGTTCCAAAATGCATGCCAAATCGAGAGGTCTTGCGGCATAGCTTCTTCGAGAATGATTGTTGGTGTGCTTGCCCCGCATGTCACGCATGAAGTAGGACAATTTTCCATTCCCAATGCATCTGATCAATCGCCCAACATGCGGAAAGCGCGTGGTTCTCCAATCTGATAGAGTTGCCATATCTTCTTGGTGGGCTTCACCGGTACTCACGCGCGAGTGGATATTACACCTTCAACAAATTTGATGGTGATTTCTGAATGGGTTGTGCACTCATTCGTAAGTATTCAAATCATGCATATCTCTTTGATTCCATATGCGACACCGCAGAATTGCGGTGTATTTTTGAATCGCGAGACATACCTGAGCGACAGCCAGCATCGGTTGTTCTTGAAAAAAAATTATCGATGTAGCGAGCTTGTTCATTATACGTTGAACAAAGGTTTGGACGATACCTTGTTAAAATATTAGGAGGATAGATTGGCTCTTGACAAAGTCTGCTCGAACACACTTTCATGACCGCCTTCGCGTTTGCGATCAACATACCTCAGTGTAGCTCTAACGGTATTGTTGGTAGGTTGTAAAGTTAGAGTTCTTTGCACGAATAGAAAACATTCTCGACTACATCGTCGAAGCCGATTTTATGCGGCAATGCTTTCTTTCCATTCATCATCATTAAATGGATTAGAAGCATCAAACTAGAACTTGATGCCATTTTCTAAGGGATGGTGATGGATACAAAGTTTGAGCAAGGAATTATGAATGAATATAGAAAGAAAAATCCTTAGTTTGAGATTTAAAAGTCGTTTGATAATTCGTGTATATGTATATATACAGTAAGTAGCGGCTCTTACATTGAATCAAAAGTCGATTGGCCCATATTTTACGAGCTCTTGAATTATTTTTGGAAGAAGCGTTATCTGAGTTCTCTTGAATTGACAACACATCATTAAAGAGCCGTTATATGTTATCTGGTGCTCTTTGATTATTTTATGAAGCACGTTACATGTTAAATGGCCCGATAATTTATCTATTATTTGCGGAAGCTAGCTATAGGCTCTTGAATTACTCTGGCGAGAGCACGTTACATGTTAAAGGGCCCACAACAATTTGTCTATTATTGCGGAAAGCGCTAGCTATAGGCTCTTCAATTACTTTGGCGAGGAACACGTTATCGATGTTGTTGAAATAATGACATATCAAATTTTATCGAGAACGTTATCAAATTTTGAAATGACAACCAATTGTTGTTGAAAATATTGAAATTGAAACCACAAAATTTGAAATTACACAAACAACAAATTGAAAGTACATAAATTGAAAGTCTTGGCTACGCACAATTTAAACACGCAAACACTCAAATTACGATAATAAAGTACGATCACATCCCATTATAATTCTTGCATTAGCTTAGCAAAAGCTTAACCTGCCCGGAGATAATTGGCCTTTGCCACAACGTGTTAAGCGTAGCGTTTTGACTTCTCTCTGCATATCGGTTTCGGTTTGTGGCGTGATCCTCGTTTGACGAAGTTCTTGGTCCATTCATCACAGGATTAGAAGGCGTGATCTTGATCGACTTCTTTTCGCTTCGTTTAGCTTTAGCTTGCTTTGTCTCTGCCAATAGGACGGCGAAATCTCGAAGCCTCGCTTGCATTAGATTACGGTGTGGAGTCGGTTGGAGGTCTCATCCTCGTCCGATCCAATTAGAGTACATACCAAGTATAATAAAAAATATAGAATACGTGGATTCCTTAACGTGTTAATGCCACTGCTGCACGTACCATCATACACCTTCACAGTGTGTGTATTTCTCACAGACACACTCGCGGCAGCGTCACCATTTCCGACCTCTTCCAACTCTTCCAGCGACCTAGGTTCCGCCTTCAGGCTTCAGGACCCCCTCTCATTACATTTATGCAACTTATTGCTTTTTTAATTTTGGTAGATATCCAAGAGACTAGGAAGGTTTAAATGTGTGATGTAGTATTTAACTGGATGAGTTTGACTTGGAATTGGATACTGAAATTTCGGATATTGCAATAGCTTGTTCGGGGCTAAACTGAGTTTTGAAATTTTAGGGTTTTTTCTTCTGCAGTATTGGTCAGATTCTCACTAAATCAGCCATTGCTTTCTAGGTTCTTGCATTTTTTCTAGCTGAGGCGGGTGCTAAGATTATCAGAAGTTAGTCTTGAGGTATGTGATCAATTAGCAGTTGGGTGTGTGACTTATTATATAATGAACTTCGAAATTTTCAATGATTTGGTTGAATTCGGCACAACATCAATTTTTGTGGCTATGCAGTTTGGTTTGGGAATGGAATATCTCCTGTTGAGGTTATTGGAGACATGCTGTCTAGGGTTGGGGTCGCTCAGACGTGGTTGTTGCATCTGCAACCTGCAAAAATGGCAGGAGGCATGGAGGAATCATCTACACCCTCTTACGTTTCTTTTTTACGATGTATCAAGAGTTCTCCACGTGTAAGCTTGATATACTCATTACTCAAACCATATTCCAAACAAGAGGACTGCAGTGCCTTTCGGGCTTTCAATAGTTACCGACGACGAAGATGAGTCCTTCGCTGCTGCAGTCATTGCCTCGCTTATGTACATCAGGGACACATTAAGCGAGCTACATTATAATGTGAGGACGATGCCTCACATGAACATTCTCGAAAAATGTGGTTGGAAGAAGCTTGAAGCTTTGACTTTGTGTCACAATGCTATCTTGGGGGTTGAACCTATGTACCAGAAATTTCTCTGCCCAAAATATCTTTCTCTGAGTTATGTTTGTGTTGATTCCTGGGATCCGAGTCTCTTGCTTACGGCATTTCCAAGAGTTGAAGAATTGACCCTCATTAGTCTTGATATTGTGATATCGGATCCGCAGGCAACAATGGAGTTGGCTACTAACTCGCTAAGGTATATTTTACCTGGAAGATATGATCTTGTATAAGTTCATATTGGAAGCTGATAACTTAGAGAAGTTGCATTTGGAAGAATTCACACTTGAAGTTTTGAGCTTATCGGTAGGGGATGCTGAGATATCTAAAATTGATGAGGCCATTGTCATCCATCTTGATATTGGTGAGAATGCTGAAAATCTGGAGACTGTTGATGTTAGTAATTTTACAATCACGTGGACTAAGTTCTTCCATACGGTATCACAATCAACAAATTCGAGTAGCTTAGACTTTGGTATTTGTGTTTGATAATTAGGAAAGGGTTGTTGATATGGAGACTATATCTTCATGTTTTCCCTTGTTAAATATCTTTCCTTGAGTTATGAACTAAGAGGCTGCAATTGATTATGGCGTCCAAGGTTCTTTTATTTTGGAGAAACGTGATTGTCTTGGAACTTGGCTGAACAGTAATTACTGACCTATTTTTAATGTGGGTTTGGCACTTCTTGAAAGGTGTCCTCATGTCAAGAAGCCTGTCATCCATGGTGTTGTGTCAGAGACCAGACCATGAAGAATGCCAAATTCTGGCTGACTTCACATCATTCTTTGTGAAGCTTATGAGGAAGTATCTACATATAGAAGATAAATTTGAATATGCATAAATATTCTACTCACTGGAATTTATCATCAGGTGTGAACCGGAGGAGCAGGTATACCATCCTCGGACATTTTCTAATTTCTCTTGTCTGGTCATTGCCATAGAGGTTCTTAACTCAGAGCAATGTTGAGTTATATATTATTTACATTGACGCTCAGCTATGGTTATCAAATGTGACTCCTACTGGTTCTCTTTCATTCAGGAATGATGTTCTCTACCATATCCTGTTTTGCTTGATTTGTTAATTTTTCCTGATTTTTTAATCCTACGTCTATTTCTTCTACATCCTTGCCTGTGTCCCTCAGTGGGGTTAACTGCATTCCATTACATAAGGAAGACATGGAAAATATATGTAACTGGTAACGAGAGGCATGGAGTAATATCCCCCACGATTGATGCTGACACAAGTAACAAAATTGGTTGATCAGTATTGGCCTTCTCCTCTACCTATATAGCTTGCAGTATATCTTCATTCTTATCTTTTCTTTTCCTTGAGAGAACCTAAATAGAACAGAATCATATGTCTCACTCGTTCTGTGTATAGCTAGGAGATCTACATGTCAGGATATGGATGCTTTTGCCTTGTAATGGCTCTCTTCATACATTCTGAAATGGAGCGAACGTTAGTCTATTGACTAGCTGTTCAATTATTCAAAGACATATAAGTATATTTTATCTGAACAAGATCTAAATGTTGACTAAGCAAATTCAGCTTTTTTGTCTTGCATCTCCACGGCATTTCTTGGGGGTGATGGCATTTTTAGTTCCTGTTGCCAGCTCAAACATTCTTCACAATTATTGCGTTGTGATCTTTCATCTCTTAATGTAATTCAAATTTTATTAATGTGTGTGTATGCTCCATGTCTGTATATCTATCCTCGATGCATAATGGTTCTCAATGGAATCTTCACAGATCTGACACAAACTAGCCTCCGCCAATCTGGATGATGACCATTGACCAGTTAGCACAACGCTGTATCCAAGGATATCTTCAAGTTGAGTTGTGCCCGAAAGGATGGTAAAACCCTCTAACTTCAGTAAAATAATACAAATTTTGGTATGCCAATAAAAGGCTTTTCTTACTGCTTGTGTCCAAATTAATTGTACATTTGATCTCTCCTTGTGATTTTACAGTACATATATTTGCTCCAAATTCCATGATCAATGGGCTCCTGTGATATCATTTGTATTTCTCATTGTTACTGGACCAGCTTACCTCAGCTGCTTTCTCTGGTTAGTCTTCACCACAAGACATCATGTCTATGATCGAAGACGCAATACGCAATACGCAATACGCAATACGCTGGCGCTAAATGTGTCCTACGAAGTTGCAATATGCAGGTGCTGAACGTGATACAAGTAAACTCAACGAACACAATCTTATCTGAATCCAACATTGTTTGTGGGAAATAAGCATAATCTACAAGCATTAGATACTTAGATTAAACTCTAGTTTGTCACCACAATCACCACAGCTAAAAACTCCTAAGAAATCCCCGAGTTCATCTAGTAAGAGACAAAGAGAGAGATGTCTTAATTTCTGTCATCACCATTTCAAAATTTCGGCCTCCATGCTCGTACACCCTTTCATCTAGAGGTTAGATTTACGTTGTTAGATGGGATAGAGAAATAGTTGAAGCAATTTGATTCAAATATAATATTACACATGCCTACAGAAAAGACTTCTCTCAACTAGGTTAGCTATCAAATATATTTAGGCGATACATGACGAAAGCATACAAGATAACAAAGGCAACAACTGGTAAAAGGTTGACGTATAAGCCTAAGGCATTCTCTTCACCCCTAAACGATAAGAAATGCAATACGTTAATCTACGGCTGCAACCATTATCTTTAGCGCCCTCCAAAAGAATCCTTAGCTCGTTCACCTCTTTAGACGCACAATTTGAATTCCTCATTGCTCTTAGTTTCTCATCAGCTGCACTGGTTTACCTCTCAGTAAAAACAACTCAAACTCCTCCTCATTGCTCCTAATTTCTCATTAGCTTTGTATGCTTTTGACTGCATTTGTGCCTGTCTCACCTCCTCTTCCTCGTAGTACTGTAACATTCATCAATCACATCAAAAGTTAAGTGATAAAGAATGCAGATTTACAGTAGCAGAGTTATGCCTATTAGAGAATCAAGAACGAAAAGGATGAATCATAGGTGATTTACCTGCTGTTTTCTTTTCCTCTCTAATTCCGCCTGTCGTTGAATTCAGATAGAAAAAGTGATCAGAAACATTCATTGACTAGCATCCACAATTCGGAATATTTTAGCCAAGTCATGCATCTTATTTACTCTTTTTTCTTTGCTTACCAGAGCTTGCTTCAGGTGTAAATTCTCTTCTTTGAGTTGGTTTAGTTCTGCTTCGAGCTCGACCGTGTAAGCCTGCAACAACCACACGCTTCATCAATGGAGATCGAATTGGACAATGTTATAGGAGAATGAAACCATAAGAAATAAGCCTACTTGCCTGCTTCCTTGCCCTAGATCTTGCAGCAGACTCTCGATTCTTGATCATCCTTCGTTGCCGCCTCTCCACCACCTTCTCCACCGGCCCATCTAAGATCCGCTTCCGTCCCCCTCTGATATTCCCCTCCACTCCATACTGATTCCCATTGTCAACTTGGCTCGCGCCCATCCCATCAGACAACGGGCTCACTGGCGACCCCATTCCCAACCCTGGCACTTGCCCGAACCCTCCTCCGCTTCCATTCCCCACTCTCCCTCCATAGGTGATTGCCGGAGGAGGAGCTTGTGAATAGCCGCCACCCCTTTTCATCCCTCCACCGTAACCCTGTGCTTCTCCCACACCGCTCTGAAGTGGCTGATAACTGCTAACATTGTTGACCCCGGAAGCAGCAACACCAACAGCCATCACCGGTCTTGCAACGAAGCTCGGCCCCATCACAGGATGGCTGTTGTTCTGGTACATTCCAAAAGGCGGCTGCTGCAGTTGCGCTTGCGCAGCTGCAAAATTCTGTTGTTCTCTAACAACCCCAGCACGTATCAAGAAATCCTCGAGCGTCATCTCTCCGAAAGTAGGCTGTTTGTGAGTAGTGCTGGGGTTCGGAATGTGGCTGTGACTGCCGTTACCATGGTGTTGACTCCGGTGAATCTCCGACCACACTTCATCCACTGTCTTCCGGCACAAAGGCTCTGGGATGCTGAGCGAGCCTTGTCTAGGCAAGCTCGGCTGCTTGGCTATACCCTTCCCAGCCAAACCATTGCTTTCTTGCAGCGGAAAATGCAGGCCGCTGCCGGCACCGTTGCTGGTGGGGATGGCGCTACTGCCACTTGTATGCTGCCCTTGGCCGTGAGCTTGAGCTTGATTTTCCTCGGCGGTCCATATGCTGTTGAGGAACTCATCCATGTTCATGGATCCAAAGTTCTTACCATTCTCGGAAGTGTGTGTTGGAACTCATCGAGCGTGAGAGAATATATCGACGACTGACGTCCCAAGGACTGAAGGCTCGTCTGATTCTTCTGCTGATTTGATTGCAAAAGTGGATCCATTTCTGCTTGAGATATTATGTCGGAATCTGTTGTCACCATATTGGTTTTATTGCCCACGATTCAAGGGACTTCTTGGTCCACTGTTCAACCAATTAAGATGAAGAAAAAACAAACAAATGAAACTATAAGTCCAATTAGTCCAGCTCTATATCTTTTGAAATTTGATCGACTAATACGATAGTACTATATCTTTATTCTTTTTTTATACGTCGATTTGTTCCTTTACACCCAATTAGTCCATGTTTTTGTTTTATCTACCACCACTAATCTGAATTCCAATATCAGATAGAGGCTATCTGATTAAATTATAATTACAATTAATAAACCCTAATTGAGGATAAATAAATCCTAATTAAAAACAACCGAACCATAAACGGCCAATTCTATCCAATATACATAGTACACTAAGTCCAGCATCTAAAAACTAGAATTTTGTATCATCGTCATAGATTTCCTGATCATTATTTTATCTCCATATTTTCCTGACAGTTATTTTTATTATTATCATTAAATCATCTAAAAGACTGTAAACAACTAATTGAAGAAAGAAAACCCTTATTACATTCAGATCTGAAAAAAAAGCTCGAGATCCGACATATACTCAAGAAGAAAAAGAACACTAAACGAATAACACTATTACTACCAAATGCTATCTTCAAAATATGGATTCGCAAAACCCTTCATCACCATCATGGAAGCATAATAAGTATCTGCACGTAGAGAGAGAGAGAGAGAGAGAGAGAGAGAGAGGAAGAGAGAGGTTACATTGGCATCCAAGAGTTAATGGTTGAGCTTGCAAAAGAATGGATTGCTCAAGAGTTAATTTCTAGCATCTTTTTGTAAATATCATTACATATATATATATATATATTGTGAAAATGAATAGATTGTTTACAAATATAAATGTAATATAATTAGTAGACAGACGAAGAACATTTATGTATATATAGAGAGAGAAAGAAACGGAAATGGTTAAAATGAAGGGATGGCGTATAAGGATTTTGAGTTTTATATGTCTGAAAATTGAACGCATAATTTTGCATGGCTGCTAGACACGTCGTGGACACGTGTCGCCTCTGCAGTTCCCCTGAGCTACCCATTACCCTCCACGTGTCCAGTCCCTATCTAATTACACTCACGTGCGGATTTCGGCCGCCCGACTTCACACCTCGTTTTGATTCTTTTCAAAGTAAAATTCATTTTAGATTTATAAATACTTTTTTTTATTGTTTTGTGGACTAGCTTTTATAGTTTTTTTTTTTTTTTCATATTTTTAATTTTTGTTGAAGAGTATTTGTTTTCTTTATGTATCATTTCCAAGGGCGTATCCAAGATTAAAAAATAGGATGGAGTGAATCATCTAACAATCACATCTCATAAATCGGACAAAATATCTATAAAGTGAACACCAACATAAAACTCTTATATAAGTTGCACTCTAGGTGTTTCAGACTATAAAATTCATCAATGATAGAAGCAACTGTTGCAAAAAAACATACAAAATAAGGAACACAATAATTGTTTACTCAGTTCGTCTTGCAACTACATTGGGGGCGATGTCAAGCCATATATTTTCACTATAATTTTTGGATACAAATTACGAGAGAAAGCGACAATTAAATAGACAAATGAAACCCTAATCCTAAGCCCATTAGGGTTAAAATGCGGACCAAAAACACGGGTCCAAAATCTCGACAAATTGGATCACCAATATCGGCCTTGAGTGTGCGATCGATAAGGATAAAACTAACCTTATTGAGCTTAACCCAACAAGGCCCACTATCCATGGAATCCAATCGATATGCTCGACGATAAAGCGATGCACAAGCGCTTCATGTCAACTCCTCTCTATGATCGAACCAATTATACCGTGGAACACTACTTAGACCACCAAATTATGATATTAAGAGGCGAGTTATATGGATGATTTGTCGTCGGATCTGTCCGTCGAGGCGTATATGATGACAAATAAGTGATGTCATCATATAAAGTTGACATATGTAAAGACTCTTGTTTACGGATAAGAGCGACCGCACATGCATATCTAATCCAGATTATCGCCAAATATCTCGAAAGATACGTGCGTATCCTATTCTGTCGATAACTCATACTTATCTTATGTCATATTTATATCTATAAATACAATCATTATTCAAGTCGGATATATTCTTGACTTGAGAGTTGGAGTGTCTTCCGGAGCACCACTCGGCCTTGGTTTGTAGGTTTCGACAATGATTGAGGAGCCATCTTGTCTTGGATGAATCGTTGATGCTTTCTACTTGATTTCATGATAGAATATCAAAACACAGTAATTTTGTCCTTTTATCTCTAATTTGTTATATGAGCTTCAACCGGTTCTATCAATTGGCGCCGTCGTGGGAAAAGCAGACTAAAGGCGTCGATGTTTTCCTCCTTATAAGAGAATATTTTTGATTTATTTTATATTTGATTTGCTGATCATGAGATCAAAATCATGAACATGAATTGTAGATTCAGCCCTCGATGAATGAATACCATAAATTGATATTTACGTGGATAATTTAAATATAATTCTATTGACTATACCTATGAACAATCAGGATAAACCCAGTCGCTAATACAAATCTGCTTATGTGAGATTATTCATGTTTTTCTGGATTATTATTTGCTAGACTATGGATTCCTGATTTGAAAATCTAGCATGTGGATATACTTATGGACCTTGAAAGTCCCTTGATTTTTAAGCACCAATTTGATATTATATGTCATCATGTTTGTGGTCTTTAGACTTTGAATTTGAATTGAGCATTAATCTACTATATACATCGATTTAGTACGTGCTACTTGTCTACGACCTAAAAAGCTTGCTTAGCACAGCAGCTCGAACATGATAAATGTGATTAGATTAATGATTATTGGATGGGTCCAACATTAACTACAGGGGCAGTGGGTGAAATCCCTTGTATTTTGCAAATTTTCCACAATTAGGAGTTCTCCTAAGTCCAATTATGCACGGACAGTGACGGAGCCAGAGATTTTACTTTGGGGGCCCAATTTTTTTTAAATAAAATTAGAAGTTAAATTACATTACAATGTTATAAAAATAAAAGTTAAACATAATCATCATCATAAGTTTATCTTATATTCTTCATTTTCTGAAATCGTGCATAATAACTTTATTAGTAGCATTAACAAACACATCATTTTTCATGTATGAAATTAAGTTCATTCAATAGTTTGGTTCAACACTTATATTTCTAAAATAGTCATCATATATTCAATTGATCTATATTTTGATTGTTTTATCATCAACAAGTTTTTAGATGCTTAAAATAAAATTTAAATAATTTAGATGCCTTGGTTGGTTGTTGTTAGAATAATTTATCATAAAATTTGTAGAAATTAGATTGATCATATTAGTTCATATATAAAAGCTATATTTTTTGCATACATTTTTTATTTTATCAACATAATACAAATAATAGAAAAATAAAATAAAAGAAAGAGTACAAAGTAGAGAGAGAAGAGAATATAACTAAATTATAGGAAAAGAAAAATGAAACACAAAAAAGGAAAGACGAAAAGGAAAAAGGAAAAAGGAAAAAAGAAAAAGAGAAGAGAATGAAAGCTACAGAATGATGAAAAGGAAAAAGAGAACAAAATTACAAGAAAAAGAAAGAGGGAGATGGGTTTCGAACCCAACTCTTCACAATGAGGGAAATCAACTAAGCCAACTGGACTACAATGAATTCTTGGTTTTAATACTATATATATACTATTAATACTCAAAAATTACAGGGCCCAAGGCCCTGAGCCTAACGTGGCTCGCCCTTGTCAACCTGAACCCATCACCAAGCGTAATTACAAATCCAGGCGCCAATTTGTTTGATTTTTGTTCAAAATGACTTTTGTCCCTATTTTGATTCCTTGCACGTACTACGTGATTAAATAAAGCTTTTATATTTGTGCTTATGAAACTCACAATTGAAAAACTTGAAGTATGATATGATCTTTGTAGAATCTGTTTCTATGTTCCCAATTAGCCCAACCGATAATGATTCGGAAATTATTTCTTCTTATTCGATTATTTGTTGAACTCTAATCTGTCTATGATTTGTGGATGATTCATGATGTCATCTGCCCCCTTAAGTGTTTGATGAAATGCCTAAATAAGATTTGCCGAATTAAAGATGCTATTCATGGGCGCTCCCAATTATTCGATACAATGTCTGAACGAGAATTTGATAAGCGACAGAAAATATTTCTGCACATGGCCTAACTTCAAACATAAGTCTGTTTCGACTTGAAATGAAATAGATTATGAGCCATATGTTGTAAGAAAGGCAAATACATCTAATTTTCAGCCAAAAAACAAATTTCCTGAAAATATGAACTGTGGAGCAACTTATGCTTATTCTCTTGTTGGTGGTCAAGTTGCAGAGAGTCTTTGTCAACTTTGCATTTTTATGATTTGCATCTGTTTCTTGAATGTGATTGACTGTTACTTCATCAAACAATCCTGCGTTTACTTGGCTTGTGGAGATGAACTGAGTTTGATGATTGTCTGACATGCTTATTTGAATTTAGAAATTTTTGATCTTGGTGAGCTTGATGAATTGGTCAATTATTTTGAGTTCGTGACTGAAACTCTAGTAGAACTATAATGCTTGTTGGCTAAAGGAAAATAATAAGTTTTAGGCTCGACTCTAAATGTAGTGTAAATAATCACCTCCTTATTTAGAAGTTTTGATCTTGGTGAGCTTGATGGATTGATCAATTATTTTGAGTTCGTGACTGAAACTCTAGTAGAATTATAATGAATTATAATGCTTGTTGGCTAAAGGAAAATAATAAGTTTTCGGCTCGACTCTAAATGTGGTGTAAATGATCACCTCCCGATTTGTACTCAGGTTTAAATCCCACGTATGAAGTTTTTTATAGATATTTGTCGCTTGATGACTAATATGCTCAAAGCATTGAATTCATCATATGAACGTGTTAAGAGGGTGTTTGGCTAAGTTTATTTTAGAAAGCTTATAAGCTCCAACAACTTATAAGTTTGTTGTGAATCCAGACAGCCTCGTCGTCGTCAACGCGCAACGGGACAACACCTCCGTCGACCCCGACAGCAACTCAACGTGGTTCCTGGCAGCTTTCTCGACACCTGCACACAGCAAGGAAGGAAGAAAGAAAATAGAGATAACAATTCGGCTCAGGTGCGACTCCTCCTTTGACGCACACACACAACCACGGCTCCACCAAAGGGAGTGACTATCTCGTCGGCTCGGCAATCGCAGTCACTCCTCTCTCATAGACGTGCTCTCTCAGATGCATTCTCACAGGCATTCACGAGTAGCCACAAAGTTTCTGTAATAGGGTGTTCACCGAGCAGCTCTCTCTATTTCTCTCTCTCATTGTAGGCTATCCTTTTGAAAGGGGAGGGGGGAAGGCGTGTGTTTTAATATATAGAGGTAGAGAAGTGAGATTAGGTTTAAGAAAATGGTTAGGGGAAGATTTGGGCTGGGTCTGCAATTTGGGCCAACATTAAATAACAATCTCCACCTTTGGCCCAACCGTGTTGCTGTGTGCATCGGAGAACAAATCGCACACTCATCATCCGTCGAGTGTCCCTTGCAAAATCACACGAGACAAAGCGAGGAACAAGACATATGACACACAGTCCATATATGATCACAAAGATCAACCAATGATAAATTAACGTGTTCATACACAAAAAGACACAGGAAAAAATATCCACAAAGCACAAAGATATCTAACATACGGTTAGAAGTTCACAAAGCATGAAGGCAACTAATACACAATTAGAAGCTCACAAAGAAACATCACAAAGTTAACTAACACAAAGCTAGTTGACCACAAAGCAACCATAAAGATTCATCACAAAGATAACTAGCACAAAGCTACTGAAGATCGCAAAGATCATCACAACCACCACACAGACGGTATATCACAAATATAGCTATCACTAAGCTAGCATAGATCACACAGATCATAAAACACAAAGCATATCACAAAGTCACTAAGCCATCACGAAGACACAAAGTTGGCACAAAGCTGCCAAACCACAAAGCCACATAGAACGAACCGCAAAGGTATGTTCACAAAGAAAAAAAAACGAGCATAAAGGAAGGGACAAAGCTCTACCTCAAAGAGAGCAACAGAAGAGACACACAAGGAAACAAACTCCTAAGCTCATGCATCCTAAACTTAAAGCTCAACCACAGACTCCACCTTAGAACAAATCACTCGTGGTTTCTTCATTAGTAACCACATTAGCCTGATCAACATGTTGATTTTGCTTAGGACAATCCTTGATATAGTGACCCGTTTCACCACAACCATAGCACTTCCTAGGTTTAAATCTAAGTTTTGACTTCCCTTTATCATGAAATCTTTTTTTACCCCTAACATGCATGACTTTATCCAATTCTTGTGCACCGTTATCAAGTTTTAAATCTAATTCTTTATTTTTCAAAACACTCATAACAATGTCAAGCGTCACATTATCTCTACCATACTTAATAGCATATTTAACATCACTGTAAGAATCAGAAATAGCATTTAGAAGTGCAAACGAAGCATAATCATCAATATATTTATCGCCAGTCAATTTTATGTCTTGAACTAACTTAGTGAACTCATCCACATTTTCATTAACACCTTAAGACATGTCAAGTTTAAAGCGGAAGAATCTTTCAATCGAAATATTTTAGAAGGCAAAGGCGTTTGATATCAACTCTTCAAGTTTTGACCACAAATCTTTAGCTGAAGTCATCCTTCCTACTTTTCTAAGAACACACTCGGATAAATTCAGGATAATAGCAGACAAAGCAAGATGATTCATTTGAAATTTCTTTTTCTCATCAACTTCATTATCATAAGAATCATCAATTACTTGATAAATACCTTGTTGAATTAAAATACATTCCATTTTTTGTTGCCAAAAACCAAAGTCCGTCTTACTATCAAAAGGTGTCAAACCATAATTCGCCAAAGAAGATATAATGCCACACAATAAATCAAGAAAAAATTATCAGCCTTAATGCAGCGGAATACAAATCATAGAGCAAAAACTATTCTCAAGGCAAATAAGATTTTCGATTTAATCACACTGACTAACAAGCGAGAGACATGTTGGTAGCGAAACAAAACCCGATTCTATCTGCGTGATCGGTAGCTTTCTAGAATTTTAAAGCGAGAGGTTTTAGCCGCTTTGCGGCGAGATCCTAAGACCGGGATCCCGACTTACAAACTACTGACGAGGAAGAACCGTGGCTCGATACCCTTTGTTGTGAATCCGCAGCCTCGTCGTCATCAACGCAATGAGACGGGACCTTCGTCGACCCGAGCGGCAACTCAACGTGGTTCCTGGCGGCTTTCTCGACACGCACACAAGGAAGGAAGAAAGAAAATAGAAATAACAATTCGGCTCAGGTGCGGCTCCTCCTTAACGCACACAAACAACTATGACTCCACCAAAGGGAGTAGCTATCTCGTCGGCTCGGCAATCGCAGTCACTCCTCTCTCACAGACGTGCTCTCTCGGATGCACTCTCACAGGCGTTCACGAGTAGCCACAAAGTTTTTGTAATAGGGTGTTCACCGAGTAGCTCTCTCTATTTCTCTCTCTCACTGCAGGCTATCCTTTTGAAAAAAGGGGGAGGGGGCGTGTGTTTTAATATATAAAGGTAGAGAAGTGAGATTAGGTTTAAGAAAAGGGTTAGGGGAGATTTGGGCTGTGTCTGCAATTTGGGCCAACATTAAATAACAAAGTTGTTTTAAGGACTTATAAGATATGATGTATTAAGAGCTTATAAGATGCTAAAAATGTTTGGATAACAAGAGTAAACATGAAAATAAGAAAATATATCAGAGTTATTTTTGTACTTTTGTTGTAACTTATAAGATCACTAAAAATAAGTTGGGTTTTGGAGTTTTTTTTAATAGAGCTTATAAGCTCTTAGAGCTTATTTTGAAAACTTATAAGCTCTCTAACAACTTAATTTGCCAAATACATTGATTGAACTTATAAGCTTTTAAATAGCTTATAAGTTGTTTTAAAGAGCTTATAAGCTCAGCCAAACACCCCTTAAATCTCACAAGGAATGTTTGTTCTTCTTGATTGAGATGCCTAAAAAATATGGATTGAGCATGTGCTAAGTTGCAGATTTGATTATACTTTCTCAAATATTTTGAAATTCTAGATTTGATATGATAGTACATGAAATTACAATGATAAGCTTTGGAAAAACGTTTCCAATGAAGATTGGCATGAGGTAGATAGCTTTGTGGGTTTATTCAATTATTTTTTGAGTTATACGAATCGATGTTGTGATAATGAACTCTTGTGCCTTCAATTGATTGAAGGTTTGATGATAATTAATAATTATGACATATCAAGAGGCTTGAATATTAGGATTTATAGTCTTGTTAGAACACTCAAATCTTTGTGTTTATGAATTAAATCGAGAGTAGCTAGTGTATAACGCTTGGCTTAAATCATGGATCGAGAACCTTCTTTAACTGATCACTCATGTAGAATGTCAGTCTTAAATGTAGTCTAGGTTGGTAATTAGAAATGATCATAAATAATTTAATTCCAAATTCTATCTTTAAGATAGTTGAGGATAGACACATGATTTATTTAGACGTCCAGTGCCGAGTTTTCATTCGATGGTGAACTTGAAGCTAATTAACCACCCGTTGCAAAATCTAAGAACACGGACTGGAAATGATCAGCTCCATGACTAGAAACAAGTACCCACTACTCAGTTTGCATGTCCTTGCGTTGTTCAACATGGAAGACACATAGCAAGTATGTCGAGAGAATCTCGTAATTATCAAAGTAGAAAACACTTATGTCCATATCTTAAAAATAGTGCGGATCTCCTACCTAGAGCCACTATTCGAGAAAGAAAAAGACCTTTAAGCAAGGCATAGTGCGGATCTCTTATGCGGACACTATCCGAATAAAATCCTTTGAGCAAGTATAGTGTGGATCCCCAGCTAAGAACTCATTGTTGACAGAACTCGTGGCTTGAGTTCTGAGTTGTGCAGATCCTACGACTAGGTCACAATGACAAATGCTAAAAGCCACAGCCCGGATCTAGTCACGAAAATCCCAGCTCGTATCTAGGCACGAAAGCCCTAACTCATATCTAGGCACAAAAGTCGCTGACTCGGGCTAGGCACGAAAAGCCTAGCTCGAGATCTGAGCACGAAAAGCCTGGTTTAGATTTAGACATGAGAAGTCCTTGCTCGGTTAGGCACGAAAAGCCTAGCTTGGATCTAGGCACGGCCGTGACTCGGATCTAGGCACGAAAGCCTAGCTCGGATCTAGGCATGAAAGTCCTATCTCGGGCTAGGCATGAAACCGTAGCTCATATCTAGAGTGCGAAAAGCCGTAGTTCGGATCTAGGCAGGGGCATGAAAATCTGGCTCGGATCTAGGCACAAAAGTCTTGGCTTAGGCTGAGGCTGAAGCCGCGAGTCGGATCTAGGCATGGAAAGCCTGGCTCGGATCTAGGCACAAAAGTCTGGCTCGGGCTAGGCATGAGAAGCCGTGACTCGGATCTTGGCGGGAGAAACCTTAGCTCAATCTAGGCGAGAAAGCCTGGTTCGGATCTAGGCAGGAAGTCCTTGCTAAGATTTAGTCACAAAAAGTCATGGCTCAGATCTAGGCACAAAAAGTCATGGCTCAAGCTTGGCACGAGAAGCCGTGACTCAGATCTAGACGTGAAAACCCTAAATATGTCCTAAACAACGAACAGTCCTTTTGCTGTACTAGGTACCACGAAAGTCCTAGATTCAAATGAAACCCCAACTAGAACCAAGTGTAAACTAAATCCCGTTAAGAAATGGGCATGAGCGACATAATTCCTTTAAGTAATCCATTTGTTTTAGTACAAATGCATTACAAATGGGGAGGGATGGGGGGAGTATGGGTATATCGTGTAACACCTCACTTTTTGCTTGTATTAATTTGTTTTAAATTTAAATCTTTTGTGTTTGATTTCTAAATATTTGGGAATGCTCGATTTTAACTTGGACTTGAGGAAGTCCACAGTTGCGCTCCTAGCTAGAAAACGAACTTCATAATTTATTTTTAGGGCCTTCAGAAATTACTTTACAAAGATATATTAAATATATATATATATATATATATATATAGGGAAGGGTTAACGTGAGAACCATTTTATTGTGAGAACATTAGAAATGAATATGCTATGAAGTTAATGAATACGCTCGAAAGTTAATGAATAAAAAAATAGAATTTTAGCCTCTGTGGGATTCGAACCTGGTGAAAATTTAAAATTTTGGATTCATTAACTTCATGTCATCGTCTTTTCTTTATATTCATTTTGTTAAATAAAAATTTTAAGTAGTTAAGTAGTTCTCACGTTAAAATTGGTTCTTATTTGAACCTCGCTCTATATATATATATATTGTTGGATTTATATCTTGAAAGCTTGTTTGGTTGAGCTTGTATCTGATGTTTCGCATTACCACTATTACAATCTCCTATCGATTTGAATACTTGATTGCATATATCTGTGTCCCTTATCTCATATATAAGTTAGATCATACGATGTGTAGAAGATCACGAGAGTGCGTATGATTGGTCGAGCTTAATGAGATATAAAAGTTTCCGGTGAGGCGACTTAAGGGCGAGTTGTCGGTTTGAGGCTGCGGTATAGATAAGTGACTTGACTTGGTTGCTTGTCTGTCTTTGATGCGTCTCGAGCGTATTGAAGGATCACGGTGAGATGAGTTCTTCTACGGCCGTCGTGAAGAACCAAGATCTCGGTGACTTCACGATGATCTAAACCTCGATAAGGTATTAGGTGAGTATGAGTTCTTGACCATCACTTTGACTTGTTATGAGTGAGGGTTATATGTTCTAACCAATTCTCCGCATCTTGGGTGGTGGTAATCTTGTATGTCACGCTAGTTATACATATCAGTCACGTATCCGTTTAGGATGATGGCGTCCCATAAGGAGCTCAAAGGTTTATTGTACTAAACCACTGCGAGGTTGAGTTAGCTCAAGTACAATAATAAGGTTGAGTGGTACTACTTAAGAAATGAAGTTATGTCGTTTTAAGCGATCATTGCTAGAAATGATTAATGGACGTTCGATATCTTAAATCTGAGGGATTCGTAATGTCTAAGTGCAAGCTGACTCAACCGGTAATAAAGGGTAAGTCGACATTTATTCTCTAGTGGCATAAATAAATGTTTATAAATTAATTTATGTTAAATTTGAACATAAGATAATTAATTTATTTAAGGCCATCTTTATTCCTTGCATTTGATCCACTTTTGGCCATCCGGGCCGTGAGGAAAATCGGCGCCCTTATGCTCCCAAAGGTAAGATTTTATTCTCTTTATCCCACAAGGATATTATTATATTTATGGTATATGCATAGATCCTTTCCATATAAGATTATGGTAATAATCACGAGTATGGAAATAATCACGAGTATGGAAATAATCCTAAGATTATGGTAATATTCCATATAGGATTATGGTAATTTCCATATAGGATTATGGTAATTTCCATATGGGATTAAGGTAGTGCATTATAAATATAAGGTATGAGATAAAGTCAGGTTAATGCTCACATAATTAACACATTATTTTCGGTCATCTCATTGTGTTTGAGAGAAAATTTTCGTGAGTTTTAGTGAAGAGAGCAAGGGTGATTTTCGGTGCATTCTCCATAGATCGTCCTCGCTCGGCGTTGGAGATTGGGTAATCGGGATACTGATCCGGAAGGTCAAAGCACGAGTCTCGACCGTTCGATCCGTTCATCCCGTTCGATCCACCTCGGCGGATCCGAAGGTAAACACGAGAAAACCCCTACGTGTTGCAATTAATTATATAGGCGCATGCTAGGAATATAATCAATGTATGGTGAATTAAATATCGAAGATAGATCCTCGGGCGAGGGTTAACATATGTCGTCCTACAATTGGTATCGAGCACAGGATCGAATCTTGGCTCTGTTGGATTAATTGCGTTTGATTATTACGTGCGTTTTATTAATTGTGGATCATCGTTCATCGTGGCTCGTTTATTTTTTTGTCGGATGTTGTTGTTTCACACGAGAAAATCCGTGGTTAGATTAGATTTTATTACGTAAATCTTATACGTAAAAAGAAAACGAGAGCGAAAGAGCGAAGAAGCAAGCGCGGGAAAGGCGGTCTCTCGGCGGTCATCGGCGGTTTCGCGGCGAGCCTCGCGATCGCGAGGCGTCGCGAGGAGCGCGGCGGCGAAGCGTTCGTTCGCGTGAGATCCTGGCGCCAGCGGCGGCTTCATGATCGCGAGATTACCGCGAGCTCTGCGGCGTGCGAGCTAGCGGGCGGCAGGGGCGTGTTCGTGCGCGCGAAACCCGGCGCTTCGCGGCGATCTCATGATCGCGGTTTCGGCGGCTGGCGGGCGTCTCGGCGAGCGTTCGGTGCTCGAGGCGTGTACGCCGTCTGTCTGCTCGTCGGTCGCGGTCGCCTTGGCGACCACGAGGAAGCCCGCGAGGACAGCGGGCGAGATAAGCGCCTGAAAAGGGCTGGCGGTGCTTTGCCTAGCGCGTGGCCGGCCGCAGATTGGGCGACCGGCCCGAACCCGTTTTCAGATTTTCCGGTCCGTGCCCGTGCGCGAGGCCCATTGTTGAATCGGTCCGTGCCGTACGCGAGGCCCGTTTTGAAGTTTATTTACGTACTTTGTAAATCTATGTAATAGATTAGATTTAAATGTGCGGGTTTCACGATTGAGCGCGATGAGCGTTTTATTTTATTTTATCGTTCATATGCGTGTAGTGGATGTTTAAATTATGCGGTAGCATGCTATGTATGTTTATATTACGTTGACAAACCTTTATGTGTTTTACGTAATTGGATGCGCATAGTAAGCATGCTAGGTTTATCGCGTTTATCAAGCATATTTTAGAATTACTGCGAGCATGTTTTACATGTTGAGTTCTATAGAAAAGCATGCTAGGATTACGTGATCGCATGGACAAACCTTTTGAATAAAAAGACTAAGCAAGCAACCGACAAATTAATTTTCAAATTAAAATGTCGAGACCTCCTTTTGATCTCTAAACAAAGTGAGGCATGCTTTGTGAGTGGCGATCACACGCAGCATTGGCTTGCTTGCCTTGTTTATCATAAGTTTGTTAGATGAGATTTCTAAATAAAACATTTTAAATCTATTGAAAGTGGGAGTTTCATGTGTAGCGTCCACACAGCGTGGCTTGCATGTGCGATTTTCATAAGTTCTCTGAGATAGATGTAAAATGAGATAACAAAAGAATTTAAATTGGAGCGGTATAGTCAGGTGGTATACGATTCTAAAATTCATTTTCTATTTGTTGAAATTGTGGTCGATGCTTAGACATCACCTCAGTACAACTTCCATGAAGTCCCTTCTTGCGATAGTGATGTGGTGCAGTAAGGTCAATCATTAATTTCATTTGTCATAAGGATAAGTTGACATGGATTGAAATTAAGCGACTAAAAGGTATATTTTAGTGCGGTCGGGGGTTCATGTGTAGCGATCCGCAGCGTGGCTTGCATGTGGAATTCCTTGGGCGATTGGAGGTTTCAATTAATATTGTTTTATCAAAGGTTACAATATTATTATTCTGAATTATATCGATCGTATGCTTATGTGTTTACATTATCGTTTGAGATATGTCTCTTCGCGATTATCAATATGCTCGCACAAAATCCGTTATCGGTCCAAATTTCATCAGTGGAAAGCGAAACATGGAATATGTTCTTATCATTGAAGAACACATGTTTGTCCTCACTCTCCTAAACCGATGCCACTTAGCGCATCGACTAATGAAGCGGCGAGTCAGCGGACTTTGGAATAAGTCGAACAATATGGCTAAATGCTATATGATGATTACGATGTCCAAGGCTTGCGGTGCGACATCGATCGATGGTGAAGGCGACGATATTTGGTCGAGTCTCGAGGTAAGTTTGGGCGATCGGATCGGACGATCGCTTCCACACAATGAGAGAAATCTTGGCGTGTAAGATGGAAGAAGGAAGTTCGGTCCATGAACATGTCTCCCATGACTCGTCTCATGGATAGTCTTGATCGGTTGGGAGGAGGTATTGGCGGTGAAGCCAGTCGATATCATCCTCAATACCTTGCCCAGTCTTTTGAGAACTTTCGGCGTGAATGCGATCATGAGCAAGACCGAGTTTACACTTAGTCGGTTGCTTAATGATCTCGTTCTTTGCGGAAGGAGTTATGGGAAAAGGAGCACATGCTCTTGCTAGCACATCTAAGGGCCCAAAATTTTCGTTGCAAAATGGAAATAGAAAATGGGTACCAAAGGTGGTAAAGCGAGGAAATAGTGGGAGTAATGGGGCAAGAACATGGTTGCCACGGAGCTTGAAGAAGCGAAGGAGAGGAAAGTGCTTGAGTGCGGTGGGCGGGTATTGGAGGCCAAGTGCCCTATGCTCGAGGCTCGAGTGCGCCGTTTGCTTTAATGTGAAACATGTTTAGTGACTTGTTCTACCCGTTCTTGGGTAGTAGATCTGGTATGTTGATCATGTTTATTACACTTGCGGGGTTCTGCGGACAAGGAGGCTGTTTGATGGCGAGATAACGATCTCCATGGGCAGGCGAAAGTCGAAGGTGTTGCGAGTTGGAGATGTTTCTTTATGTTTTGGGACAACAGTTTTAGTTTTGAAAGGCGTTTTATATGTGCGGATTTTGGCGGAACCTTGTTCTGTTTGAAATTATTTACTCATGGATATTACATTATTTTTGATAGTGGTGTTTCTATCATAAGAAATGGCGAAGTTATACGTGTTGGCACCTTATATAATTAGCTTTATACTATTTACGCAAAACATAATACCTATAACTATGTTGCATCTTCATCAAACCTAAAAAGAAAGTTTTCTTGCAAGATGACTACTTTTCTCTGGCGTCTTAGATTAGGTCACGTCAATCTAAATAGGATCAAAGGCGGCTAAGAATGAGCGTTGGGTAATCTCACGGTTACTCCGGTTCCCGGTCTGCGAATCACTGTATAGAAAGTAAGATGTCGACGGACCGCTAAAGCGAAGGGTTATAGAGCGAAAAATGTTGGAGTTAGTCCATTCGACTGTGTGGACGATGTCCACACAAGCTCGTGGAGAATGCAGTATTTTGTCACTTTCATTGGCGATTACTCAAAGTGCGGATACGTATACACCTTCACGCAAGTCGAATACTTTGAGAAATTCAAAGAGTTTAAGGCGGAAGTGGAGCGAAGCTAGGTAAAGTATCAAGTCGCTGCGTTACGATCGCGGTGGCGAATACCTCGATAACGAGTTTATGGACTATCTAGTGAAGTGTGGGATTACCTCCGGTACTTCACCGGGCACACCACAGCAAAATGGTGTGTCGGGCGAAGAAATAAGACTCTTTTAGAAATGGTTAGATCAATGATGAGCTATGCAACATTGCTATTTAGATTACGGGGGTATGCTTAGAAGCAGTGGCATACTTGCTAAATCTAGTACCATCAGTCGATCGAAAAGACCCCTTTCGAGTTGTGGTTTGGGCGCAAGCCTGGTTTAAACCACATAAAGATATGGGGCGATCCGGCACATGTCTTTGAACAAGAAGGCGACAAGTTGGAGGCTAGATCGGCCTTGAAATTGTTTATTGGCTATCTAGAGGAGCGAAGGTGGTTTATTCTATAGTCTAAGGATCGGAAGGTCATTATTAGCACTAATGCCCGATTCTTAGAAGAGGATTATATGAAAATCATAAGTCAAAGTTGAAATCATTCTTCAAGAATTAGAAGATGATCGTATTCCACCACCGATTAGGCGAAGGAGCGAGATGTCGAGTCAGTGGGAGGATCGACACGGATACTTCAAGAAATTGAAGTGGGTCGAGTTCATTGGAGATACCGACCGTACAAGTGGTACCTACACAGCAAGTTGTGCAAGTTAGAGAACCACAAGTATCTGCACCCACCGTTGCCATAGTGCTGTAGAACCTCGTCGTAGTGGGAGGTTGTTCGTCGACCCGGCGATTTATGTTAGTGGGTGAATCTTGGTTTAGTCGATGAGGCGAACATGCAATAATCGACCCATGGACATCTGAGGAGGCGATCAAGATATTGATGCAAGATCATGGGCGCTATGGACTTAGAAATGGAGTCCATGCGGCTATGGATGTATATGAAAGACACCTCTACGGATGGCGAGGAAGCCATGGGTAGTAAGTGGATATCTGAGAGGAAGAGATTCGATGGAGGGTTTGGCTTTTAAAGCCGGGCTTGTGGCGGTACACTTTCAGTTGAGGGCATCGATTTCGATGAGACCTTTTCTTTGTAGCAATGCTCAAGTCCATCGAATTCTTCTAGCCATAGCGACCCCATGAACTAGAGGTTTGGCAAATGGATGTTAAAACCGCTTTTCTAAGCGGTTACCTTGAGGAAGGTAGAGACATCTATATCGACAACTTTGAAGGTTATGTGGTAAAGGGTGAAAAGCATCTAGTATGGAAGCTTAAAGTCCATTTATGGACTTAGCGAACCTCGATCATGGAACTTCGCTTTGTGAGGTAGTAAAGTCCTATGGATTTACCAGGTTGCTAGCGAGAGTTGTGTGTATCGGTTAGATGTCAAGCAGTGATGTGGTATTTCTTGCACTTTATGTAGATGACATCCTTCTAGTTGGCAACAACGTGAAGGCATTATCGGGCGTAAAGAGTTGGCTATCGATCGGTTTCAAATGAAGACTTAGGAGATGCTACGTACATTCTTGGGATCGAGGTTTCTGAGATCGCAAGAAGAAAATATTGAGCTTATCTCGGGCGTCTTACATTGATCTTGTGATTACTCATTTTAGTATCACGGACCGCGAAAGGATTGCTACCTTTCGGACATGGCGTTCCTTTATCTAAAGCATGATCACCTATGTTGCAAAGGAGATAAAGGAAATGAGACAAGTTCCTACGCTTAGCGTAGGAAGTCTCATGTCGCAATCTTATGCCGAGGCCGATATCTACTATGCGGTGGCATAGTAGCTAGATATCGATCTAACCTGGACAAGCTCATTGGACTGCGATAAAGCATATACTCAAGTACACGAAAGGACTCGAGATTATAGGCTAGTTTACCATGCGAGATAGTCTAATGCCTTTGGGTTATCTGGACTCGGTTCCAAGTGACCGTGATGAGAAAAAGTCGACCTCGGTATGTGTTTACCTTGGGAGGTGGAGCCATATCTGGCGGAGTGCAAGCGGCGATGCATTGCGGACTCTACCATGGAAGCGAATATGTAGCAACGGAGGCTCTAAGGAGGCTGTATGGTTCGAGAACTACCTCGTGGATCTAGATGTGGTACTGATTTGCCCAGAGTATCATAGTTTCTTGTGATAACTTTCGGTGCGATGCAAACTCGAAGGAACCACGGGCCTAAAGCGACCAAACACATAGAGAAAGTACCATGTCATACGAAATCGTTAGGCGGTGGCGTCTTGATTGAAAAGATTGATCGACGGAAAATCTAGCGGATCCATTCACGAAGCACTGCATAAAAAGTCTACGATGGACACGTTAGAGGACTTGGATTGCGCTTGATGGCACCCACTTAGAAAACTTTTGTATAAGTGGGAGAAGCAAAGTGATGGTTGTTTGTAATAGCTAGTAGAAAGACACATTGTATACTAAAGTTTGCTTTAGTATAAGTGGGAGATTGTTGGTTGTATCTTGGCGGTTTGGTTGAGCTTGTATACAATGTTTCACATTACCACTATTACAATCTCTATCGGTTTGAATACTTGATTGCATATATCGTGTCCCTTATCTCGTATATAAGTTAGATCATATAGTGTGAAGATCACGAAGTGCGTATGATTGGTCGAGCTTAATGAGATATAAAAGTTTCACGGTGAGGGCGACTTAGGGCGAGGTTGTCGGTTTGAGCTGCAGTATAGATAAGTGACTTGACTTAGTTGCTTGTCTATCTTTGATGCGTCTCGGGCGTATTGAAGGATCACGATGAGATGAGTTCTTCTTTCGACCGTCGTGAAGAACCAGATCTCGGTGACTTACGATGATCTAAACCTCGATAAGGTATTAGGTGAGTATGAGTTCTTGACCATCACTTTGACTTGTTATGAGTGAGGTTATATGTTCTAACCAATTCTCCGCGTCTTGGGTGGTGGTAATCTTGTATGTCACGCTAGTTATACGTGTCAGTCACCGTATCCGTTTAGGATGATGGCGTCCCATAAGGAGCTCAAAGGTTTATTGTACTAAACCACTGCGGGTTGAGTTAGCTCAAGTACAATAATAAGGTTGAGTGGTACTACTTAAGAAATGAAGTTATTAATCGTTTTAAGCGATCGATTGCTAGAAATGATTAATGGACGTTCGATATCTTAAATACGAGGATTCGTAATGTCTAAGTGCAAGCCGACTCAACCGGTAATAAAGGGGTAAGTCGACATTTATTCTCTAGTGGCATGAATAAATGTTTATAAATTAATTATGTTACGGTGAACATAAGATAATTAATTTATTTAAGGCCCATCTTTATTCCTTGCATTTGATCCTAAATTTGGCCCGTCAGGGCCCGTAATAGGAAAATCGGCGCCCTTATGCTCCCAAAGGCAAGATTTTATTCTCTTTATCCCACAAGGATATTATTATATTTATGGTATATGTATAGATCCTTTCCATATAAGATTATGGTAATAATCACGAGTATGGAAATAATCACGAGAGTATGGAAATAATCCTAAGATTATGGTAATATTCCATATAGGATTATGATAATTTCCATATAGGATTATGGTAATTTCCATATGGGATTAAGGTAGTGCATTATAAATATAAGGTATGAGATAAAGTCACAGGTTAATGCTCGCATAATTAACACATTATTTTCGGTCGTCTCGTTGTGTTTGAGAGAAAATTTTAGTGAGTTTTAGTGAAGAGAGCAAGGTGATTTTCGGTGCATTCTCCATAGATCGTCCTCACTCGGCGTTGGAGATTGGGTAGCAGGGATCTGATCCGGAAAGGTCAAAGCACAGTCTCGACCGTTCGATCCGTTCATCCGTTTGATCCGCTCGGCGGATCGAAGGTAAACACGAGAAAACCCTACGTGTTGCGATTAATTATATAGGCGCATGCTGGGAATATAATCAATGTATGGTGAATTAAATATCGAAGATAGATCCTCGGGACGAGGTTAACATATCGTCCATATATATATATATATATATATATATATATATATATATATATATATATATATATATAGGGAGGGTTAGCGTGAGAACCATTTTTATTGTGAGCGTGAGAACCAAAAGCGGTGAATTCACGGTGAAAGTTGATGAATCATTGGGAAAATTCTTGAATCAAAAAAAATCGCCTCTCGTGAGATTCGAACCCGGGTGAAAAATTACGAATTTTGAATTCATTAACTTTCTCAGCAGATTCATCAACTTTCATCAATTCATTTGGTTCTTAGTTTTTAGGATAAGAATGGTTCTTATTTGAACCGAACTATATATATATATATATATATATATATATATATATATATGGGCTAATAATAATATTATTACTAGATTATTAAGATCAATTAAGTAGGTTTTTGTTCTAGAATAGGGGTTGAATAGGGTTCACATTTTTTTCTTATTTACACTTCCTGCTGTGTACCTACACTTTACACACACACATATATATATATATATATATATATATATATATATATATATATATATAAACACATAATTGCACAACTTTTAGTACACACATATATTTATGTATGTATTTTGGTTTAACGAAGTTGATTGGACTTGGGGGCTTTTAGGGTTGTGACTAAGACACCAAAAATTATGTTATTACTCTCATCGTCAACTTCTCAAGTCACACTCACAATTTTTCTTTTGAAAAGCTTTTCTTCTGTAGCATTAACAATCAAAATTCTTGTCATCTAATTCAAAGATCTCACAAGTTTTGGCAAGTTTGTAGGTTTAGTAAGTTTTGTTTTCTTTTATAAATTTTATGGGGAACTTTATATATAACCAAAAGAAATAGTGGGATGAGTTTTTATCCACACAAATAAAAACATGAGTTTATAGCCATTTTGGGTTAAAATACATAACTACCCTTGTGTCGGCGACTCCTAAGCGGGTAATTAAGCCGTGGCGTGGATTAAGAAGGAAATTATCGACAAATGTGACCAAATGTGCATCGAGGAAGATAAGATATCGATTTTAGTCCGAAGGATTCAAACAATTAGGGTTGAAGAAGTAGAATGAATTGTGACAAAGGAAAATTTTATGTCCTCAAACCACAAGAAAGAATTGAATGAAGAAGAATAACGGTTGAGACAATTATTGAGATATGATAACCAAATTGGTGATTCACAATCAACTAAGTATTTAGTAACATTTCGAAAGAATCATGGAATTTTTCAATCAACAACCAATGAACATGTATAATCCTTGTTACTAAAACAAATCATCCTCAACATTAAAATACCAAGATCATAACAATGGAAATAAGATCTTATCGAGGACATGATCCTTTCGTCATAGCAAAAGACATAAGCAAGTAAAGGTCAAGTTAACAGCTGGAAGTGTGGTGAGAATTATGTATGAAGACATAACTCTACGGACAACAAAACATATGACATCGATGAATAACATTAGTAAATAAACAATTATTCATGAATCAAATCATTTAGAAAGCTCTCCTTGTGACATTCGATTCAGCGTCCTCTCGAGCTCAACTGAATATTTAGAAATATATCGGGCGTGAGTATAAAAATGCACTTTCGGTGGGTATCGTGAAAACATTTAAAACTTTGCCCTTAGGGCTATAAACGACTTGCTATAAAATAAACTTATGCGGGGTTTTATTGAAAGTACATGCATAAGACTTCTCAAATCTGTTCATTCATATTCATATCATCATAATATATGGATATGCATCATATCTTGCATGCAACTTTTCTTTTCCTTCCAGTATCACGGTTTCTTTACGTGTGTTGAGAAGTAGGCCTCGCTTCTCAAACACCTTAAGATCACATACCGAGTTGGACCGAAGGGTACAACTCTGGTCATACCAACGTTGATAAATTCTTTCTTTCTTTTATTTTCTTTCTTTTCTTGGTGGATGGGTAGTGCATTATGCTTATGCTCGTGCTCAAAAGTAGGCAGTCGGTCGACTTTGAAACTTTGTAAATAATCATATAATATCATTTAAAACATATCAAAGCATATCATAGCATTTAAGAAAATATAATACCCACAGTATGATCCTCGGAATTTATGCATACATCTTCACTTAGTTAACCTGCTTGATCGTAATCGACATAAAAGCGGCGTAAAAGCTATCAAAAATCAAAACAAAACATAACTTATATTAGTCGTCGACACGACTATATCATATCTTCTCGATATCGAAGATGCTATGGTCTATCGATACTTGGATCGTTGCGTATCTAACATCTTATTAACAACAAATTTTAACGAAATTTCGGTGGAATAACGTCTATAAAGCATCGCCATTCGATACTAATTCAATCGAAACTTAGCCCAAACTCCACAAATCATCACCATATGTCCAAATGAGCATATAAAACTCGACAACAACTTGACTTTGCAAATCTTAGCGAAAACCAACCATCCCTTAAGGCGTAACATTATGTCCAGCGTCGAAAATCGTGTGAGGCGTAATCTAACACCAATGAACTCTATACATGCTCAAGTATCTTCAAAGATCATCAATTTATCAACAAAACATAAAGCTCAAAGCTTTAACATTGAAAACCCATTTTGTCGGCAAACTAAAATTTTACAATTTTGAATCGTCGGTGAAAAATCCGAATAAATCATTTTAAGCATTATTCATATCATAGAATCCAAATATGAAGTCAAAATGATCAAATAAAATAAAAATCCAACAATATAATGGCTTAGGGTTTGACCATTTGAGATTTTCAACGACCGATTTAAGCGTTTTCTTGTTCCAAACATGTTTATATCAATCGATAACACATATATGAAGAAAATTCAATCATATCAATATCATATATTCAAGATCAAAGCTTACCTTTTGAAAATTTCATGAATTTCAAATAATAAAAATATGATTCACAAATTCAGCGTTAAACAATACGTGAGCGTTGAATCTATCATAATATCATGAAATAATCAAACAAAACATACTCTTCAAAATTCTTCAACATGACGAAAATATGAAATGTACATAAGATCATGATTTTAAATTTTTCAATCCGTAGATGTGTTCTAAAGACGAGATTATACCTCATTTCGAAGACGGATCGAAAATTCAATGGTTGGATCTTTCAAATTTGGGCTAGGGTTTTTCAAAAATTTGTGTGTGTGAGTGTGTGTTGTTGGATGAAAATGGAGGAAGAAAAATGAAGATGAATAGTGTTATTTCATTTTTCTATGTATGTATACTTATGTAATAAATTAATTTATTTTTTATTTTCTTAATTAAGGTGATTATTCACCCCTTTTCTAGAAACATTTTCTTTTCTTTTCTTTTCTCATTTTTTAATAGGTAAAATCACTTTTCTTTTGAAACTAAAATAAATATTGTAGAATAATGCATAATGTTTTATAGCGAAATCGAAACTAATTATCAGATAAAACAATCTCTACTTGAATCTTTGGTTTTAACTCAATAATAAATCATAATCATCAAAATATACTTATTAAAAATATTTTGACCTCAAAATCATTTTAAATAATTTGCTCTTAATCAGAGCTTAATCGCTGACTTGTAGGCGATCCTAAAACATAGATTTTGAAATTCTCCATTTACGAAATCAAAACTTCTTTGAGCATGTATCTATAATCTCAAGACCCTTAGAATCTAGGTCTTCTTATTCTAAATAAGATCTAAGAATCTTATCTCGGTTTATCTCAATCTGCCTCAAATCTATCTTCTCAGCATAAAGCTTAGCATAAAGCTTCTATCTTAAACAACTCTTTCTTAAGGATGCAATGCCCTTCTTATAAAGCTCTTAATCATGAGCTAATCTCTTCTCTGAAATCAGGGTATTACACCTGGGCCCGTCATTTAAAATAGTTCTTCTCTACTGCAGCGCGATCTGATCTACTCTCTCTCTATGAAAATTTATGATAATTGATGAATTAAATTAAAGTTGGTAAACATTAATTGTAAAAGAGGTTGGTAAACATTTAATTTAAAAAGTGTTAGATATTGAATTCAAATCACAAGCAATTCATTTGTAACATTCTGATTTCAAAGAGAAAAATATGTGAAAATAATTAATAGAACAAGTTACTGCGTTTTTCAATCAAGCATTGGAAATCGAGTATTCTTTGGCTAGATTAAGGTAAATTAATATCAGTATAAATTTTTTACATGTTCTTGAGTACCACATTGTACGATTGATCTAATTTTTTTTAATTTTATATTACTCGAATGATAAATTTAATGTTTTGAAGAAACAAAAAGCGTTCTTAAGTACGGTGGTAATCTTATCGTCACATATGTTATTTGTGTTGATTTTATGTTAATAAAGTGATTAGTTTAATATCTATGATCATTTAATTAGTTAAATTTAAAAATATGATTTGCTAATCTTGAACGTGTTCGATACTGGCTATCTAGTGTACTTATGAGTTTAATTGTGTCCTAAAGAATACCCATCACTCATCGATTGCAGTACACAGGTGCTGCAGGCGTCGCATGGTACCGAGATGTTTATATGTGATTGATTGTGAAACAAAAGGATGATCCAGTTGTGTATGTGATTGAAAAGGTAAGCAATCTGCAGACACGGTATACACAGAGAAACCAGTATTATATGGTTCATAACGATCTACAGTCTTGCCCGAGTTTAGTGCAATATGTACTGGTTCAGCTATACACGAAGACAAGCCGTTGTCTTCAAATGAGGAGGAAGACAAGCTGGTGTATTCAGATGAAGATGAAGACATGAACCGACGTAGAGATATATTTGATTCATTGGCTACTGAATTTGGTGCTTGGATTTGGCAACCAGGACATCTTGATAAGGTTATTGGACAGCGCAACTTCACTTCCGAACATCATGATGGTGAGGCTCATGCTACAAATTCACGAGCCAGAGAGGATGATACAACGCATGAGCTATGCAACTGGGTTATTCCACTACTTGATTGTGACAGTGCGTTGCCATTAGATTGAGTCGAACCTTGTGGAGCCCATACCGGCCAATTATGTTTTGATTCAATATTTAAGACGAAAGATGACTTGGCGATAGCCGTGAGATTGTACCACTTGGAGAATCATGTAAAGTACGTGGTCGATCGGTCAAGCAAAACACGTTTGGGATATATTTGCAAACATGGCAACGATTGTCCTTTAAACACCGACCAGATGGCAACGATATGGAGAGTAGTTAAGTTGAACAATAGTCATACATGTCACTTGGATTTGAATCGCACTGCTCCATGACAGGTGCTTGCCAAGATTGTTGGCAAGTATTTTGCACGAAAATTTGTCGATGAAGGTATGGTACTGAAGCCGAAAGAGATGATTGGGGAGATGCATCTACAATTTGGCATTTAGATGGATTACAGCTTTTCTCTCCGAGCAAGAAACATCGCTATAGATGATATATGGCGATTTTGAATGGTCCTATCAATTGCTTCCATCATATAAAATCCAATATGTGCTATAATGCATCGAGCTTCATTGATCCCGGGCAATAATATAGTGGAAGGGCATCTGGTGATTATTTTCTTATGTATATACAAGGAGTACAACTCCATAACCTAACACACAAATAAAAAAAGAATATCATTAATTGAATTATAAATATATAAAGAAAAATTGAATAAATTTGGTAATAAAGTACCTCGCCGATCATTTCGGTGTGGGTCGATGATCGATCGAGCGATGATCGAGTCATAATATGCCCATTCAAATGAGCCACGATATAAGACTCTAGACCTGACTCCCTAAATATCTCGTATGTCGCTAGTCGCGACTGAGGGGTCCTCATATCTAGGGTAGCTGGATATGGGGTGTCCAATCAGATATCAACTATCGATGATACAACACCTCGCGTGATCGGCTCTCGAGTTGTCGATCTCCATGGCCGACGTGACTACCTCCGGACGACCGACACCGATCGTTTATGGCTAGTGCGGGGCCCCTCATCTGGATCGACCTGCCGTGAAGCAGATCATCGGTGGCTAGTGCGGGGCCCCTCCTCTGGATCGACCTGCCATGAAGCAGATCGTCGATAGCTAGTGCCCGCCCCCTCATCTGGATCGACCTGTCGTGAAGCAGATTGTCTATGGCTAGTGCGGGACCCCTGATCTGGATCGACCTGCTGTGTAGCAGATCGTCGGTGGCTAGTGCGAGGTACCTCATGTGGATCTACTTGTCGTGAAGCAGATCGTCGGTGGTTAGTGCGAGGTACCTCCTCATGCTGGGATACTGAGCACCTCTGACTGATATGCTCTGAATAGACAGGCCCGGCATAGCTCGCATGTGCAGAAATAGGGGTACAAGATCTATGTCTCGAAGATATGCATCGGAAGAAATCCTGCAACTGCTCGAACACACGTCGAGCCACTCGAGCTACGAGGCCCCTCTCCGAATCGTCGTCCACAATGGCACGACGTAAACTCTCAGTCACAGCAGCAACGGATGCCTAGTCTAATCGAACACTCCTGGTGTGTTCGCAGCATACATGGTCTGGCTCTGGCTCCTCCTCATGCTGCGATGAGTGTCTGTGACTCTTCGACTGCGATCAAGGCATGCCAGGTCGACTAGGCTCAACAACCTGAGATGTATCTCGGTACTTCAGCTTCCCAACTGCCTTCGCCACTCGCTGCATGACAGGGACCTACTCTGGCACCCTGGAGCGGGGCACTCTCTCATGCACATGCACCTGTTGTGGCTCAGGCGTAGGCTCATCATGTGCTCCTCTGGCCTACTGCCCTACAGGCACAAACCTAATAGCCAGCGGATCGCCCTGGTATAGGCTCAAGTAATATGGCTCTGTCAACTCGACCTCGAGGGACTCTATCATAGGATGACATAAATGCTACAAAAAAAACATATACACATTATTGATTATAATGTATTTAATAAATATATAACAAATACTAAACATGTGATTAAAATTACCTGCTCGTAAAAAAAACCAATGTACTGGATCGGGGACTTCCAATTAATCCACATCAAGTATCTGGGCAACCGCAAAACGGTGTCTCGACACCCGTACATACGTCCCAAGTCCGGAATGGCCTCATACGACCAAATCTGTAAGGCCCAAACATGTCCATAGAAATGATACGTCTTCCTCAAAGCAGCCACCTCACTCGGTGCCTCTTCAGCACATCAATCCCGTGACAGAGGATCTGGAACGAATAGGAGCCCCATGGAAAACTCTCCCATGTATCCAAATCCTCAGCCAATGCCCAAACCCAAAGCTCGATGGCTTCCCTATCAAGGCAAAAGACCATCAAATATGCTACTAATATAAACGCCGCATTCAAATAGTCCGCGGCATCATCACCCAACCGTTGTTTGTTGAATCGACTATGGAGCTCTGAAACAGTAGTCCTCCGACCCCGAAACAATCTATAACATGATGGTCCGGGGAATGTCGTGCCTCAAATTCGGATCAAAAGCAGATGGGCCGAAGCGCAATCCAGACAATAGAGCAAATTCAACCATCCCAAATCGTATATCAGATCCACAAACGTGGAACCATATCTCGAACTCGGGAAGAGTAGGACCAACGACCTATCGGGCCATGAGATTGTGCAACGCATTATTTGCGATTTCCCATCTCCTGAGACCAAGAAGATGGTCAAAGCAGCTATCTCTAAATACATCAATACATCCACGCTGTTGTAAACATGTCATAACCTCGGCCAACACATCGATTCAGATGTACTGATTGATGCGTCCGGCATAGCCTTGCATATGAGTTTGTAACCACCTATAACGAGGCTGTAAATGCGCAAGATTAATATTGTTTAAACTAAAAATAATAAGTATACACTATGAACGTTGTTGGAAATAATTATTGAACGTTGTACACGATTCAAACCGTGTACACGGTTTGAAATGTCTTTGCGAGCAGTGCATGGTTGTCACCGTGTCTTGAAGAAGCGTACGGTGACAACCGTGTCAAGAACCGATGCGGTTGTCATCGTGTACTAAAGAACCGTGCACGGTAAAACACCGTGTACTGAAGAACCGTGCACGGTGTCATACCGTGCACGATCTTTCAGTACCGTGTCACCATGTACGGTTCTTCAGTACATGGTGACAACCGTTTACTGAAGAACACAGTGCTCCAGAAGAACAACGTGTTCTTCAGTACACGATTGTCACCGTGTATACTATATGGTGCTAACCGTGTACTAAAGAACACGGTGCTCCAGAAGAACAACATGTTCTTCAGTACACGGTTGTCACCGTGTACACTGCACGGTGCTAACCGTGTACTTTCGAACACACTAATTTGCACAGAAAATCAACAAATGCAATCTAAATTCAATTTCTAAGTTGCTAAACTCACAAACTATCGAAATTTCATCACTACACGGCATTGTGCACCCCATGAAAACTATCGTGTATCATATGAAAATTCAATTTTAAATGCCACATTACTCACCAGAGGCGGTGGCGCTCGTAAATTAGTGCCTGAAGTTGAAGGTCGTTGACCCGAAGTAGAAGGCCGACAGCGTGCTTGCGTGCGCGGCGACGACTGATCCGGCGAGGAAGCTTCTTCGACCGAGGAGCTCTCTCCTTCAGCCGCTGCTTGCTCCGTCGCATCCGGCGAGTACCGTGGATCTGTATTAGTATCACTCATGTTGTGCTAACATGTGACTGAATTTTCGGGATGAATTTTCCGTCGTGAGAGAGAGATGATTTGCTGGGTTTGCTTAGAGAGAGAGAGAGTGAGTCTTGAGAGAGAGACAGAGGGTTTGCTGAGAGAGAGAGAGAGAGAGAATAATATTCTCTCTTTTGAATTTTTTCAATTGTGGGTCCAGGGATAATTTTGTCTTTTAAAGTCAAAATAGTTATAAAACTCATGTTTATATAGAGTAGGCTATAAAACTTCTACTCCTATTTTTTTGGCTACTTACATACATTAGCACTTTTGTTTATATTGTCGATAAATCTAAACTGAGAAAATTTCTGTAACCTTAATTAATTATCTTATGGAGCTTCCATCCCTATTAACACTTAGACGTGTTGAAGCAGTAACGCCTCTTTTCCACCCGAAACTACATGGATATGGCAAACTTGAAAATGTGTAGATGTTGCACTCCTCTATGTAGAACATTCTTCACACACTAACCAATTTTATGTAAAACATCCTTTTGAATCCTCTCTATGTTTCTCTATTTCTCGGTTGATTCTATACTTCCCAAACTATGAGTGTGGATTTACAATATCAATTTGACTTGTATGCCCAAAAAATTGTATTATATGAGGAGAAAAAAAAAATAACAATAATTCTTTTGGCAATATGATACTAATATATTCTTCCTCCTACGCAGCGGCGAAGAGGGTATAGACTATGCAGTTCATCTTTTTTCTTCTTCAAATTTAATGGGGCTATATGTGTCCTTCTTCATTGAAATTTTTTAGGGCTGTAGTGATAAAAGTTTAACAATGATAAAGTGGGTTTATGTGGCCGAAAAGTCACAAGTTCGAACCCCACTAACACATCTATGGTTTGAACATGTCACACCTGATTTTTCAAGTGTGGTTTACAGTCCTATATGATTTGTAGGTTATTGTACAGGAACATGAGGTTTATCCAATACGCATCGAAAGTAGCATTACGGGTTCATGAATTAAAAGGGGGATTATGAAGTGAAAGAGCGGCTATGTATGGAACCATCCTTCTAAATTTTATGACTTGGTTTGAGGCCCGTTTTAAATGGGCCGTCCCAGCTTCCTTACTGGGCTGATAGCCTAACACTATAGCAGGCGTGGGACAAATTATCACGAATAACATTTTCATTGCATTTTAATTATATATATAAGATTTATTTAAATCCAGTTTCTATTTAAACAAGATTTAAAATAAGTTGATTATAAATGAGAACCATTAAGCTTCTTACATGGGTGACGCTGTGGTTTTGGTAGAGTTGGAAGACTTGTTCCAAAATTTAGCATTTTCCGTGAATAGTTGGTGAACTTCACCATACAATTTATCAAAATGCACCTCTAAATAATACTTATGGGTTTAGATATCTATGGATGAGAGAAAACGTAAATTAGTAATTTATTCGGGTAAATTATCGCATATTACACTGTGTTTACTACCATGTGCCGTAAAATTCAATGCCCTCTTAATTTCACAAAATAATTTGGTTGTCACTTATAAATTGTCTTTAAATTTTCACCAATGCAATCCATTATTTATATTTATATATAAAAATCCGAACCCTTTATTATTGTTTATTATACATACACACCTTTATAGCTCATCCGCATAAGTTTTAGGCATCATTTGGAGTTTCAAATTTCGATTTTATGGCAATAAAATGATAAAAACTTGGGTGAGCTTCACCTCACAATGAGTTTACCCTTATTTCTTAAAATAATTATATATTAATTATGGTGAGTAAGAATAATTAGATTTTATTAATTTATAATTAAATTTATTAATTTTTCATTATAATTTATTAATTCAAAATTAGAATTTATTAATTCACAATTAAGGTTTATTAATTCAAAATTAGGATTTATTATTCAAAATTAGGGTTTATTAATTCATAATTAGGATTATTAATTCACAATTATGGTTTATTAATACACAATTAGGGTTTATTAATTCAAAATTATGATTTATTATTCAAATTAGGGTTTATTAATTCACAAATTAGGTTTTATTTTAAAATTAGGGTTTATTATTCAAAATTAAGGCTTATTAATTCACAATTAGGATGATTAATTCACGATTAGGGTTTATTAATTCTTAATTAAGGTTTGTTAATTCATAATTAGGGTCTATTAATTCTAATTAAGCTTTATTATTTCAAAATTAAGATTTAATAATTCACGATTATGGCTTATTAATTAAAAATTATTATTTATTAATTCATAATTATGATTTATAATTTATAATTAAGGTTTATTAAATTAATGAGGAGGTCTCCTCGTGTGCGTGCGGCGCATGTGAGACCACCCCAATAAAATTTATGGAATCTAAGAAAGTACGCGTATATATCATAAAACAAAATTACTATGATTACTCAATCAATTAACACAAAAACTCATGTCCATCAAAGTATCATTTGTTATTAAAAAATGTATCATTTTCTTAGGTATCATTTACATTAAAAAAAGTATCAAATATCATTTATACTGAAGAAAAATATCAAAATACATATGTGCGGACGGATATATAAAAACCACCTCATCAATTAATTACTACAAAGTTGAAATCCAATGTGTAGAAAAACCCATCTCTTCAAACGAATATGAAATAATTGTTACTTTTTTGTGGTATTAGGGGACCGCTAGATTTGTCTCACTATTCAACATCACAAGATCTTGTTGACTCTTTACTGAAGTGAGGTTTTTTTTATTGAAACATCCCTTTCTGTTGAAGAATTTCTGCAGCTCTTTCTCAACTTCCCTTAGTTGATTTACTAATCATATGTAACACCATTTTGCACCAATTAGTATTTACTATATATATAGTATCATCATACCAATCAGGTAATTAAAATTCAAAACTTTGCGAAAGTTCGTTTTTCTCATTTTATTGTATTTCCAAATTCCATAAGTGATGGTGCGATGTAGTACATATTTCCAAATATTGTATTTGAAAAAGAATTTGATATAGAAGGTCCCACTGAAATATATAGAAGATTAGTGCAACGTCTCATTTACTTGCATCGAATTGAAAATACAAATAATTACATATCGATCATTGTATTTTTTACAGGTTGGTGGTCCCATTTCAAAAGCCTCCCAGTATTTTACTAATTGAAACTTTTGGAAAGAAAGGTTTTTATTTCATACTTTTTTTCAATAGTTATCTCATTATTTTCGTTTAGATTGTACCATTTACGAATAATGGCCTAGCAGCAAAATTTATTGGATGCGATTATTCAAATTTTATACATAAATATAGAAAAAGTAATTTTTTAATTAAATATAAAACATAGATAAATTTGGTTTGGGGGGCTTGAGCCTACACCAACCTCCTGGATGCGTCCTTGCTACGAGCTAATATTCAAGGCAATGATTTTTCTTTAGTTTTAATAGTTAATATGAAGGTGATTTAGTTACGTGTTATACCAAAAATGATAACAAAGATTTATACTTTAACTAAATACCATTTTATTATTAGTTTTGGTATATATATCTTGATGCAAATTTCGTGCCTCATGTTCTTGCTAGACATGTTGCTTTTCGTCCAGATCACGAGTCAGTTTCACAAAAGTAATAGCAAGCATAATAACCTATCCTATGAGCATGTTGGATTCAAGTTTTCCCCAGCCCCTTCTCATCAATGGACTCCTGACTTTTGTTAAGTGGTCTTCTGATTTCTTGATATAGCTAGTGATGATCAAACTTATTCAAAAATCAAAAATCGAACTGAACCAACTCAGAAATTTTATGTTTTATTTTTAGTCGGTTTGATATTTTTTTCGATTGAATGGAACCGAAGTAATCGAATTTATATATTTATATTTTTAAATATTATCTTATTTCCTAAATATAATGATTTTTTGTATTTTATTTATTCTTGATTTTGGATTTGTTAGTGATATTTTGTTAGACTATCATTATTGATAGATTTTAAAAATGATTAAAATCATATTTTGTATTAAAGTACGAAATTCAGTAATATTCTCAAAATCAAATACAAAGATTATTTTGTTTCAAAAGGGGGAAGCTCTCTCCCCAGGAGCCCCCACACCCTAACCCCATGAGAATCTGAGGGGGTAAATCACGGTGACTCAACGGTTAAGAAGCTATGAGGACTTTGTCTAGTGCCCACAATGAGTCATCTTAAAGAGTGTAAAACTCACATACACGACTGTTAGGATTCGATCATTAGTCCTTGTTCCAAATCTACTGACTCTTCACCAAAAATACAAAAAATACTCACCCTTAAACATAGTTGATGGCCATTGTATTGGTGATTCTCCTTTAGGTCAATAATAAGTGGAAGTTCCCCATTTATTTGTTCTTTTTTTTTAATGGAAGAAGAAGACCGTTCTAAAAAATACGTGATATAGAAAATTTTCTCTCATTTTATATGGTACTACAATATGGCCCTAAAATGATATTACCAGAATTTGGACCACTAAAGAAGGGGACCAGTTTTTGTTTAGGGCATGTAGTCAAACCTAAAGACATGATGAGCCCAAAAGTACTTAGATTTGGTTTTATGGACCCCTGCAAAAGCATAGTGTTTTTAGCCCAAAGTTCTTCTACGTCATGTGCACATCAACTTTTCTTCAATTCATTTTACGAAAATGATTCCCCATATTTTTTTCAAACCACACGAATTGTCAGAAATATGCACACCATACTTTCGAGTTGAGAATATAAAGATCACGATGATGCGATCTTTGTCAAAAGACGTACGAGGATTCTCAACGGGAAAAATTTAAATGACAAATAGAAGGATTTGAATGGTAGTCCATCCAACGGCTCTATTCTTATTCCTTTATCTCTATATATGCAGAATCAAACCTTTGAAGGTTACCGAAATGTTGCACAATTGAATTCTCAAATCATTCAAGCTTAAAGCTCAAGCAAATCAAACACGATTTCGAGAAGGAAGTAATCAATTGTATCAGTAAATCTCAAGAGCTCATATATACTTATCAACTCGAGATTTCAACATACACTTCCTTACGCCTAAGATATTAATCTTGTATATCTTAAGCTTAGACATCATGAGTTTATCGTCTGTGATAACTCAGATCCATAGGTAGAAAACCCCTTTACAAAATCCCCCATAGTTGAGTAGAAGTTTGGGTAAGTAAGCAACAAAGTGTCAGTTGCTGAAAACTTAGTTTCTAGCATCCGCAAGCTAGAGGTTAAGTCGACTGCATCCTGAAAGCAGTTAGGGTTTCCTAGCACCAGCAAGTACAATAGGAACGCCAAGTTAGGCGGGATACTGTAAGGTGACCTCATTATCTAGGTTTACTCTTGTACCCTTAAATAAGACCAATCCGAAGTTAGTGGATTGATTGAGCAATCAGTCCGTGGACGTAGGAGTTGATCTCTCCGAACCATGTAAAAATCAATGTCTTATTTACTTTCAGCATTGTTTTAATACTGCATGTTATTGAACTGTCATCATCGGCACACAACAGTATTACATAGTTTTAAAACCCACTATCACTATCCGTTTGAAACTGAAAAGATCTAAACTGACTAATCAATATTCGACTAAGTGTTTCAAATTGAGTCTCAGATTTCAATAAGACAAATACAGTAACCATTATATTCTACACGCATATTAGTCATCAGTCCAACTGACTTGTTGTCTTAGCATTTATTAGATTTGCTAACTGATATCATTCAGTACAAGACATCACTTATTTGAACTTACCAGTAGTACTTACACCAGTACTGGATTGCCAGTTACCGACTAGCTGTTGTCAGCAACCAGTCAATTTTGTCTTAAGAAAAAGTTTAAAATTTGTCTAACTGTGTATCCCTCCATACATCAGTACGTAAGCAGCGGGACCCATCATTTACCCATCTTTACGCTTTCCAAGATCGAGCAAGTCACTCTTTGGCTGCTTGCTTTGGCCATTAGGTTTTTCACCCCTCCCCCTGTCTCCGGCTCCGACCCTTGGTTGTATTCTCATCGGGTATGTCCGAGTCTGTTTGTATTCCTTTGTTCGTTTTATGTTATGTTTTCGTTTGAAAAAAAATCATTTTGTATACCTACTAACAGAAAATTGAAAAAAAATCATTTTGTACCTACTAACAGAAAATTAAAATAACGATAGTTTTCACGGCTATATCTTTCCCTTTCCACGCAAATGTGGCTTTAACTCTACAATATTGAGCAATTTAGGTATTATCACCCTGCGAATTGCGGGAATATTATTGAAGTAATTAATTTTTCCCATTAGTTTTTTCGATTTATTTTAGTCTTTTAGTGAGTAAAGTTGGATAAATATCATATTTGGAACATCAACATCAAATTTCTGTTTTTACGAATATTTAATTAATATTATACCCATAGGATTGATAAAATTAATGTAGCATTTTAGAATCAAAATAACATGCGCATTTCTCAATTAATTAATTCCTTATCTGAATTATTAAAGAATATTATAGAGAATAGAAATTGAAAATAAAAGAAAAAATGGTAGTTAGGCCAAGAGATCCATGTTATGAGATTTTAATCTTATCTTAGAAGCTACCGTGTATCTATTTATGATGAAAGGGGACATTTAAAACATATTGATAATGTAATCATCTTTTAATTTGTTGCAAAATTAGTATTTATAGATTTTTTTTGGATTATTAGCGCATAAATACATCAATTTTGAACCCATTTGGTTTTTTCCACAATTTTAAAATTTTCACAAAATATATAAACTTAATCACTTTAGTGATTTTACCATAGATTCGAACCATCGACACAAGGATTTTCAATCCTTTGCTCTAACCGGTGATTCACTATTAACAAAACGGTTAGTGATATAAACGACATCATAAAAAGAAGACATAAACATCGCTGTTCCATCAAAATAAATCAGATTTTTTTATTTCTATGATTCATCGCGCCAACCCTCATTATAAAAATCAAGTCTTCTCATTTGTTTCATCGTCTGGTTCCAGTTGGGATCAAAATAATCGATATCATCTCTCTATGATGTTATTTATATCACTGATCATTTTATCGATGATAAATTTTTGAGATGACAAGTTAGATTTAATTTGACTTAAATTTGAAATTGTGTTCAAATCACTAAAGTGATTAAATTTGTGTATTTTGTGACAATTTTTAAAGTTCGTGTGAAAAACAAAATGGATCCAAAGTTGGTTTATTTATATGCCAATAACCCATTTTTTTACAATTGAAAAGACATGCTACAATCAATGTAGCATGCCTCATGACCCTAGTTGTCCTTGCTAACGTGTGGTTGTCCAACCTCAGTATTCTCATTCGGTTAATATTACGCTCGACACGTCAATTTTTCGATGGCCTGAAAAATTGAAAGTGTTAATTTTATCAATTAAAGATGATTTTATTACAACATTTCAAATGTCGTATTAAACGTGCAAAAGTATACTTGCATAACTAACAATTACTCCCTCCATTTTTAAAAAAGTGGCTCCAACCGTTAAATTATATATACCAAAAAAGTAAAAATAAAAACTTACTTTTGTAACCTTATTAGTTATCATAATAAATGCATATGCAATTAATTAACAAATTTCAATAATATCAAATTATAAGGATAAAATAAAATTTTATCACAATTTTAATTCTAAATTACAGATTAAAACACTTATTAAAAAAAATATCAATAGAATACTTAAGGGAATAATTCTTATTAGTTACTTACTCTTTTAAGTGCTCCTAAAAAAAAGATTAAGAAAAAGACTACGAGTTTGAGTTAATATAACCCTCACAAGTCACAACTTGTACACCTCGTCACGACGAGATAAAGAATTAGGCCATGTTTGGTAGATAAGATAAGTCATAGATAGGAGAGATATCTGTCCTTATATACTTGTTTGATATACTAGATTGTTATTTCGGAGGCCCGCTTTAATTGAAAGGCCCGTTTTATTTTTCCTATTCCTCTTATGTAGAAGTAACTGCTCTAATGCACAAGTTATGTAATCAAAGCTGAACAGTTATATAGATATGAGGATGGAAAGACAATGCTACCCTCAAACAAGTTTGGCCATCATTCACAGAGAATGCTCGCACGATCTATTTTCAGGTATTGTTTGATAATGGCGTGTGGCCTAATAATCGTTTCTCAAAAGGGTAGCAGACACACAAAACAGAAAGCATAAAAGTGAAGATGAAAATAAGAGGAGAAACAGCGCCGCACAAAACAACGCAACTCAGATCGACATCATCAAAACCCCATTAACATTTTCATATTTTTCCATACGCTTCGCACTACCTTCTTCTGCGAGTGTTGAGAGTCTTTGATTCATTCTTTATTTGATTTTATATTTAATAGTTTTGTGTTTGTTTGTGGGCTGTTTTTTTCGCTACTGTGAAGAAGATTCTTCCACAGATATACTGCTTTTATAGAAAAGATTCAACCCCAATTTCACACACAAATTTATGGGTTTTTTCTTTAATCCGCATTAGAAAAGTAATCTTGGACTCGGTTTCCCTTATTTGCATTTTCAGCCTAAAATTGCACTAGAATCCCCATTTCTTGTTTTGATTTGTTTAAAAATCTTGATTTTATTCCTCTTTTCCCCCTGTGGGGTTGTATTAATGTGTTTCACCGTAAGATTCGTTCTTCGAACTCGAAACCTTGATTAATTATGAAGATAAAGCTGCGAAAGTCTGTGATTTGTCAAATGTTAAAATTGTAATTTGATGTTTAATCTAGATTTTAAATTAGTGTATCAAACAAGTAATTCATGCTATCTATGTTTTATATCTTATTTATCAAACAACAAGATATGATACCAATCTCACATAATCTATAATACATACCTTATTTCTAATCTATCTTGACATATCTTAACATGTCTATCAAACAAGCCCTTAGTATTTTGCACATTGTGCGACCTTGACACTTTGCGTTTCTTTCTTAATTTAGCACTTAAAAACTTTTAACTAAGACCACTTATCATTTAATTTATTAGGGAAAATCTATATGAAATTATTCAATCGCGATCCGAGCGGCACAATTTACTAAAAACAAATTAATTAAATTTGATTGATTGAAAGGTATATATATATGAAAGAATCAGTCCTAAAATTTTGTAACGAAAACGACATGGGAAAGCATTAAAATCTCTCAAATGACAGGAAATTTGGAAGTTGAAAAGATGTTTGCACGTAAGAAAAAGTCCAAACACCCCATGTTTTGCTTGAACTGAACTTTCATCACAATAATTAAGAGTTTATAGAGTTAATATCGCAATAAAAAATTACTAGTGTTAATTAAATATTTATTTGATTTAATTATGGTTTTAACCTTGTTTGTAAGTTGCACAAAAACTAATAGAAAAATTATAGACTATATTATTTATCTATAGGAAAATGCTAAACGTACATAATATGTACGTATATAATTAGACATTTTTGTCATTTTACACAGGAATTAAGAGATCAGTTATATTTTAATTAAATTTCTAATTTACTTAATTACCCATAATGATAATTAAAGAAAGGATTTCCAAATGTTTCATAATGAGTTGATTGTGCACTACACTAATTTTATTTAGTTTCATTGATCATTATTTTATAATAAATAAATATAGATAGTGAAATATATGGATACAAATTTATATAAATATATAATTGATAGATATATATAATTATATAGTAACGATTTTTAAGAATAATTTGTTTCCAAAATTATTTGAGTAAAAAAGGAAAAGAAATAGAACATAATCTCATAATATAATTATCCCAAAATAGATTAGTTGTAATTTAGTAATGATCTTATTATCAGAAATAACGGATCGGGTTAAAAAAAATTGAAAGGCATTATTATGTACGTACAATACTACTCTTGTTTATAAGTGGTGAGGATCGGCAATAACGCAACTCATGTTTATCACATTGCATTTTGCCTCCCTAAATTATTCAAATATACTGTTTGCCCATCTTATGCTAAAATCAACTCTATAAATACGAATGTATTGATTTTCAGTAGTAAATGCATATACTGTTTAAATGATCCATTTTAAAGGAAAAAAGACTGAGAAAAATAATAAAATTGTAATTGGCAGGTTATTTGAAGGGATATTATATTGGTTAATTATTTTTATCAATTTTTTTATATAGTAAATAATGAGTTTCTTATATGTAAATTTACTCCAAAATCTTCTATATTTTATACATATCTTGCAAAGATAGAGTTGAGTTTCGGTATTATTAGATAGTATGAATACCAAATCTAGATCATACATTGTGGTCATGTGGACACAACATAAATTGATAAGTGGTCGCCTTTTTTTAAAAAAAAATAAAAAATCGTTGGGGGCAAAGTGCAGTCTTCTTTTCATCTCATCCGATCTTCTTCTTCCGTGATTCTTTGTGACATTGGCGGCAGCAAAAAGCAGCGGCAAACAGATAATGGCGTCTGACAATGGCAAGTTCTTGCCTGAATAATGAGAAGGAAATTTTGAGAGAATATTGAGGGATAGAGAGTGAGGGTGTTATGATGGTGGTTTACGAATTATGACAAAGTACGCCAATAATCAGAGAAAAAGACGACAGAACTGATGGAGTAGAATGTGGGAGAGTTTTGTTGTCAGGAAGATGAATATGCATATGACAAAACAAAGTCATGCATATAACAAAGCAAAAGTCTGCATGTTAGCCAACGAGCGTTGGGTGTCAATGGGCGTTGGGGAGATGCGCCAACGAGCACTGGGCGTCACGTGCCACAAAATAGAAACATGCATATAACAAAAGAGAAACCTACATATTGGAAAACAAAATCATGCATACTACAAAATGAAATCTTCATATTTTAAATCAGAAACTCATATGCATATATGCGTTCAACAATATGCATGTTTGTATTCAACCGTAAACATAAATTTGTTTAATAATATGCATATTTTTTTTCTTTCTATATCACATAACAAAATCAAGTTACGATTATACCCTTATTATAGCTAAATCCGTCAAAAAAATTTGAATAAAATCTCCACCATAAGATCTATGAGATGAATAGATGAAATTGAGTATTACATCTACATAGACCTTGAATACTATATGATCCATCTTCTTTCTCTATATATATGTATTATAGGAAAAATACATAATTTTAGTCTAATAAATTGAGTTTGTGATAATTTTAGCATAAAATCAATAATACCTTAATCAAACCTAATGAATGAATTGATTTTGTGATAATTTTAATCTGCAAGTGATTTTTCGACATCGAAAAGCACAATTGGCACCAAGAATAACATGTAGTACGTAAGTAATTTCCAATGACGTTTTTCACTTGTGCTTTCTATACGTCATTTCTCGGTGCCGACTTTGTTTTTTGGTGCCAAAAATCATTTATGAGATAAAATTGTCACATAATCAATTCATTAGATTTGATTGAGATATTTTTAGTAAATATATTTGTTGGATTTGTATACTGGAAGCAGATTGGTTGAGCTTGTATACAATATTTTTTGTTACACTATTACAATCTCCTAGCTGAATTATTTACACGATTGCATATGTATGTCCATTTATCTCATATATAAGTTAGATCATACAGTGTGTAATGATCACAAAAATCTGTATGGCTGGTTAAGCTTAATGAGATATAAAAAGGATCACAGCTGAGACAACTTGAGGACGAGTTGTCGGTATAGGCTGCAGTAGAGATACGAAATGACTTGATTTGGTTGCTTGTCTATACTGGTACGTCTCTGACGTATTGATGGATCACAGTGAGAGGAGTTCTTCTATCTGACCGTAGTGAAAAGCCTAGATCTCGGTGACTTTATGTTGATCTAAACCTCGATAAGGTTTTAGGTGAGTATGAGTTGCTGACCATCACTTTGACTTGTTATGAGTGAGAGTTACATGAGATAACCCAATATTCTCTGCATCTTGGGTGGTGACAGTGCTTGGATGTCATGCTAGTAACCTGTATCGAGTCACCGTATCCGTTTAAGATGATGACGTCCCCTTAAGGAGCTCAAAAGGTTTATTGTACTAAACCCTGCAGGTTGAGTTATCTTAAGTACAATAATAAGATTGAGTGATACTACTTAAAGAATTAAAGATATTAATTATTTTAAGTAGTCAGAACGTTATAAATAATTAATGGACGTGCGATATTTTAAATACGGGGATTTGTGAAGTCTAAGTGCAAGCCCGACCCAACTTCGAAAATAAATGGGTAAGTCAGCATTTATTCTCTAGTGACATGAATAAATGTTTATGAATTAATTTATGTTCTGGACTGAACATAAGATAATAAATTCATTTGAGGAGTCCCACTAAGACTTTATTATGATTCTCCTATATCTAGACAGATTATATCTGATATAATTAGATATCAAATGATATTATTCTTGATATGGTGTATCTTTAAAGATAAGATTGTATTTATTAGATATGCAGAGATCCTATCCTAATAGGATTCTAGGGATGCATTATAAATACAAGATGAGAGAAAATCAGAAATTAGCTATTCCATCATAGTGATTTTCGAAAACTTCACAGTGTGGAAGAAGGCAAAATTTGCAGTATTCTCCATAGATTGCTCTCACTCAAAGATCAAGTTTTGCAAACAGATACGATCCGTAAGATCTAAGCACGAGTCTTGATCATTTTCTTTGTCCGATAAATTCGCAGGTGAACACGAGAAAAACACCAACTTGTTGCTATTAATTATATAAGTGCATATTGTAACGACCCGGCTTCTAGATTGACAGCTGACCCCACAGACCAACATGAGTATTTTCAGTGTGCTTTGTCCTCACTCACACTACCTGAGAAAACTTTCCAGGGGGTCACCCATCTCACAATTGCTCCAAGCCAAACACGCTTAACTTTAGAGTTTTTATGAGATAGATTCCCGAAAATAAGATGCATCTTGTTGCTATGAGTAGCATATATTAAATTCTTTAAGCTCTCCTCAAATATACAGTCTCATACTTACATATTCTTGAAATCTCTCTCATTCTGGTGCGTTTCGGTTCATTCATGTACCCCTCCGTTTTGAAGCCTTAATCGGAGCCGCTCCTTGTCCATGCCTCCGCATCGGCGTTCACTCTGTACTTATGCCACGGGCGTCACACATGCTAGGTATATAATCAATGTATGGTGAATTAAACATCCAAGATAGATCACCGGGAGATGATTAAAATCAGATTTCCCTACAATTAATCTGAATAATCACAAAATCAATTAATCAAGCTAAAATAATACATTTTTCCTATATTATAAGTAAGGTAAAGAACATATGCTTGATGAGTGATTCGATTCAACCCTATGTATCATGGCTTGTTGATGTAGCAGATCTCGACTCATTACTAAAAAAATCATTTGTTTTAATATTATATAATTACTCTCTGTTTTTGTTGAAGTGTTCTATTTTTCTTATTTTTCAATAAGTATTATAATTAGTAATTTGAAATTAATAATTATAATATATTTTTTATTTACTTTTATTTAATACTTTAAAATTTTATTAATTAATTATATACTATAATGTATTTAACATGATTATTAATAAAGTAATAGATATAAATTTACCTATTTTATTAAATTTATGCAATTTGATGACACTCCAAAAGGAATAGAAAGAGGATATATTATTACATACAAATCCGGATCCAAAGTCGTTTTTAAGCGGCCCGTTACACAATTTAGTGGGACACTTCTCTAAAACAAATTCGTACGTAAGAAAAAGAAAACACAGAAAGTGAGAACAAGCATCGAAAATAATGCTAGAGAGATGAAGAGAGACAGTCGAGTTTTGTTATCTCTCTTCTCACATCCTTGTCCACCGAGTATCCTCCTGAGAATCAGAAAACCCACCATTCTCTTTAGGGTTTTCAGCTTCTGTATTCCACAATCTCAAAAGGAGAAAGTTCAAATCTTGCAGACACCAACTCATTTTCTTCATTAAGGAGGAAACTTTTGAATTATTTCACGTCTGTTTACACCCAAGTAGATCTCTGAACCCTTCAGGTACCTTATTTTCACCGCATTTTTTCTAGAAGCTGGTCACATCTGTCTGTAATTTGCTTTTAATTTTTAACGTTGCAATTCGTTTCATTTCTTGTAAAAATCTGTTCTTTCCGATTTCCTACAAGCTGCATATGATATTAATTATTTTTTCTAAAATCTTGAATTTCTATATCTGGATAAGCTAAATTGCGAAATCGGTAATTATTTTTATTATCTTGTGAAGTTTGACATGGTGAATAATGGGAATCTATTTCTCAACTTCGACCTACATTTGTGTAGACTTTTCGATGCACGATTGAATGAGACTGGCTCTTTGCACCATTTTTTACTGCCAGTTGATGGTTACTGTTTTCCTCCTTTTTTTGATGATGGATTGTGGATTTGATGTTTCTTTAAATTGCCCCGATGAATGGAGTTATTTTCTGATGGGAAGAAATGAGAAAAAATTACTATTTTATTGAAGATAAAGATGTAATTTTCCAATGAGGCGGACAATTTTTCCTTTTTATGATGAATTCGGCATTAGTTCTGAGAAGTATGCTTATGTTATCCCTAATTGTGGATGCAGGTGCAGGTGGTGAATGTTCTGGAAGATAGTTGTGAGAAACGAGTTGGTAAAGCTCGTCGAAGTCGGTCAGAGGTTTAGTTTTGTTTTCAGACATCATTACAATGTATAATATCTGGTCTTATGATGCTGAGTTTGCCTTTAGGCTTCTTGAGATATGAACCTCCCTGATTTTCTAATTTTAAGCCTCGCACCTTTGTGAGGCATTGCACATCGATCTGTTACAAGTGATGGGTTCTTTTCGCGGAAATTGTGAGATAATGGAGGTAAAAGATGAGCACAGTGCGACTCGGAAACCTCAAGCACTTCGCCAATCAAGAGTTCGGGACAGAAACCAGAAGCCCCCAATTGGTAGAAAAGGAGTGAACAAGACATTGGAAGATGACATCAATAAGCTCTTTGAAGCAGTCGATCTCAGATCATGCAAAAGTCTAGATCTTTCAGACGTGCAGAGGAATGCTTTAAAGAAGCCGATGAGGGGTGCTGGTTCTCATTCTCCCGGAATTGGGTTCTCCGAGCCTGTCTCTTTGAAGCAGGCTCTTAGGGGCTTGTGCATTTCTCAGGCAGCAGAGATGGCTGCCATGAAACGGATGTCTCTGCCAGCATCTCCTAGAGTCTCAGAAGCTGGGAAAATCACTAATATGTACAGGTCTGTTGTGGTTGAAACTGGTGAATCTAGCTGCTCTTCTGTTGAAAGTGAGGCACGTAGAATAGAAATATCTCTGATTCCAGAGCAGAATGCCTCGTATTCTTCTGGAGTCTTGCCACCATCGCTTAAAGATTCTGTGTCAACGTCAACAACCCAAAGTTCTAATTCTCCCCTTTTTGATGTTAAAGTGACGGTGGAGAACAAACAGCATAAGTCAGCAGGCTCTGGTTTAGGACGGTCTCCTGTAGAAGAAGGTACCGGCGTATGTTCTACCCGTAAGCTGCCTTGGAAGCTTCAAGACTCTACGGCTCTGAACCAGAGTGCTCGTGTTTCTCCTCTTCGACCTGCTGCTGTAGTTATGGAGGGTGCAGAGTCCATCATTGCACATAACAAAATAATACCCATTTCAGAAGCCGATATCCAGAAATTGGGAGTAGGTCTACTGAAAGAAGACTGCAGTTCAGTTTCCATTCTGCCCGATAACGATGCTCATGATAATTATTCAAAGCAAGGCCTGAAAATTTCTGGCTCAAACAAAGTTGCAAATGGCCCCAGCAAGGAAATCCCCTTCCTTGAAAGTGGTCGAAAAGGCAGCACCTAAACGGAAGTGTAGGCTACCGACTGTGTCTTCATCTAGTCCGGTAAAAGGAAATAGAGATGTGAATTCTACAAGAAGCACATCTTTTGCAGTCAAGCCAATCATCAGAAACAAGAACCACATGATAAAGAAATCAAAGAAGGTAGCAATATATGCTAATGGAAGTTCGAAGGATCTCACAAGTAGATAGTGCTCATGACCATAGTACGGAGCAAGTAGTCTGCCAGAGGTGTCAATGTTCGTTGAGGGATACAGGTAATGGTTCCAGCAACAATCCCTTGGATGGTGCTGGTATTCAGGTTTCAACGGCTAGCGCAGATTGTGATGCAGACAAACTCTTCTCAGTTCCAACTGGTTGGGTTAATAAAGATGCTTCTGTTGCTAAAAGTATCATGGTTTCCAAACAAGGTGAAAAACGGGATCTCTCTCAGAGCTCGAAAAGCAGTATTTGTGATTTCAGTAGTAGCACCACAAGCCTCAGCGATGAGAGCAATCTGAGTGATTCGACTTGCAATAATAAACCACACATGTCGAAGGACATCAGGTGGGAAGCAATCAATCATATAAGAAAGAAGTATGGTTTTCTAGGCCTGAATCACTTCAATCTACTGAAAAAACTTGGTTCTGGAGATATCGGTATAGTGTATCTTGCGGAACTGATAAGAACGGACTGCCTTTTCGCGATAAAAGTAATGGATAACGAGTTCTTAGTGAAAAGGAAAAAGATGTCTCGAGCTCAAACTGAAAGAGAAATTCTCAGAATGCTGGATCATCCGTTTCTTCCGACACTCTACGCTCAGTTTACATCAGATAATTTATCGTGTTTAGTTATGGAGTTCTGTCCTGGTGGAGATCTACATGTCCTCAGGCAGAAGCAACCTGGACGTTATTTTACTGAACAGGCTGCAAGGTATGGCATTTAAAGATCCATAATTATTTTCATGCTTTCGCGCCATAGAAAAGCAATGCATTCACTTAAAAAAAGCCATAAAAAGAAATTCACTTTGAAGAGCCTGTAAAAAAGTGCTAGGGCATTGATTTATTATTTCTATACATTTGAAATAACAAGGTGGAAGTCTACTTTCATGAATTATGCATTTGGAGCTAATGGATGAGTAGCAAATAAAACTCAACTATAAAACCTTTGCAGTTTGAGATACGATAAAATTATGAATAAGGAGCATGGCACTAAGTCATTAGTTAGTTTTCTGGCCTTCTCCTTTAGGGTTCTGCTACTTCCTTTTGGCCGATTGTAGTTGTCATCACATTTTCTGATTCGAAATATTTTATGCTGCTATGAACTGATTAGTGTCCGTGACCGATAGCTATATACAAGTGCAATTAGATTTTAGTTCTCTCAATGTTATCAAATTTCCGATGGCGGTGGCAGTTTTTAAGGATTTTGCCATGACCACCTCATGGCATGGCATCTTTCCAATGGCGCGCCATGGCGGCTGCCATGCCCATGGCGGCCGTGGCAGGTATGGCGGTTATGGCACAAATGGCGCTGCCAATTAAAATAAAATGGGTCAAACCCGAGCCAAACCCAAACCCAAACCCAGCCCAGCCCACACTAAAATTAGAGTTTTTATCTTATAAAAGAGTGATTCGCAGCTTTCCCTCTTCTCCTTAGCTTCAAAAAAAAATTGTTCTTTGCTCTACACCAAGACCACTGGCCACCGCAATGACTCAGCAGACAGTTGTTCAGCAAGTTAGGTCGAATTTTTCACTTTTTTTTCTTTGGTTGTTTCTTCCAATTTTTTCTTCTTTATAATAAATAAAACTGCTGTTTCTCAATATGAAAATCGAACCTAATATGAATTGTAAGAAATGTCATGAATTGTAAGAAATGTCTGAATTATATGTATAATCTTTCTGTATATACATGAAAGTTGCTTCAAAGTTTCACAAGAGCTTCTTCATGTTTAAAATACGGAGATAATTAATTTTACAGCTACTTGCCTTTAGTTAGCATAATATTAAGGTCTTTCGCCCTTCGTTCAACTTAGACACAGAAACAATCTCTTGAACAAATCAAACAGAGACGCAACTAAATGAAGACTAATTAATACAATCATCTTCTGCACAGTGCTAGTTGCTGCAGTAAATTAATAATTTCAAACTACAAAATCAAAATATATTGCAAATTAAATACCAGATATATTAGACATATTTATATTTATAAGTTTATGATTTAATGTTTGTGTTGAACTTGAAACTTATGTTTTATAGACCTATGATAGTATAGTTTGTGAGTGTGTGCTTTAATGATTAACTTATGTTTTCTATTATTTTATCAATTTCTACAGTTTTTAGTTATTAATTATAGTATATATATATATATATATATATATATATATATATATATTTTATTTAATACGCCGTGCTTCCTCCATAACGCGCCACGCCATCCGCCATAATCTTATGGCAGGTTTTTGGCCATCCGCCATGACCCGCCATCCGCCATCGATAACTATGAGTTCTCTGATGATTAGTTCTGATTGAATCCACTATTCTCTTTGCTTTTGCGGATTGAAAATTTGGCTATAACTGGAAATTTAAAAGATCCAAAATTGTGAAGCGTTCTAGCTTGGTGTGGCGTGTGTAATAGACATTAGACACTAATGGAAGAGGTGATGAAGCACACGATACGGCTTATTATTTGGTTATAGTTATCTTCTATTTTCTGTATTTTATTTAGTTGTTTAGGGTGTAGTTTTTAGGGCTGGATTAAAGTAAATGGGTCAGGCTTTTGTATGGGCTCCAAGTACCAATTTGATAGAGTAAAGGTGATTGTATTAAATGATAAACGATGAACAGAAAGAAACCGTCCTCTTGCGAGGCCCTACAGTGAGAAGCTGTCCCCAAAATAATACTCCAACCATGCCCTAACCCTAACTCACTCATAACTATTTAAAGACTTATAAGAGACTTGAGGTCCAAGTAAATAACTTGGAGCCCATACAAAAGCCTGAGCCATTTACTTTAATCCAGCCCTAAAAACTTAACCCTAAATAACTAAATAAAATACAGAAATAAAATAAAAGATAACTATAACCAAATAATAAGTTGTATCAGCACATATTTATCGCATGGTTCTGTTAATGGACAGTTGGTATGTAACGGAGAAGAAGAAACTGAGAAACCATTTGAATCATCATTATGAGTGAGGAGAATCATAACACGCTTCGGAAGTTAGTAAAACTTTCTCTATTTAGCCTTGAACTCTTTGTCTTAGGCCTTGTCGTTTCCGTCCCCACCCGCATTTTGTTGTTCCTCTGAATTGTATGTTTACCTATGCCTTCGGATTAAGGTGACATGAACTAGTCTAAGGATGATATATAATGTGTTCACAACCAATGCTATATTTGACACGAACTAATCTAACCTTAGATAACAAGTGAATAGGCCAGATTCAGTGGTTTCTATGTTTACTGCTATATTCTTTGCTCTTAACATTTACATTTTTTGCAGATTCTATGTTGCTGAGGTCCTCCTCGCTCTTGAGTATCTACACATGCTCGGGATTGTGTACAGAGATCTAAAACCAGAGAACATCCTGGTCCACGAGGATGGTCACATCATGCTAACTGATTTTGACCTCTCCCTCAGATGTTCTGTAAACCCAACCCTCGTAAAATCATCATCCTTAGCGCTTGAGCCTCCTAGGATCTCCGGTCCATGTGCAGGATCCAACTGCATCGATCCATTCTGCACCGGGCCTTCGTGTAAAGTCTCGTGCTTTAGCCCTAGGTTAAATGCTGCAGCCAGAGCAAGGAAGCTAAGAGCCGACGCCGCATACCAAGCAAGATTGCTGCCACAGCTCATAGCTGAGCCAACAGAGGCGCGATCCAACTCCTTTGTCGGCACACACGAGTACCTGGCTCCCGAGATCATCAAGGGCGAGGGCCACGGCAGTGCTGTCGACTGGTGGACGTTTGGTGTCTTCCTCTACGAGCTTCTGTATGGGAAGACGCCGTTTAAAGGCCCCGGGAATGATGAGACGTTAGCCAACGTGGTGCTGCAGAACCTAAGATTTCCTGATTCCCCATTGTTAGTTTTCAGGCGAGGGATCTGATCAGAGGGCTGCTGGTGAAGGAGCCTGAGAATCGGCTTGGTACGGAAACTGGAGCTGCTGAGATCAAACGGCACCCGTTCTTCGATGGCCTGAACTGGGCGCTGATACGCTGCGCCATCCTCCTCAAATACCAGAGTTCTTGGAGACTGGGAATCCACAACCGGCCGGCGACCATTTGAGTTCGACTTGTTCTGAAACAAAGCTAGTTGTCTTCGTTCAGCTTCTCTTGTCTTTGTAAAATACACCCGCCAAAATATGTAGTGTTTAAGAAAGTTGCTTAGGGCTATCATATTGGAGATTCCACGTGATTAGTTAGTACAAAAAGAATCCAATTGTCTCATGAGCAAATGGTAGCGACCTTCTCTTATATCAAAGGAAAGGATCTCGAGTTTAATTTTCTCCATCCCAGCTCTTATTTGGATGAACTACAAATTCATTAGTTTCAAATTAAATCCCACTAATCAAAACAACTTTCACCAAATGTGGAAACTACGTGGAGTTCTTTAACATAATGTTTGCACTTTAAGTTTCATGTTGTATGTATTTATGTTGATTAAATATGAGATGTAACACATTTTTTAATAGAAGAACCGAAACAGAGGGAAGGAAATAAATTTGAAATTTAAGAACTATAAGAGCGTCTCCAACCCTGCGTAGAAATAGCAGGCGTTAATTTGGAGAAGCATATATCTTCCAAAGTTGCTTACTTTACTCCATTTTTACTTCAACTATTTCTATGCGCCAAAGATTGTGGAGCATTGTGCTGCACTTAGGGATGTCATTGGGTGGGTTTTACCCGTACCGATCCAGAACCGTTCAAAATCCATTAAATTTTAAAACAACGGTTCTGGTTTTGGTTCCGGTTTCAGACCCGCTTTAGACCCAGACCGTTTAGATCCATAATTTGATGGTCCGGTCCGATCCGGATCTGGTTCTAATTCCAGAACCAGAACTAATACTTATTTATTGGTTCTGGTCCGAATAAAACCCGTCTATTGACAAGCCTAAGTTTAAATAGGCTTGTCAATGAACTTGTTTTATCCATATCGATTCAAAATCACTCATAACATATTAAATTATAAAGCAATTGTTTCGGTTCTAGTTCTGGTTCTTTTCTGGTTCTGGTCCGATCTGGTTCTAGACTCGCTCAGATCCGGACTACTTAAGATCCATAGTTGATAGTTCGGGTCCGGTCCGGATCCACTGTCTAATAGGTCGGTTCCAGAACCAGAACCATTACTTATTTATTGGTTCTGGTCCGGGTAAAACCCACCCATTGACATCCCTAGCCGCACTATTTCATTTTTTTTTATTATTAATTGTATTATTTTTGTTGTATTTTTGATGTTGTCTCCCAATTTGTTATTGTATATTTTATGAATATTTGTTTATGCTTTTTGTGGATATAGAAGGTTGATATTATATTTATTTTATTTATTGAGCGAAAAATGTTCGTCGGCAAAGTTTGAAAAGTACGTAAAATTAAATTCACAACAAAGATACACAAATTGAAATACAAAATTACATAAAATAACTAAAACAAAATAAAAATACATAAAATAACTAAGATAGTTTTATTTTAATATAAGTTACAAAAATTATTAAGATTGAATAATAAAGAAGAATATTGTGGAAATATTCTTTTTCTGCTGTAAAATACATTAGATGATTGGAAATAAAATACCATTTCTACTGTAAAATAGAGATAAAGTTGTTGTATTTTTGAGAAAATGGTTGGAGATGTTCTAAGTGATTGATTTGAAAATTTAATAAATTTGAGACAACACATGATGAATTACGATCCCCAATACCGTATTTATCACCTAGCAAATGACGGTACAATCAGTTATATACGTATAGAAGATTGTCTTTGTGGACTTAACTCAGTTATTTAAGAACTAATATATTTGGAATAAAATTTAAAACAAAGAAGATTACAGGATCAAGAAAGATGCATACATACATACAGTTCTGAGTGCTAACATTTAATGCAGCACGTTTTAAATGAGTAACATGTTTTTTAATTTCTTTTTTTTGGGAGAACTAGGCGTTTTTTCTTGTAGCTTCATATACAAATATAAAGCGTTTCTTGTTGGTGAACATTTTGAGGTGTTAACCAAGTTAATGAAGTAGTAGTCATTTTTCCATCTATGTAGTCTCAATTTATACTGACAAAAGTATAAATAAAAACAAATAATTGTTTGCCAAAAAAAAAAAAATGATACATGAGAGTTGTGACATATTTTCAAATAGAGAATAAACATGAACTTGAACACCATTCTAAGGGCCAGAATACTTTATAAAGATTAACCAATTGAAATCATGGGTATTTTGAAACTTTATTTTATAGTTATAAGATATCTTCCTTTGGTTGTTATTTGTTCAATTTGATAGTGATAGATTCGGGTTGGATATTTAGCAAGAAATTGTAAAAAATACCTTGTATGAGATGGAATGAAGTGTAAACAACAAAATAGGATCATAGGTGTTCTTTGAAGAGAGATTATGATGTTTAAGTTAGTTTTTGATTTAGGTGCACAAGGTAAATGGTCAAATATCTAGAAAGAATACCTTTACATGAATAAAGGAGAGAGTATTTATAAATGAATAAGCATAGAGGATAAGTTTGATTTTTTACCTCTGTCCAAGGCTGTTTTGGTCTTTTGAGAGGGGATAGTCTTGAAGCCTCAAAGGCTATTGCGCCAAAAAGTACGCAATATTCTGCAAGTTTGTTAAAATATTCGGTGAAGGTCAACGAGTGGAGACAAGTGAAATTGTCCCTCGAGGCTTTTTTCAAGTGAGATAATGACAAGTTGTGAGCGCATCTCACTTCTGTCGGTCGAGTTCTACATAGAACATATTTTGACTATACTACCTTTTAGCTAAGGAGATGATAAGGATGTCCTCCGAGTTCTAATTTTTTAGGGCTTTAAGAGGACAAATGAATAGTATCGTTGGATCTCGCGTGTATTTATAGAAGAGACAATGAATAGTATCATTGGAGGGAACTCAAATCACATCCATTCTATTTGTCGTTTGAATTCTTCCCGTTTGAATCCTCGTTCGTCGCTTTCGTGTTTGCAACATCCTACATAAAGTGCTTTGCATGTCTGGTACGTATCTCTAGCATGTCAGGATTCGCTGCAGATTCGCTCTGACACGTTGAAAGTCAAACACCAATGCTTTAAAATATTCTGTATTTCTTCAGTAGGGTTAACTCCGTGTTTCATCAGTACGTTGATTTCATGTCTCTTCAGTAGAATCGACTTTGTATTTCTTCAGTAAATTGGACTTCGTGTATCTTCAGTATGTTAACTTCCCACATCCATTGTATAGGATATTTCATCAATAGTTATACTGAAATAAAAGGAAACCACTAGATCTAATTAATGTAGTCGAATTTTAATTCTTGGGGCCGTCCTTTTGTTCGGGCCATTGAGAATTTATATGAGTTTTAATTAAGGTTAAACCCATCAACAATAAAAAAAAAATACATTTTTATCGAGCTACTAAATAACGAGCCGAGTTACAGTCACTAAGGAAACTAGCTCGAATGGTATAGTATCGAACTATTAGCGAGTGAGCTCGAGCCAAATTCAAATCATAAAACTTTATGTTGATTCGAGCTTGAGCATGAGTAAAAGGGCTCGGCTCGTGTAATTACTCATGACTGGTTCATATGACTCACTAAACAAGCTTGTAATAAGTCAAACTCAAATTGCTCACGAGCCAAAAAAAAAAATTTAGACGAGGCGAACTCAAGCTTGAGCTCAAGCGGAGTTAGTAAAATTTTCATGAACCAAGCTCGAGTCTACTGGTATTCGGCTTAGCTCGGCTCATGTGCATCCCTATTCTCGTAGATCGACCCTGTTTGGATCCTGAACCGTTAATGATGGTATGCTAATTCGTAAATGATAAACTTATTCAAAACAAGTGATACATGTATTCACCACAAGTGATACGATGATCCGTTTATTTACTACAAATGATATTTATTCACAACAAGTAATACAATGACAACAAATTTACTTAGAGTATATGTTACATTTTTTCAGGGAAGGTGATACATTTTTTTACACTTGAGTTGGGTAAGCTTAGGCTCAGACTACTAATTCAAAAATGATATATTTATTCAAAGCAAATGATAAATTTATTCACACAAATGATATAATAACACATTTATAGGTCAAGTTAGGTCAGGCAACTCCAAGCCGAATTGATCCTCGAAAAGAACCAATCATAGGCTGCGTCAACTACCTAAGGTTTGGTGAAGAAGAAATTGCATCTTCTCAAAAACATGCACAAAACATAGCCTAGACAAGTATATGAACTTTTTTCATTCCTGTCAGAGGCGGCCTGAGCCCGCGAATGAGGAATTGAGTCTCGCCGAGCCCTAATCTTGTGAGGTAAAAAAGAAAAGATTCAACCCGACTCAAAATCAGACCAAGCTTCTTTTGATGCTCTCTCGATGGTATTTTATGGGGAAAAGCCACCAGAAAATCAATAAGCTAAGTGTATAAATCAAAGAATCCTTCATGTTTCACCTATATATGTTACAAAAGATTGTTGAAATTTCTGTATATTTTACAAGTATTTAGGCTCAAGCATAGTTGATCCCATACATAGTTGTGATTTTGAGGAAGCAAAGCAAATTCTATAATCTTTCCTTAACCACTCTTGTGACAAGTTTCTGGCTGTTCCAAAACAGCACCAAGGTTTCCTTGTGCACCGGTATTTGCCGAGGCTTCAAGTTGTGTATATCTAAAGCGCTCTTTTGAAGCTTACATCGTGCAATCTTCACGCTGCTTAGAGAGCACCTCTCACCAAACTGAAGGAGATTCCAAACACAGACATGAGTCGATAAAGGAAGCAAAACAACCTTTAACCATGTTATTCACCAGCAACTCTGTAATGACCAATACTAGTAGTCGTCCCATCCAGTAACTCACTAATTATCATAAATGAACTAAAAAACTACCAACAAATAGTGATGGATAGAGAGAAAATGAAAAACTATTGAGTGCCTAATAATCCCAAGACACTGACAGTACCCTTTTGAGTTAGATATGTATATTACTGTGGTATCTAAATAATCTAATACTATTATAAAAATGTGTATTCTTACAAAACTTGATATACATGCGACTGTTGAATCCTTATTTTAATTTATGAAGATAGTTTAGTAATTTGATACATCGATTTTATTATCAGATATAAGATAACAATCATTTTGCACTAAAAATCTTCAAAACTGTGATAAAGTAGTCATGCAATACAATTCTTGGAATTATATATATATATATATATATATATATATATGGGTTGGATCCAGTGAGAAATCATCTTTTTTGAGAACCTGGGAACTATGCATAAACTTATAAAGTTGATGAACAAAATCTATAAAGTTGTGCATAACAAAAAAAATCTAAAATTGTTGCACAAGAAAATAATTTTAGAAAAATTTCGTTGTGCACAATTTTATACTTTTTTGTGCATCATTTTTACACGTATTATGCATAGTTCGCAGAGTTCGCAAAAAAGATATAGTTCTCATTTGATCCACTCCCTATATATATATATATATATATATTGTGAAAACATTTATCATCATGCAAATATGAGAACCATAAAAGTAAATGGATTTGCATCTGTCAGGAAAATTACCGCACCAAAAAATATAAAATTTTTGCTCTACATGGGATTCCAACCCGGGTGATGCAATCACCCAGTGAAATGGTGCATTCCCCATAGATCTTCGCGATCAAATAGATGAAAATGATTCTCACATTCTTCTTGTAAAAAGATTCTTATTTGAACCTTCCAATGTATATATGAGAATGGATTATGTAGGAATACAAATATTGGTAAGAAATAGGAAAGTTGCATTGAACGTATAAATTTGTTTCACTAAACGTATAAACTTGTTGCACCAAATTCAACATATAAAGTGTAGCCCTGAACATAAAGTTGTTGCATCGAATTTGGTACAACATATTTATACATTTAGTGCAACAATTTTATCGTTCAATGCAACTCTCTATCGTGAAAACATGAGATTCGCTATGAAAGTTGATGAATCCGTCAGAAAAACTACTAATCCAAAAAAAATAAAATTTTCACCCTTTATGGATTCGAACCCAAGTAAAAAGTTTCGGATTTTTAGATTCAATAATTTTCTCCAACGGATTCATTAACTTTCATAGCGAATGCATTTGCTTTTACTTTTACTTTTAGGATAAAAGTAGTTCTCATTTGAACCCAACTCTCTATGTATGTATTATATACAAAGTTATCAATAGCGGATGGCGGTCATGGCGGATAGCCAAAAACCGCCATAAATTTATGGCGATCGCATGGGCATTATGGTAGAAGCACGACGGATTAAATAAAATATAATATATATACTATAATTAATAACTTAAAATTGTAGAAATTGATGAAACAATAGAAAACATTAAGTCTTAACATAATAATTAAAGCACACACATACTATCATAGGTCCATAACATATAAGTTTCAAGTTCAACACAAACATTAAAGCACGAACTCATAAACATAACGATGTTAATATAAAGGTCTAATCATTATCATCAATCCCAAAACATAAATATGTCTAATATAAAGGTCTTGATCACTAGACATTATATTTTGTAGCACGAGTTACTGATTCAAATTCAAAAAATTAGACTCAATTTCAAGGTATTTGTAGGTTGGTAGCAAAACTGTCCAAGGCCCCAGCCAAAAATAACCAAAGTTGTCAAATATCCGCCATGGTGCTTGTAGGTTGGTAGCAAAACTGCCCAAGGCCCCCAAACAAAAATAACCAAAGTTGTCAAATATCTGACATGGCAGCACCAGCACCATGGGGGATGGCGGTGGTAGCTTTTCAGTATCTTGCCATGACCACCTCATGACATGACATCTTTGCCTTGGCGCGTTATGGCGACTGTAGCGGCCATGGCAGGTATGGCAATTATGTAGGGGTGAGCATTCGGACGGTTCGGTTCAAAACCGAACTGAACCCGAAAAACCGATTTTTTTTTAAAACCCAAAACAAACCGAACCATTTTATATATTCAAACCGAACCGAAATATTCGGTTTGGTTCTGTTCGGTTCGGGTTTAACCGAATTTAAATTATAATTAATATAAATATTATAATATAATATACATATATATATATAATTATAATATTAACCAATTTAAATATTAATAATATAAATAACATATATATATATATATAATATAAAAAAAAATCAGGCGGTTCGGTTTGAAAACCAATTTTTTTTCCCCAAACCGAAACCAAACCGAATTAATTTCGGTTTCAAAATTTTGAAACCGAACCGTTTTACTGAACAGACCGAACCAAACCGCTAATTATGGCACAAATGGCGCTGACAATTACTAAAAAATACAAAACAAAATTAGGTCAAACCCGACCCGGACTAGGGGTGAGCATTCGTTCGGTTCGGTTCAAAATCGAACCCGAAAAACCGAAAAGCTGAATTTTTTTAAAAACCCAAACCGAATCGAACTGTTTTATATATCCAAACCGAACCAAAATATTCGGTTCGGTTCGGCTTTAACTGAATTTAAATTATAATTAATATAAATATTATAATATTTATAATATAAATAATATATAATACATACATATATATATATATATATATAATATTAAAAAAAAATTCGGACGGTTCGGTTTGAAAATCGAATTTTTTTCCCCAAACCGAAACCAAACCGAACCGTTTTACTGTACAAACCGAACCAAACCGCTAATTTCGGTTCTATTCAGTTCGGTTTTTGCTCTCCCCTAACCCGGACCCTAAACACCCTAAAACTAGGGTTTTAATATTATAAAACAGTGATTCAGGCTTTTCCCTCTTCTCCTTAGTGTCAAACAGAAAATCATTCCTCTCTCTACACCTAATCATCACCCTCAGCGACAAATCAGGTAAACAGCAAACTGTTCAACAGTTTTAGTTCAATTTTTTCACTTTTTTCTCTTCGGTTGTTTCTTCCAAATTTCTTCTCTATTCATTCTAGTTATTTTTGGTTATGGCCTTGGTCAGTTTTGCTACCAGCCTACAACCTACAAATACCTTGAAATTGAGTCCAAATTTTTCATTCTGTGAATTTGAATCAACAACTAGTGCTATAAAATACTGTCTACAAATCAAGACTTTTATTCAGCTTCTAGTACATGCAATAATAGGAATGATTTGGGCTGAAAATACTACATTCCTCTAGATGGTGGAACAAACAAAGTCCACTGCAACTTTTGTGATAAAAAGCTGAATGTTGGAATAATCAGAGGGAAAATTTGATGGGAAAGAGGGGCAGGGTACGCCTTGCACAAAGTGTACAAAAGAAGTTTCGAGAGGAACTTTGGACATTATGCTGAGAGAAGGACAAAGCCAATTATAGTATAGATTACAAGTGTGTGCATTAATGATTATGTTAAAACTTATATTTTCTATTGTTTGATCAATTTCTACAGTTTTAAGTTATTAATTCTAGTGTATATATTATATTTTATTTAATCTGTCGTGCTTCCGCCATAACACACCACGCCATCCGCCATGACCTGCCATCTTCCATCAATAACTTTTAAAATAACTAAAATGAAATTATAAAGAAGAGGAGATTTGAAAGAAACAGCCAAAGAAAAGAAAAGGTGAAAAATTCAAACTAAACCTGTTGAACAATCTATTGTCTGCCTAAGTCGCCGTCGGTCGTCGCCTTAGGGAAGATTGGGTGTAGAGAAGAATAGTTTTCTATTTGGCTGGGGTAAAGCGTGAATCATTGTTTTATACGAATAAAACCCTAGTTTTAGGGTGGGTCGGGTATGTGGTCTGGGTTTGGGTCAGGTTTGACCCATTTTTTTTTTAAAATTTTTATACTAATTACCTGCGCCATTTGTGCCATAATCGCCACACCTGCCATGGCCATGGGAGCTGCCATAAGGTGGTCATGGAAAAATACTTAAAAACTGCCATTGTCATCCGCCATAGCACTGCCATGGAGAATATTTGACAACTTTGTTTATACAAATTCACAATTCCTACGTGTGTCTCATGTACCATTTGCTAGTTTCTCATAAAGGAAGGAAATCAATATCTAAAGGAATCGGACTTACACTTGGCAGGTCAAAGTCACCCTCCTTTGCATCACATACATCAATTGAGATTTTTCAAGCATTGGCAACTGCAGACATTCAAAATGCAAAATAAGAGGAACGTGTTAGTTGTCAAGTATTTCTGAGGCTCGATTTCACGACACAGCAATTAAAATTACACTGGATGCCGCATAAATAATGAAGTCTCTGGGAATTCCAGGCCCCTACAGTTCCAAAGCACAAAGGCCTCATTTGAGAAATGCTGAAACTTAAGGCCTTCTAAACTTAAGGTATAATAGGCAATGAGATGATAAGGCAAAAATATTATATAAGAAATGTGAATAGTGCTTTCTACAATAAAATTGTCATGTAGTTGCAAGAAAAGGGTAAGAACAACACTGACAGTGTGACGTATTGTAAGATCTTCAAGGGCATGGCAGTCCAATAGAGATGTCACACCACCAGCACTCATTTCTCCACATTCCTGTAAACCAAATGGCAATGTGCTGAGAATGTCAAGTTACAGAGGAGCTGTGAAAAGAAAGATAGGATATGAAGGTAGAGCCACATGTATCGAGGAGGTTTCTGCAATTGTCGGACCCAATCAACCTAATAATTTGAAACTTAGATTTAACTATGAACCATCTGGTTTCATCTTCCATTCAGATTTAATTCCTGCATATACATTTTTATGCTATAAGCTCCCAGAATACAATTGTCAATGAGTTGTTGTCTTGATATACATCATCTCGTAAACAATAGGATCTAAAATTATCAACGAGTTACTGTCTTGATATACATCATCATTGTACAATGTACATCCTAAACAATAGGATTTAACACCATTGAAATAGACCTAAAATATGTACTCTTAATACATATGTTCAGGTACTATTCACATTTTTCCTCGATTATTTTTTAGATTTATGACTCTGATAAGCTAGCAGAAATCAGTAATGGCTGATGTTCAAAGAATATTGCAAGGTTTTACAACTTCAATATGCTAGTGGAAACCAAATAAAATACCGTGTTATGCAGATAGAATTTATTTTTGATGTATATGCCTACATCTTAATCCATGTTTATCGTCTTGTGACGAATTTATTCTCAATATTTGTGATGAATTGCCAGATTTTCCAGTATAACTTGTAAGGGATATCTCAAGAACAATTAGAAAGAAAACTTCTTATCACAAAGGGTATCTCAAGAACAATTTATTTTTGACGATATGCCTACATCTTCATCCATGTTTACATGTCTTCTACCTACAAATAGGCATCTTTTCATTTGCCATGTCCTTGCAATGAAAACTACTATCTTGGACCTGTCATAACTATTATCACTACCACGAAACCCATGGTACCTCATCCTATACAGTCAACACCAATGTTGTAAAGAGCTTAAGGCGGAACTGAAGCATTTTACCTCTGCAAGGCGAGGCTGGTAAGCCTCAAGGCAGTCCGAGGCGTAAGCCACGGCAATAAAGAACAAAAAAATCATAAAAATCATAAACCAAGCATAAAATAATAGAGAGCAAGTCAAGCATTAAATTAAAGAGTTTAAGTCTTAAAAACATCAAAATAAAGACATAAAGTGTGTATAAACAAGCAATTCATCAAAAATTCAAATTTATAAGTCTTCTCATTCATCATCTAATAGAGTGAAGATAATTGAAATAATAAAGCTGAATATTAATGATAAAAATACTGCTCAAAACAAGTCACAGAGTTCAAAGCTCTGCTCACGCAAACACTGCGCTCTAGTCCTAATGATTTCTGCTCCCCTAATCTTGAAAGGAATTATCATAAATACCCTACTAAGGCCCATGCACGCATAAGGCTTACAAGGCCCGGTAGAAAAGAACTAGTAAAATAACAACTAACCAATTAATAAAATAACAACCAACTGGGAACTTAATTATTAAACTGCTGCCATCATCTTTCTGCGAACGTAAACCCGCCAACCTCCCAGCGCTGCTGGCGGTGGTGACTGGTGAGGGGATGAGGGAGGAGAGAGTTGGAGAGAGATACCGATGGCAGAGAGAGAACGTTGATGCATCTGCATCTGTGGTGCTTCTTCTCTTTTTCTTTTTCTTTTTTTAAAATTTTAATAATTAGAATTTGGTTTTAGGGTTTAATTGTACTGGGCTATTATTAATTTCGTTTAGCCCGAAACACCTAAATAAACCCTAAATCAAGAATCACCGCCTCGGTGTCTCGACTCAGGCCGGAGAGGCGCATAAATGAAATTAGGGTAATGAGGTGGCCGAGTTGGGGCGTTTTCCAGCCGCCTCTGGCAATTTTTTACAACAGTGGTCCACACCACTCTGAACTTTAAAATGTGTAAGCTTATCTCTTCTACGGTTCGATGGATTGCTTCAGTATCTAGGAAGGGGCTAATGTTATTAATATTATAACCAAAAAATTACGCGGCAAAGAGATACTCTTAGGAATAACAGAATCTTGAAAAATTCAGATTAACCTCGAACAGGGACAAATGACATTCAGAAGACAAACTGAACTTATTCCACATGAATTCAGAAGCAATGAGCAAAACAAAGTTAAGAAGTTTCTTAGCCTTCTATAATTAGGAACCGTATATTTGTTTGAATTAATCAGTTCTAATATCAGAACAGACTCAAGTTTTGTATTGCACTACAATAACATCATTGTGAAAGAGGGCTTCTTTTTCCCTTTTATTCCCTGGAAGCATATTATTAAGGGTTTGTATACTGGTTTTTTACCTGAACTGCAAACAAGACAACATCAATTTAGGAAAAGGCAGAGAGTCATGTGTGCTTCCTGGTTATAAGTCAATATGGAGATCTAATACCACTTTTCTTCCTTCTTATCAGTGTTGCAAAAATCGCCAAAGGGCCGCCTCGAGGCGTGCCTCAAGTCGAGGCGGCAGAAAAAATGCACCGACTCGGCCACCTCTTTCTTCAAAAATCACACATGCGTCTCTCCGGCCTGAGGTGGCTGCAAGGAGGTAAGGCTGGTTTAGGGTTTAATTAGGTGTTTTGGGCCTAAATTTTTTGGGCCAAAAAAAAATTAATATTAGTACAATAAAGTTAAACCCTAAAACTAAATTCTAATTATTAAAATTAAAGGAAAAAAAGAGAGATAAGAAAGCAGCGCAGCACAGCATCGTTCTCTCTCTGCCATATCTCTCTCAAACTCTGTCCTCCCTCATCCCTCACCAATCACCACCACCGCTGAGACATTAGTATCGTTCTCTCGCTGCCTAAATTTTTGCCTTGCCATCTATAATTTTATACTTTGTTTATAATTTTATGATTTTTTTGTTCTTTATTGCCGAGGCTTACCGCCTCGCCTCGTAGAAGTAAAACGCTTTAGTTCCGCCTTAAGCTTTTTTACAAATTGCTTCTTATCGCTATTTTGCTTCTCACATCAAAGATTTGCTCATATGGTGCCAAAATAAAAATTTGCAATTTTTAGAAACAAGAAAACTATGAGACAAAAAGGTGGCGACTGACCTCAAGATGGAGAGATGTCAACCCTGGCCAACCATTTGAAATTATTGCTTGTGCTTCTACGTATAAATAAATATAGTACAATACAGAAATCAATAATTGATATTTCATTATCTTTCTTGCGAAGTTAGATATAGAAACATGGAAAGAGGAAAGAGGCACTGGGGGCAGACAGCATTTTGGAAAAGATGTGGAAGTTTAATAGTCACAAATGTTTGAGTAGGCCGTCAATAAGAAATCTTTAAAACAAGCAATTCAAATAGAATCAACTAACAAGAAAGGTATAGTTCATTAATTTGAATTACTCTTTAAATAATAGAATAGAAAAGGAAACATGATCTGAATATTTCAGAGAGACACTTACCAAAATCAAGTAGTGGGCATCCTACCAATGATAGTTTGACCAAATCAGCACAATTATTAGCCAGGATAGCTAATTCTTCATTAGTCATCCATGGTGTTACTCTTTCAAGTTTCAAATTCCTCAAATTTGGTATCCTAGTCTTAAAGCTTGATGAGGATATGCCACCAAAGCAATAGCAGAGAGATAGGAATTGCAAATGCTGCAAGTTTTTTATTATGTTGATTATGGCTGAATCAGATATGACCTGTGAAAAATTGCATATTACAAACAATTATATGGGAGTACTTAACATGTCATGTACTACTACTACAACAACAACAGACTGTAGATATAGAGTTTGACAACATCTGGCAACCATAAACCACCAAAAATATTCCTTCTCATTTAAATTGTGAATTGCCCATGCTTTAGTGAGAAAAGAGTGAAACTAAAAGAAATTCAAGCACACGTTCAGACTACTATTATTTAATTATGAACAGAGTGCAAAAAAATTCAGTGTTGGATAATGAAATTTACAAAATGAATTATCTTTGTGAACCTATGGTACCTGAAAATAAAGAATCAATGTCTCCAGCATTGGGCAGAAAGGGGGTAACAGCTCTAAGCCATCAAGGCCTAAGGATCCACCTAAACCAACAACTAAGGTTCTCAAAGTCTTAATTGCTGGTTTAAGGGAGTCAAGGGAGAAATATGAAAATCCCCATCCAAGTTCAAGCTCCTCCAGTTTGCAGGATTTGCCAAGCTCCGCATAAAATTCTTCAGGAGTGCGTGTTGGCATACACAATTTTCTTTCTTTAGTTTCACTTTCATGTTGCAAGATATCACTACAGCCTCTTGTTCTTACAGATTTTAGTTGACGATTTCTACTTATAACATGAAATAAAGCAGCAGATGAAACCTGAATTTCACAAGCATAACATTTTGGATTAGAGAGGCATGTAAACAAATTAAGTCAGACTAGACTACCCTAACGCCAATAGAGTAGATAACAACTAGATTAGATTTTTTAACAAAATGAAGGCATGTTGAAAAGTTAAGTTTTACAGGAGAAATCATTAACTGGATAATCAAATAACAATATATCTTTTGGAGATAGACTAAGTTTTTTTAGACTAACTTGGCACCCCTTGGAATCATACGGATTCATGTGCAAACAAGTTAAAAAATCTATCTTTTGATAATAAAAGAATCTATACCATCAAATTTACTAGGGAAAGTTTAAGAGGATCCTTGCATCATGATTTTGGCTTCTGTTAAACTTCTGGTAATGGAACCTAAATGTTATTTCATTTTCTCACGTCCAGATTTCTCCGGATCATTTGACATGTACCGTAAGTGAACACAGTAATCTAAACAAAGAATATCTTGCACTAGAACTTCTTGAGATTCCTTAAGACAGACTCCACACCTTGGTATCAGAAACATCAAGCATCTCCAAGGACGCCCCTGAAAACTTATAAAGAGAATCATCAAGCAGTTGAGTTTCTCTAAGACATAGACTCCTCAAATTATCTGATTTAGACAGAAGCTCGGTAAGAATATTTCCAGCTATACCTGGACAAAGAAAAAATTATTAGTATTCAGGAAAGTTTTGTACATGGCATCAATATAGATTAGAAAATTGATATGCACAAAGTATAGACGAGAAAGGACTAGCAAAATTTTTGATATGATAGACTAGAAAAATTGCAAAACGTGGAAAGAGCCAATGTGCATATCAAGTAAGACTTCTTGTCACATAATGCGCCATATATAAGTAGGAAGTGACCTTAAAATCGAAGTGGCGCTCAGTTGCCAATATCTATAAAATGCGGTGATAAATGTCACAAGAAAGGGCAAGCAATATCCAGTAGTAGGAGACATTACTTTTCAAACAATTGTACAAAAAATCATCAGATACACAATACATTAGGCAAGTGGGACAAATGGCGAACAATAGATACACATTTATTATCCTTGTATAGTTAAGAAATTGGAGGAGAACAAGTATACCGCGGCAGCGACCAATGTGCAATGTAAGAAGTTTGTATGCCATCAATTGAGAGTACTTTTCACTTTCCCATATCTTGCTTGGATTGCCCGAGCAAAGTGCCAGAGCAGAATGGTTCCCAAAAGAAGTATCACATGCTAAAATTGAACATAGCTCTTTGCATTTCAGAATCATTCTTGATATTCCATGGTCCGTAACTAATGTACACCCTTTCATGTTGATGTAACTCAAGGAATGACATACTTCTGAGATGCTAAGTAGTTCAGAATCTGTAATGCGTTGAAATATTAATTAATGGTGACATTATTACCAATCAAAAGCTATTTATATGGGAGAGAGGGGGAGAAGAGACCCTACCAGTTATTTCAGTTCGACCCTCCAAAGTGAGATTTCTGATATTTGATAGTAAGGGTTGGGATATATTAGATAACGAAGCAGTAGAATTGCAATTATATAAATCATATAATATTGTTGGTTTCTCTGGTGTCAGAGCCGATGAGGACGCCGTAACAGATACTTGTGCAGGTGCGATAGGGTCAACATCCAAAGTCAGGTCAATTGTGGTCAGTAGAGGAACTTTTCACCAACTGACACAATTTCTTAGAATTGAAATTCAAAGATATGCTGCCCTTAATGATCTTAATGATGGAAATGACTTCACAAAAACTCAATTGCCGACTCCAGGAAAACAAGGGCAATTTGAAATATCCAACTCCTCCACTCCTTCAAAGATCATGATCTGTCCCAGCTCCAGCAAGGTTTTGAACCATCCCACCACTCTTTACATGATCAATGGAAGAGTTCTTAATGATCTTTTTCAACATTTGATATGCATTTGATGACGAATGAATGGATAGAAGAAATATTTCTGACGTAATCTGTGGGCAACCAGATATATCCACTCTCTGTGCAATTGCATGAGAAAAGTAAGTATTTAATTATAGCCAGCAGATTATGCATAAGACATCCATAGGTTTTAAGATGGTGGACAACTTCTAGGCTCTAGTATAGCTGTGAAGAGGACACATGAAAAGGTTTCAGAACTCCCAAGAAGTCAGTATCCAGAACAAAATTCAAAAATCCGTCTATACAAATTTTAAACACGGACAGGTTTATCTCAAAAATAAAAAATAAAAACTCATTATGTTAAAATTGAAAATTGAATGTTGTGCAAGTTTGATTGAACACGGTATAGCAAATTTAAATTTCTCATAGGTATGTCGCTGACTCTGTCACATTAAGAGCTTATGCATGTCAAATTGACTAGATGATAAAAACCAAAAGTAAATGGTGAACAATTAAATTAAGAAAAATTACTTCAAGAAAATTGTCGAGGGCAACAATTTTCCCAATAAACATCCCAATTGAGGAAAAAGTTGCAAAAGATAATTGCATGGTCGGAATTAAGGATACAGTTAATACAGTATATACCTGTGTATATTTTGTTAAATGGACTCTAATGTGACTCAAGTCACCTTGTCTAAGGATTTCTGTCAAGGCTGTAGGATGATGTCTTTGTAGACTAAGAATCGCAGCAGTTGCTTCATCAGCGAACGTTGTAATGAAATGGCACCTTCGTTTTCCTAAAGGTAAATAAATGCCAACATGGTCATTGACAGGTCATATTTAGGCATTAAGCATTTCTTTGGCAGGAGAAAGAGCTTTCTGTACAAGGAAAGCATACCAGCAACAAACCACAAGGGCAGGAGGCTTATCCGTATCTGTGTATCACAAGTATGAAATAGTAAAACATGTCATTGACAACTTACAATTTTTATCAAACGAAGAGATGGAAGATTTTACATCCAGCTAAAATCACAAAGAATATCAATATAGTCGGTAACAGCTTAACTAATCCAACTATGTTCCAATATCCTTTTAGCACTACTAATAATGTGAACCATCTCTTAAACGTCATAATCTGCCTCCATGTAACTGACTAGAGCATAATAAATTGAGGCATTTTGATACTTACTAATACGCATAAGCTCCATTACGCATGTATCCTTCTGCTTTTCTAATTTATTAGGCGGCTTAGAAGATGGATCTTTCACTTCATACCTGGCGACATAAGTCATTGCCACTCCAGTCCTCTGATTCTCCAGCGTTCACATTGAGCCAGACTAGAATTGCACCAGAAAGATGCCTCTCACTGTGAGAAACCAATAATTGAATTAGAAAGATGCCTCTCACTGTGACTAGTGAGGAATAGCATTTAAAGTCAATTTTCATGACAAAAAATGAGTAAAGCCTAACCTGTCCACAGTTAAATCGGGATGCTGGATACAGGAATACAGTAGTTTGTATGGGACATCAGTGTAACAGTTGAATGATAGTGCCCACATCTTTAAAAGTACAGAAACGTATATCAGGTTTGAGTGAGGAAAAGAAAAAACGATTATTTTGATACAAAGGCAATGCACCAAAAGGACAAGAATGATATCATAAAATCCAAAGTACTTACAAAGTTCCTAGCCAGATAGCTTGTACAGAGCTGTAGGATGAAATCATTTGCTGCAACATATTCCACTTCCATCTATAAGAGCGAGTTCAATAATATCAAGGACTCAATGGAAAGAGAGAGAGAAGAAGAAAAAAACTAAGCTTTACTTCTTATATATACATTCGTCATGGACCTTGAGAACAAGATGGAAGGCCTTACCATGCTCGAAACCATGTTTCCAGATACAAATCAGGTCAGCTAGAAATAGTTGTGGTGAATGATGCTCGGTGTATGAAGTCACTTCAGCCAACCAAAGTCTGCACTTTACTAGAAGTTTATCCACCCCAAAAAACAAAGCTGCCTGAGTAAATATTAAATTATATTACATAAATTTTGAGGGAAAACTCTCAACATAGCAATCTTGAACTATACATAATATCACTTAGAGGCACCAAACACGAACTCCTTAATGTGAAAATGGAAGAAGCCATAAATACAGATAGCTAAGCCTCAGAAATCTCTTAGAAAGAATGAAGATAAGCAAAATAAGAAAATAAACTTGTAACCATGCTGAGCACAAATTACTGTATTACTAATCAAAATGTTTTATCAGAAACTACCCTTAATGTCTTGTTTGGCTGTAAAAGCAAACCCAAACGAAATATTGGACTCAACCTTGAAAAGCCGAGTACAGTATCTCACCAGACTCATTCTACACCTTAGTAATCACTCCACAGACTGGACTATTATCAATATTAACCAGAGTGGTCCTCTTCTTTGTTGATCAATGCTCTATTAGCTATGCTTGATCAAATGCTCCATTAATTTACACTTGATGCAATTTCAGTTTTAGCCACGAGACAAGTAATAAACCCTCAACTACCAACTCAAACACTTCAACCAAACATATACAAGAATAAAAACATACCTCATTGAAAGGAACAAAATTACTGGAGGAAATCTCCACATCGCATCCATACACGACCCGTAAAACACTCAAAAATGATTCCACATTCCATGTTACTGATACAGAATCGAGCAAAGATTCACTGCGACAATTTAAGAGAAAAAAAAAAACATCACAAAATGATAAACTACACAATATTTGATCTTGCAAGTAGTGGGAATGGGCTTCGATGTTGATGACGAGAAACGTTAAGACAAACAAAAATAAACTATCAACCTAAAGCTTCCACCTAGGAGTCCACGAAAATAGGAGGATTCTTCAATGAGCCTGTGCACATAAACATCAGTTCAGATTGAAAAACATGGAAATTTGAAAATTAGGCAATATTTGTTTCTGGATTAGACTGTTCAATTGAGAAATTGAGCTTAATCTGTATTGCCTGTTGGGATTGACTTGGATTCTGAGGACTTTGGTAGAAATAATTGAAGGCAAGTCCCAGACACCGATCTCCTCCGTTGATATTGTGATTTTATGGAAATCGTCGAATTTTTCATCTAGACAGCTGAATTCGCTGCATATCAAAGTTACTAGATTTCTCGAATCGCGCTCGTGTTCCATGTTGTGTAAATTTGGGAGAGAGAGAGAGACAACAGAGGGAGGCAGGTGAGCAGCAGACCAGTCGGTTTTGGACGAGAACTAATAATTAATAGACATAAACTTAGATGAACTTTGCTTCACTTTTTTATTAAAATAATTATATATTTATTATAATAAATAAGGATAATTAGATTATATTAATTTATAATTAAATTTATTAATTTTAGTTATAATTTATTAATTCATAATTAAATTTTATTAATTTAGAATTAAGGTTTATTAATTCAAAATTAGGATTTAATAATTCACAATTAGGGTTTATTAATTTATAATTAGGATTTGTTATTCATAATTTTCAAAATTAAGATTTATTAATTCACGATTAAGGTTTATTAATTCATAATTAGGATTTATTAATTTCAATTAAGCTTTTTAATTCAAAACTAAGAGTTATTAATTTAAAATTATTATTTATTAATTCATAATTATGATTTATTAATTTATAATTAAGATTTATTAAATTAATTAATTTTATTAAAATTAATTAAAAAATTAGTTAGGGGGTCTCACTGTGCCCGTTGTGCGCACAGGAGACCACCCTTAATCAATATAATAATCTTTGATTTAATTCAAGGGTTATAATTAATAACTGAATTCGAATTTTTGGAAATTCCAAATCACTCATACAAAAATTTGAGGCACTTTCCTGTATAATTGTTCGCACCGTGCGAACGATTTGTACCCAGCACACATAGCACCCTATTCGGCCAAATCAAAATAGTGATACTCGGCCAAACCAAAATTCACAGCCCAATCAAAATAACGCTACCCAAGCCCATAACAAATGGAATTGAGAGCAATATCTCTTTCTCCTCCAATTCTCCCGCAGAAATCTGATTTCTCCAGCTTTCGCTTCCTCTGGTTTCTTCAACTCACACAAGATCTGGACTTCAACTCGCGCAGCCTAACACTTGTAATTCAGTAAGTGGATTCTTTAACTTTTTTTTCTTTTTCATTTCTTTTTCTGTAGCCATTACTCGAATTGAATGTAAGTATAGATGCTCTTGATGAGAATGAAACTGTTGTTGGTTTTGCTTTTATGAGATGGTTTTAGAGCTTTTGAACTGAAAATATTCTGTTATCGAAAAAGTTACATGATTAGGGAGTTTATTGATTGAGTTGGAAATACAATACGTTTAGTTTGATAAAGAACCGTGTTAGCTCTCGATATGCAAGAGATTATCCTTGGTGTTTTGTATCTAGAGTTTACTTTCATGTATGTGGTAGCTCTCGATTGACACTCTATGTGATGGCTCATGATACTACTCAAGGTTTAAAGGTTCCTTTCAAAATTAATTTTGTGTCATGCCTTCGTTGGCCATTAATAGTACTGAAGCTAATAAATATCTTGAATTGCACGTGAATAAGTCTGTCTATACTTCTTTACCTGATTGTGTTACTAATACATGCATATATAGATACATATGGGCAATAGATATTTCTGTTATGACAGTGAGTGGATGTCAAAGGTGGTGGTAACTGTGCTGACAATTAGGTAATGGGAGATGGGAATGAGGGTAGCAAGGGTATGTGATGATTACAGTAGAGTAATGATAGTAAGTGAAGCATGTTGGTGGTTGATGATAGGAGTAGGAATACTTATTCGGGTATCGATTTTTTGTTAATCGAGAATCAAAATAAAAAAACGTACGTTATCCGATAACCGATTTTTTTTTGTTTCGATTCGGATATTAGTTATTCCCTTCAAGAGAATTTCGATTATCGGGTATAACGATTAATTGAAATTAATATATCTATACCTATACCTATATATATTTATATTTATTTAATTATTAAATATTTGAAATTATTTAATTGAATATTATAACTTCGGTAATATTTGAAATAATTTCGGGTATTTTCAATTAATTTCGGTTGATTTTGTAATATTTATTTTTAAATTTTTTATTAAAATATTAAAATTCGGTTAACCGCTAACCGATATCGGTTCCGATTAGCTATTTTTGTCCATTTTGATTTCGGTTAACCAAAACCGAACCGAATCTCACCCCTAGTTAGGAGAATTTCATAAGCCATCTAGACATATTTTGTGGTTTCAATTTTTGATTGACTAATGCTTATTTCTTAAGTGTTTGAACTTACAATGAAAATTGAAGAAGATACCAACAGGAAATCCTAAAGATAACTCTCAAACGTTTCAAATTGTATTTAAAAATATTATTTTTGTATGCTTGTTGTACTCACATAAATTCAAAAAATATATACACTGTGTCTATGTGTGTGTTTCGTGAGCAGGCACATAAATCTTCACAGTAGGTTTTGTTAAGCATACTAGTAATGAATATAAATCTAAGATTATGTATGTTTTTTCAAGAGATATTGTCACTTTTTGAGATATATGTACTCCATGTGTATATAGATTATCAACAAATAAATTCTAGTCACAAATATTGTTGACACATTGTTGAAATACAATGATACGTTTACGTATATCATATGATACATTACTGGAACTCAAATGATACTTTCATTTTCAAGTTCAAATGTTGTCACTTTTATTATGATTCTATTCGTACTTTTTATTCTTTGATCATAAATTATAGTTAAACATTAACTTTTGGCATAATTATTAGAGTAGCACGTGATTATTTTGAAAATGAGGAAGATCAACCTAATGTTGACAAAGAACAACTTATCACAATTGTGCCTGATAACTGTGATGGCAATGAGGATACTTATGCTGAAAATGAACCAACAATTGTACTTTGTAAATTGTGTATTTTTGTAGAGTTAATGATACTTTATCTGTATATTGTTATGGAGAAGAGTGTTACATTTGATACAATAATTTTAAAATTTCTAGGTGATATTGCATACTTATGTGGTTCTTTAATTGGGTTGAAGAGAGAATCTTGAAGATATATATGATGTCTATTGTAATCATGTTGCTCAAATTGGATTTAGTGTTAGAAAATCAACTTCAAAATATAATGCTAACAATGTGTTGGTTCACAAGTGGTATGTGTGCTCATGTGAGGGAACTCGAAGGGCAAATGATGGAATAAGTCGAACATACCTTACAAGGACAAATTGTAAGGCAACATTGAAGGCAAAATTGAATGTTGATGATTTTTATGAAGTTGTTGTTCATATTATAGACCACAACCATACATAGGAAATAATGGAGTTATATGTTTCGTTCTCAAAGATCAATTACCATTGAGAAAGATGTAGTTGTTGAGGATAAGATATCATCTAGAATAAAAGATGTTGATTCATATAGATACATGGCACATGATGCAGGTGATGAACACATAGTTGATCATACTCTAAAAGATCATTTGAATTTTGTGAACATGTTGAAAATAGGTGCAATAGAAGGAGAGGATGCACAAACACTTATTGATATTTTATACCAACAAGGTGTTCAAGATTTAGATTTCTTTTTAGAGTCAAGTTAGATGATGAAGGTAGATTATGTAATGTTTTTGGAGAGACTCGATGATGAAAGAGGATTATGGAATTTATGGAGATGTGGTTGTATTTAACATCACATAAAGAACTAACAAGTGTAATTTGATATGTGTACCCTTTTGGAATCAATAATCATTGGAAAAATGTGATGTTTGGTTGTGCATTTATTTGAATGAGAAGATTGAGTCGTTTGAATGGCTATTTGAGGTTTTTCAAGAAATCCATAGGGGTGGCCTCCTATAACATTGTTTACATATCAAGATCTAGCAATGCATATCTGATAGGAAGTGTTTTTCCTACGACTAGACATAGATTATGTATATGGCATTTGTACCAAAATGCGATAAGTCGTTTGGGAAATTGAAATATGACATGAGTTTTAATCATGCTTTTCAAAAGTGTTTAACTGGATGTGCAAATGGAGAAGAATTTGAGAATTGTTGAGCTCTATGATTTCAAAGTATGGTTTGCAAGATAACTCTTGGTTTAAAAGGTTGTATGAATTAAGAGTGAGGTGGTGTACTGCATACAACAAAGACTACTTCTCTGCTGGCATTATATCTTCTCAAAGAAGTGAAAGCACAAATAGTTCTTTAGGATTCAATGCAAAAAAGACGACTAGCTTGACTTATTTCTATACCATATTTCAGCACACAAGGGATTTAAAGTCTATCAAATGGATGTAAAATATGCATTCTTGAATGGTATCCTAACCGATGAAGTGTATGTGGAATAACCACCTAGTTTGAGGCTGAAGGTCCACACAAGGTCTACAACTTGAAGAAAGCCCTCTATGGACTCAAACAAGCTCCCAAATCTTGGTACGACACTTTATCGTTGTACGTGGAAATAAAGCCCTCTATGGACATTTTATCATTGTACCTGGAATAAAAGGGGTTCAAGAAAGTCTCAGTAGATAGGACTCTTTTCACTCTCAAAGATGGTGATGACATTCTCATGGTCCAGATCTATGTTCATGATATTATCTTTAGATCAAAGTCTGAGAAACAATGCAAGATGTTTGTTGATGTTATGACTATGAGGTTTCAAATGTCCATGATGAGAGATTAACTTCTTCCTATGACTATAAGTGAGCGATCAACAAATGGTATCTTCATAAGTCAAACTAAGTATACGAAGGCGATAAGTGAATCAAGTTAAAGAAGCTAAAACTCGTGAAGATTAGATAAATCTGTTGAAGCGTAAAACACGGTGTCAAGGTAAGGCAGTAGATAACACCAAGTATAGAGAAATCATTGGATCGTTGATCTACCTTATCGCTAGCGGACGGACATATCTTATGTAGTAGGGTATGTGTAAGATATCATGCTTATCCAAAGAAAGCTTACCTGGAAACAACAAAGAGGACATTGAGATATCTCAAATGCACACTTAATATAGGTTTGTGGTATCCAGTGATGATAATTTTAAGCTTTCAGGTTATTCTGACTTTTGTTTTGCAGGCTGCAGATTAGACAGGAAATCGACTTCAGGGACATGTCAATTTCTTGGAAGCAGACTAATTTCTTGGTTTTCCCATAAACATACATCAGTCACCATGTCCACAACTGAAGCTAAAAATATTGCTGATGGAAGCTGTTGTTCTCAAATCCTCTAGCTGAAGCAACATCTGAGAGATTATGAAGTTGCAACGAGTGAAGTACTCATCTACTACGACAACTCCAGTGCCATAGCAATCACCCTCAACTTAGTCCTACATACAAGATGCAAGCGCGTTATGTTCGACATCACTTCATTAGTGACCACGTCGAGAAGAAGAAAATCATTTTTGAGAAAATACATACTGATATTCAACATGCTGGTATACTTACAAAGCCGCTTGCTGAAGATAGATCCAACATATTGTGCATAAAGCTAGGACTGTTGAACCCTGAGGAGTGAGAAACTGACACGGATGAAGCAAAACTAATCAAAGATGACATACTAATTCCAGATGGAATTCATGCTGGCAAGTCCTACTGACAGACATCAGCTGGTTAATTATCAGTAATACTAATTCAAAGGGGAATCATACTGATATGTCAAACTAACGAGCATTGACTGAAGAACGATATTGGCCAATCATTAGTATTAACATAAACTGGTGACATCAACTGGTATCGATATCAATACCAATTGATGTCAGTACTATCAACTAGACTAACAATGTATCATATGAATACTATGATTAGTTGACCAGTAAGTACATTGATAATCTCATTTGACTATGTCTGAATGAAATCTCATACTGATATAAATGTTCTGACTTATGCACTACACACATAGAATTTATTTGGTAGAAAAATATAATTTTTTCGTACTGCCGATGATATATCTTGGATGTTTGGTTCACCATAAATTGATTATATTCCTAGTATGCTCATACACTACAAAAATACAGTCGATCAACGACGGAAAATTCCGTCGCTAACCATGTCTGATCCGTCGCTAAAATGGATTAGCGACGGATTAGCGACGGAATGAGGGGGTCGCTGGGAACCTGGTTGGCAAACTTCTAGCGACGGTTACGTCCGTCGCTAATTTTTAGCGACGAACAACGACGGAAAAATCGCCGCTAATCGACGACCTCGAGAACGGTTATGCGATATAAAATCCGTCGTTAATACGATGCTAATCCATCGTGTTAACGACGGATTAACGACGATATCGCCGAAGCTAAAAATGCCGCCGCAAGTCCGCCGTTAATCCGACGCAAACCGTCTTTGATCCATCGCGACCGTCCGTCGCTAAAATTATATAAAAAATTTATTTCACGTAAAAGACCGTAAATAAATCAGTTAAACCGCCTCTAAACCGCCGCAATTCCGCCGCTAGTTACAGATTGGTTCGCTTATTTCACGTTGGTAACCCGTCATAATTCCGTCGCTAGATATGCAAAATCGACGCTTAATTTGTATTTTGGACGGTCATTTACAACAAACAACAAACTGCTTTCAAACAACCAAAACAAACCAATTCCATCAAATTCAATCCATACAATCCAAACTATCCAAACAAACCAATTCCATCCAATTCAATCCATACGATACAAACTATCAAAACAAACCAATTCAATCCATCCAAACAAACCAATTCAATCCAAACAAAGCAATTCAACCAAAGAGCCGTAATATCCAAACAATCCAAAAGCCGTAATATCCAAACAATTCATAATACAACCCAAATATGACGAGGTGAGGGAACGGAGTCGATATCACGAGGTGGAAACGAAGTTGGCCATGAAGCTCCAAAGGCCTCTCGCTGCAAGAATCGAGCTCGATCAGGTGTTGCACGCTATCTCGCCGCCTCACCATCTTGCAACTGCCTCAGATTGTTGGAGCTCACCAGATTCGCCTCAGATGCCTCATGTTCACGCCGCCACCTATCATTCGGCCTCAGATACTTATGGCTGCCGTCAGCCGCCTATCAATCTGCCTCAGATGCTCAAGGCCAGATTGCTTATCCGCCTCCATCTCCAATAGTCGTTGTTGATAAGCTATGGAATCAGCAGGACGGGCACTCTCCACCGAACGAGACGACACTTCGCCTGCATGTATGTCCGTGATAGAGAACCGCCCAAACATCCTATTCTTTTTCTTTGAGGAGCTCCTAAGGACATTTTGAGAATTGAGTTCTATCACTCGTCGCCTCATCACTCCCTGATTCGCTCAACTGGTCACCGCTCTCAACTCGCCTCGTAATATAATTTCATACAATTATTATTTAATTAAATGCTTGTTGTCAAGGCTTAACGAATATACTTACCGCGATACTCGAAGCTGCCTCAGATAGCTCCCGCCGTCGGTGGCATGATACTTCCGAATACATCCCATCGACATCTTCTATGGCTACTCCACGCTTTCGCTATAAATAAGTCAAACAAATTAAATAATTAACAAGTATCACGATTCTTAAATAAATTTACTATATCTAAAACTTCAAAGTACTTACAATCTCTCGCGATACTCGAATGCAGCAGGCGTGAGCCACCCCGATGCTTGACTATCCCAAGACCTCGCCATCCCGCCTCGAACATCCTGCTGTGCGGGCCTGCCGCCTCGATGTCCGTCCGAGCCCAATATGCTTCCAATTATCCCAATCTCGCCGTGGATAACAGAGGCTGGTCAAGCGAGTCCTTATGCCGCTGATCTTGTGAACAAGATCTTTATAGCTGCTCGACGGCCTTTGCGCACCAAGAGGAGAGACCATGGCCTCATCCATCGTATCATCCCAATAAAAATATTTCTCGCAAAAATATATGATTACAATAAGCAAAGGTCAAATCATAAATGACTTCAGATAAACAACACGAACCTCGAATTCATCGAAATAAACTGCTGAACTCGAGGCACCATTTCCAATGAAGTCGTTGTGATTCATGAATTTACGGAATGACCGTAATCACGGGCTATATCATTGCTCTGACACAAAATGCTACAATTTACGTGAAATAAAGACATCGTAATGTTATAATTTATTTAAACCGAGACATACAAGAGATAACATACCCATTCATAATGGCTATCTTCTTCATCCCTCTCTAGATGGCACCGCACCATCGCCGAGGGCGAGGTCAGAGACGCTGCCTCCATGCCTCTTCTAGCCGGCAGCGACGGCGACGGCAGTATGATCCTCGGGTGCCTTCCTACGTGATTACGAGGCACCTCGTCCCATCGTGAGACATCAAGAACAAAGTAAAAATGTCAGATAAAAATTCACAAATAATACATATCATAACGCTTGTGTGCATACTAGAAAATAAAATGTTTCTTGTGCATACTATATAATAAATTCAAACCCTATTCATCGTCGTCGTCATCATCATCATCCAACGTATGATTGTCTTCGACTCGACAATTCAACTTCATCATCCTCATCATCAAATGTCTCTTCAATGTCTATGAGTGTACCGTCAGATGAACTAGTGTCGTGTCCTCATCCACAACGACATTAATAATCGAACCTAATGCATCCTCTCGAAAAGTGAGGTATTATCGATGATAACTCTCATCCGAGACTTCCTCATTAGATCGAGCTTAATTTTGCATACTTCCCACCACTCTTTCATAGATTGTTTTAAACTCGATATGCACAATAGTATACTGAACGGCTTGATTGGCGAGGATAAACGGTTCAACTTGTTATATCTTCGCTTGATTTACCGAAATCAACATGTACCGGAATGAATTGATAACCCCAATCGTGAAGGATCAAACCACTTGCATCTAAACAATGTTGTGGTCTTCGCTGGTAGCCCAGATATTCCAACTCACAAACCTCCAATAATCGATCATAAAATCGAGTTCTTGCGTGTTCCGCACTATAAGTTTCACCTTTAATGCACACCCACTATTCATAGTCGATCTGTGACCCATGTTCTAATGTGTGAAATTTGTACCCATTTATATAATACCACGGCACGCCTTAATTAGAGTCGAAAGCCCTTCGACAAGAGACAATATGAACGGATTCACAATGTTGTTAGTATGATCTTCGACCTATTATTAGTAAAAACGATTAGAATGACTAAACGCATATATTAAATATTTCCTACTAATAATCATCGTAACACTCACATATGCTTCAAACCAAAACGGAAGCTCTTTCAATCGACCTCAATATCGTAGCTGAGATCGCTGGATTTGATCTTTCACATCTTCGATGAATAAACTACATCAACATATATTTACGATCCTAGTTAATAATAACAATAATAATAATAATAATAATAATTAATTCTACAAAAACACGACACTTACGCCATGTAAATGTTCGCAACTTCAACACATTGAGCAACACGATAAACGAGCAAAGATCATATTTCTACTATCCAAATATCTTGTCGACATATTTCCAAAAGGTCCGCTATCTTGCTTGAAGATTTGAAGCATATCCGATAGTCTTCGTTACTAATCTCCGCGACCATGATGCAAATCAACTTCGCTCTACGTGATCATCAAAATAATACGAGCAAAATGTCGATGCTTTTTCTACTAAGTAAGCATCGCAGATAGAACCTCAACCCCGGCTTTATTTCGACGTTGTTCTTCAATTTACGTAAGTATCTACAAAATTTAGAACGTTTTTCTTCAACTTACGTAAGTATGCGGAAGTCACTAATTGTCCAAAGTAATGCAAAGTGTGCATTTGAAAATTTCGCTCAACGATACATCATAAGTAAGTAACCGCCATCCCATAAATCTATTAACTCGCTATCAATGGTCAGAAGAACACATCAATTTTCTCCTTCTGACACGCGTCCCGCACTAAGATCGAAGAAACATGTATTGCTCCTTCATACACGCCACATGGGAAGATTATAAGGGTCAAGATAACGGGCCATGATGAATATTGCTTTCGATCGGGCCGAATGGCTGAAACCGTAGTCGAGAGTCCCAATCGCACGTTACTTAATTTCGATGCAAATAAGTGAAACTTCGTGTTCAAATGTTTCCATGCAATCGAGTCTCTGGACGACGATGACCCCATCATCAACCGACGACGCATGCCAACGCATATTTTTCATTGTAGCATCGATACATACAATCTCTCGTAGTCGAGGAGTTAGAGGAAAATAATACATCTTTTATATGCTACTTGTGTTTTACGTCGACTTCTACCACCGAGTATTGCTCTTGAAACGAGGATGGTTACGAAGATTTGCGTCAATAATTCGTAATCTTCGCCAATAAATCATGCAATTAAACGGACAACAATCAATTTTGTGTACGGTCAACCCCATGCCACACAACAATCTCTTCGCGTCAGAAGTCATCAGCACGCAATTTCCATCCGATGCGATTCTTTCATCGCCTGATATTTCGATCAAAACCTTCTCAAGAATGTTGTTCTCTGCTTTCCAACTCGTGTTCGAGCCACAAATGACAATTGTGCGTGATTCGAGCAACCCACCACGTAGGTTTATCTACAAGATTCAACATGTCGTAAAATTTTGTGCATCGCATTTGGCCTCTTCGATCTCGCAAAGTCGAATCAGGACCAGCAAAGATCCACTACCATCGTATGATACATATTTGGTCGACGGCAACATCCTAATCCACAACATTGTCCCTACTTGTGGTTGTCTCCTCGAAATATCAACGTGTGATAATTTGGAACAAATCCAAATTTTGATGTTGATATCGCACAATATCTTTCTTCGATAAGGTATATTCTTACGCCTACACTGACACTTGATTTTCTCTCCATCCGCTAATAAAAATCGAGCACTAGCGTAATTCAATAAAACTTTCAAGTCCTTCTCGAATTCAATATTTAATCCACCAACCGAACTAAACCTTTATACATCCACTCACGATTGTCATTCATTCTTCAAGCTCCTAATTATAAATAATTAATTAAACATATTCAACATAAGTTGTACAATATAGACTAATTATACACTCATATGTTTATCGAGTGGAATGATCAAATCTTACTTATAATTATCGTTTCTTATCTACAAGGCAACATAAACCATAATTCAAGTTTCATATACTTAATTTTAACCTAAGCATGAAGTGAGCAAATCTTACATATAAAACATCTTATTCATATACAAATTCTAACAAAATTTCTAGAGTAAGTTTTATAAAATTAATCACCATTTCATTCCCAATTCAATCAAACTCATCCAAATTTCACCAAATCATCACCATATGCCTAATTATACACTTAATAACTCAAAACATCTTAATTCACTTAAATGATGAATTTATCATCCCAATTCACATCCAAACATATTCACATCCAAGCTAAACATATTCATTTAAATGATGAATTTATCATCCCAATTCACATCTAAGCTTATCAATTTCAAGGCCAAATCACAAGACTAATCAGTTGACAATTTTACAAGCCCAAATCAAAAGCCCAATTCACATATAAGCTTATCAATTAACAAATATATATCAACATAATTAATAAATATATTAACATAATTAATATATATATTAACATAATTAATAAATTCAACACATCCTAGCATAATTAACACATCCTAGCATATTAACATAATTAACAAATATACAACAAAAATAAAAAAGTGAAATACAAATCAATAAAAATCGAATATAACCCGATGACGGGCGACGATGGACGACGACGGCGATGGGACGGGATGGACACGGAGGGCGACTCAAGGACTGGGGTCAAAGGGCCGTGGTCATGGCTAAGACAGCTAATGTGGCTGGGCCTGAGATTGGCCTGGGTAAGGGCTACACAAGCTGCAGGGGCGGGGTGGGGTACAGCAAGGGTAGAGGCAGGGGGTGGGGGGTAGGGCATGCAATGCGGTGGGGGCTGGGGTAGGTGAGGCTAGGGTACCCGGCTGGGGGCCAGGCGACGGCGATGGCGGCGGCAAGGCCTGGGCTTGCACTGGTACTGTGGTCATGGTTCATGATGGGGCCGAGTCAGGCAAGGTCGCGAGGTGGGTCAAAGGGTCATGAGGGTCATACGCATACGGTTATCGGGCACTGAGGCTTACTGGCGGGTCAAAGTGGGATGAGGTTTAATTAGGTTCAGATATGAAATTTATAAGAAAACCCGTCTGTTATTAAACTTTTAGCGGCGGATTAATCATTTAAATATTTAACACCCTATAACGACGGATTAACGATTTTAATCGCGTCAGAACGACGATTAAATTTAACGACTTTAACACATATCCGCCGTTAATTTACGTATTGTAATTTAAAAATAAAAAATTAATATAACGATCGACTATAGTTCGTCGTTAAAATTAGCGACGGATTTATTATGGACATTCCGTCGCTAAATTTTTTCGAATAAATAAAATCAAAATTAAAATTAACGACGGATTTTTTTCGTCGTTAAAATAAATTAAAAAATTAAAAATTCGCTTCTTTAACGACGGATCCATGACTTTTAATAAGGATAATCCAATAAAAAATACAAAAATTAATTTTAACGACGGATAGTGTCCGTCGTTAAATATAACGACGAATAGCGACGGTCCGCCGTCGTTATCGCTCAGCAGAGAAATTCCTCTACCGCCCGCCTCGGATCCGCCGCTAAAAATTTTCTTTCTATTCCGCCTCTAATCCGTCACGATTCACGACCCGTATTTTGGTCGTCGATAATCCGTCACGATCGGTCAGATTTTTGTAGTGATATATAATTAACAACAATATGCAGGGGTTTTCTCGTGTTTACCTGGAACTTCTAGCACAATTGATCAATAACTTACTCCAGTTCTAGTCTTTTGGATTGTGTCCCGGATGTCTTATCTTCAATTCTGAGTGAGAAAATATATGGAAAGCGCCAAATTTTCGCCATTACTTGTTGTATATCTTGAAGATAACTATGCTTGTAAGGATACTATTGATTTTCTCCTACCCTGTATTTATAGTGCTCTCCTTAGAATCCTAATGTGATATGATTTTAACACACCTAATAAATACAATAATTATCTTATATCCTAAGATAATTCATTTTAATAATTATTTCTAAATATGTTTTGATATCGATAATATATATCTGTACTATGAGATATATTAAATAAATAATATATTAATCGTAATATAGTCCCTGGGACTATATAAGGGTGGCCAAAATATCATGATAATTAGCTTTAGCGGGCCAACCTAGTGGATCAAATACAATGAATAAAGATGGGTCTTGAATGAATTAATTATCTTAAGTTCAGCCTAGAACATAAATTAATTCATAAACATTTATTCACTCCACTGGAAAATAAATGCTGACTTATACCTTTATTACCGAAGTTGAGTCAAGCTTATACTTAAACTTACGAATCCTCGTATTTAAGCTATCGCACGTCCATTAATTATTTATAGCACTTTGACTGCTTAAAATAATTAACCCTTTAATAATTCCTTAAGTAGTACCACTCAACCTTATTATTGTACTCGAGCTAATTCAAGTTGTGGGTTTAATACAATAAATCTTTTGAGCTTCTTAAGAGACGCCATAATCCTAAACTGATACTCAGAACTCGATACAAATAACCAACACGACATACAAGACCGCCACCACACAAGACGCAGAGAATATTTGATTATCCTATGTAACCCGAACAAGTCAAAATAATAGTCGCCACTCATACTCATATGAAACCTTATCGATGTTTAGTTCAACGAATTCACCGAGATCGAGGTTATTCACGACTACGATAGAAGAACTCATCTCACTATAATCCATCAATACATCAAGACATACCAACATAGACAAGCAACAAAATCAAGTTACTTATCTATAATACAACTTATACCAACAACTCGCTCTCAAGTTGTCTAAGTTGTGATCCTTTTATATCTCAACTAGTTCGACTAATCTTACGACTTCTATGATCTTCACACACTATATGATCTAACTTTTCTATGAGATAATGGACAACATATACAATCAAGTGAACAATTCAGATAGAGATCAAAATGGTGGTAATAGAAAATATTGTATACAAGCTCAACCAACTGCTTTCAAAGATACAAATCCAACATATTCACTTCATTTATTACTAATGATTTAAATTTAATATTCTCATATTTAACGTGATCCTCTAAGTGCAGTGATATCTTCCTCGCATTTAATACCATGTTAAAAGGTTGTAAAACTAAAAGTAAAAGCACTTTTATCAATTTAGACGCGCAGAAGGTCAATCGATTATTCCTCCATCGACACGCCGCATCAATGATGACATTACAACCTATTTAAAGGCTTTCCATTTTTATCATCACTTTCACATGATCAAAATTTAAGAACCGCCATTTTTTCTACATTTAAACTTTCTCAAGCTTTTTACTCACATACTTTTCAAAGCTCTTACAAATTTCATAAAATGGCACCCAAAATTCGTAAAAAGAAGGCCTCACCCACGTAACCCAAAGTTAACCGCGACTTGATGATTTTCTTTTCTGAGGTTACAAATGAGGATGCCTCAAGTCCTCGACATCTTTCGCTCACTGTGGATGGAAGACTTCAACCACCAAAGATCGCTTCTATGTTGACGAGCAAACCGTAGAGGTCTACTCCACTCTTAAACATGATAATAAATCCGACAAGTTCCTCGCCACCGTCACCTTAAAAACACAAGGAGAGTCTACTTCATCCTAAGTCCAATATGATATTGATGCCATTCAGACCATAAGATGAGTCTTCAAACTATAATACAAGGGCCAGCTTCTTTACACAAAGCATGATCCTCTGGTTCGGAAGATGGAATACGGAGAATGCCGCAAGACGACGCACCATCTACACCAACTCTAACGCGAGCATCATTTCGCTAAAGTACAAACTAATGACCGCCATCCTCGATACTATTATGGATTACTTGGTTCGTTTCGACCTAGTCTCGACAAACCAATGATGATGTGGCTAAGATAGCATTAGATAAAGAGATCAACGGGAGAACGCTCATCTCCCACTTGCTGTCCGAATGTAAGGTTTTCTCGGGAAAACATGATCAAATTGATGGGTAAGTATCGCCCATCATCCTCAAGCCCTAAAAGACAACGTGTCCTATGGTACAACAACATAATCGTCGCCAAGGATATGATGTTGTAATCTAACGAATCAGCGCTTAGCCATGGGACTAAAAGTCCTAGTACCAAAGAGGACGAATGGGATAGTGATCCCAGAAAGAGCTAAAAGGAAGAGGACGCAGCGACCAACCCCAACCGGTAAGTGAAAGAAACCTTTAGGATGAGAATGAGAATGAGCCCTAAATCAAGAAGATGAGTCCTTAAGCAAGAGTATCCACCGAAAATGAGAACAAGAAATGTTCTCGAGCTTGTTAGAAGCTCTTGTTCACGAGCCCGAACCGCAGTCGAGCCAAGCTATCACACTCACATACACACTTCTAAGCCCACACCATTACCTCAAACTCCACTCCCTCGGGCCTACCTCATCTCTCCCCACATATTCTCGATGTCCTTAATCATGCCGAATCATCTTTACCCCGACACTCACCCCAACCTTTCTCACCTCAACCCGACATCACTTAGCCAACATCACCCCAACAACCTTTTCTACTCACTCTACTAAATCCTCGTAAGGATTTATGAGATCAGCCCCACACCCAACTGTCTCTCCCGTATGACAATCCTTAAAACTTTCTTCACCCATAAATCACATTCATTTCTTCTTAAAATTTTCCATGTCTCGAGAACTCGCCTCGACACTCTAGCTCAGTCGCTAGTATCCACGCCTTCGCAGTAAAGGAGACTCATTTTATTAGTTTGTGTGGATTTATACACCGAAAGCGTAATGATTGAGCTTATATACAATGTTTTCTATTATCAATATTACAACTTTATCTCAATTGTATTGCATATGTATGTCTCATTATCTCATACAAAAGTTAGATCATATAGTGTGTAGAAGATCACGTAAGTCCGTATGATTTGTTGCTTATCGAGATATAAAAGGATCATAACCGAGATAACTTGGGGTAGTTGTCAGATAGCCGCAAAGATAGATAAGAAGTGACTGACTTGGTTGCTTGTCTATGCCGGTACGCTCGACATATTGACGGATCACAATAAGATGAGTTCTTCTATCCGATTGTTGTGAAGAACCCAGATCTTGGTGATTTTATGTCGATCTAAACCTCGATAAGATTTTAGGTTAGTATGAGTTACTAACCATCACTTCGACTTGTTACGGGTTAGGGTTACATGAGATAACCCAAGATTCTCCGCATCTTGGGTGGTTGCAAAGGTTGTATGTCATGCTAGTTACCAGACGAGTCACCGATCCGCTAGACGATGACATCCCCTAAGGAGCTCAAAAGATTTATCAGACTAAGCCATACAGTTGAGTTAGCTCAAGTATAATAATAAGTTCGAGTATGCTAATTCTAAGAATTCTTTTTCATTGTCGGTCATTGCATGCTAGGTATAGAATCATCAGACATGAACTAAACATCAAAGATAGATCATCGAGAGGGTAAATCGATTTCCTACGCTTATCGACTGTAAATTTGGAGTCTGGGAGAAGTACTTTGAAGATGAGACGAGCTCGAGAATACATATGACATCTCTCGATCCGACTACCATCGATGCTTAAGTCCATAGTCGTGATTTAATCGACGATGTTGTCGCCGAGAGTGCCATGGTGAAGCCGCAGAAGGTCAATCAAGTTGGTAAGAGTAGTTGAGGTCGGCGATGAGTCGACAGAGACCAAATGTCGAGCCCGCTGCATTAAGCATGCACGAGGACCAGTGGTCCATTAGCATTGTTAACTAGTCGAGGACCAACTTGATGTTACCTTAACTAACAAATTTATCGGTATCATGGTTCCTATGTAGGTACACGCACTTAGCATCGAGCAAGCTTAGTACATATCTCAAGCAATGCAGACGGATTGACGGCCAAACTAGAGGATTTAATCGAAAAATAGCTCAGACACCAAACCTGTACGGCATCGGAAGAAACTTACAATGCCCAAGTAAAGATCACGACAAACCGATGCCATGTCGATCATATTCTTTAAAGAGACGAAGAAGAAACCAATGAGCTAAGAAGCTTCATCGAGCGATATACTACGATATAATATTAGTTCGTAGAAATTTTGACGACCGATTGATGCTATAGCTAAGGACTTTCTCAAAGGAGCACACAACTCGAGGTAAAGCCATCAATAAACTATAAGCTTAAATGATCATCCCGACGGACATAGCCTTCAAAGTCGACTTCATGCGGCGATCCCAACAACCTGCTGCACCTGAAGAAGTAGCTAAAGTCCGTAACCGGCTGAATTCACCTCATCAAGGCTGATGATAGAATAACTACCATGGAGGAAGAAATAGCCCACCTAAAAGATCAGTGCATGAGAAAAAAGTAGCCCATCCAAGGATCGGTGAAAACCGCCAATCTCTGGCCGCCATATCAACGCCTAGAGCAACTGGACCAATCTCATGCCGATTTGAACCAAACTATCAACGACTTTTCTATCTCCTTCCAACCTTATTGCGATGCCAAAAGATGGAAAAGATGGTCAAGCTAAAGCGGGAGAGAAGGCCGAGGTCGAAAGTCGAAAAAAGCAACCCAGTAGTTATCACGGCTTTCCTAGTGAATGCAGAAGCATCGTGGTCGAGATAAACAACAACTAAAGAGAGACTAGGGAAAAAAGTTACTTCAATGAAAAAGAAAGAAGCAGCTGACCCTTCTAAAGATATTTATCTAGATGCCTTCCATGTTGGCACATCTTTCGAGATGCTTGGAGACCTAGCCCAGCTGGAAGCTTGGTGACGCAAGAAGCAACAAGGAATAAGCTAACGAAGAACGCAGCAGCGCCAAGAGTAAATCGCCGAAAGGAAGGTTGTGCAAAGAAGAGGAAAGGCACCAACTAGTTTCAAGAGGAAAGGCCATCAAGTCCGAATAGTCTATAGTTGTAGTCGCCCCGCGACCGATGTTGGGTGTCACCGAAATAATGATTGATGAGAGAAACTAAAGGAAGAATTCATCATGTGGTACTACTACCTAATGAACCCGCTTGAAGACCAGAGAGTGAATGATGGATTCAAGTATTTTCTACTGAGTACGAGAAAGAGGTCATCTATAAGTTCATCAATCCACCTCCAGAAAACATATCAAATCTCCGCACCCTGAAGAGACCTATCACTCTTCCGATGAGAAGATCTTTGTCGACTATGTCGCTATTGATAGAGAATCCCAAGTTGTTGTCGAATCGATAAAAGTAGATCCAAAGACAACACCGGAGAGTTCAAGTAGATGGTCGAACGATTTTTGCCATGTATGGATAGAAATTAGACGAAGAGAAGATGAAAAGCGATGAGGATGAATCGATCAAAAATAATGCGTAATAGAGATGTATAGGCTAGTTGTAATCGATATGAAAATTTGTAACTTGTAATTTTATGCAACCTAAACATATATATATGTTGATCCGTTCACCCTAACGACAACGACTCTTTGTCCGTGCTCAGAATTGCTTTAACCTTATTATACCGAAAAAGCATGAAAATATTTAAACATTGAGTGTTGGAGTTTCAACGTGTCCAAGCTTAATCTGTAGTGAATCCCACAAGTTAGATCTACTTTTAGAATTGCAGAGCTCGATGTACGATGTCGAGACACGGAAAATGACGCATTTAGGATTCAAACAGTAGATTTCAAATGATAAATGGAATGGACGTGATCGAGTTCCTCCAATGATACTATTCATCTTCCCTTCTATAAATACGCGATAATCCAACATTTGAAGGTTGCCAAATATCACAAGAATCAAATATTCAAAGCACTGGATTTCATATCCAAAGGACATTCAAACAACGATTTTCAAAAATAGAGTTATATATTGTTATTAGTAAATCGTCATAGCTCAAATATGCTTATCACCAGATTTTAGCATACACTCCTTAATATCTAGGTTATAATCTTATAATATTCTAAACCTAGAAAATCTTGAGTCATTTTGTGATAGCTCAAATCTAAGTTGGAAACACCTCAAAAGTTAAAGTAGAAGTTGGGCAAGAAGCAACAAAGTGTTCGCTTCGAAAGCTCGACTTTTCTTGCACTTAAAAGCAAGAAAGTTTATGTCGATCGACTTGTAAACAATAATAGTTTTCTAGAGATAGCAAACGAGGAAGGAATGCCAAGAAAACGGGATACAAAAAGGTTAAAATATGTATCTAGGTTTACTTGCACTGCGTAAACAAGACAAAATCCCAAGTAGTGGATTGATTGTGTTATCGTCATGGATGTAGAGTCGATATCTTCGAACCACGTTAAAAACTAAGTGTTCTTTACTTTCAATATCGCTTAAATTTATTTGTTATCGAATCGAACATCATCGACACGCAAAGACAACGTATTGCTTAAGACCCATCTATCGCTGTCAATTTGAAATTAAAGAGAAAACTGAAACCGATTAATCGATATTTGACTAAGTGTTTTTAATCAGCATCAGTTTTTAGTAAGACAAAACTTAACCACCACACTTCCGCACACACATTAGTTATCAGTCCAACTGGCTAACTACCACAACAACAAGAGGATTGCTATCGATATACTCGTGACAAAGCTTTCGAACTTGAATCGATCATTAGTACATACTAGTATCGAATCGTCATCAATTACCTTACATCTATGACCGCCATAATCCAAGACCCATACACTAGTACGATTTCCGGACAACCAATGTCATTACAAATATAAATTATACCTATAGAATTTTTATCTATTTTAATTTTATATATAGTTTAATAACTTAAATATATAATGTTTTATATATTAGATACTAGATAAGAACATTTTTCATATGAAAATATTTAAAATCTATTTATTATATGTATTATATATTTTGTTGTTTAAATTTTATATTTCTACATTCGCACGCGCCATCTTGCTAGTTTCTTACTACAAGTGGATTAGTACATGACTTTTTTATCGGAGAAAATGTGGTATTTGAACTTATCTCTCATATCCAAATTTTTCTATATTTCTTCTTCGCTCGAATCAACACGATAATTCTTTTAAAGATGTAAATATTGTATCAACACAAAATAGATAAAGCAAGACTATGTGAGAATGGCCACACTAATGATAAAATGATAATTATTATAAAGAAAAGTGACATTATTTTTACTCTCTAACAAGAAAGTCACAATTATTTTTAGTATCGACAAATGCGATACCGGTCATTTGAATGTATCCGGCTGCCACAACAGCTAGTAGGATTGCTAACCGATTCACTCAATACAAGACTTTTCAACGTTGACCGATCAACAATACCGATACTAGCAATGAATCGTTATCGCCATATGACATGTACCGATAAGTAGATAGTCCAGTCTTGTTTTCAAAAAATAAATTAATTTGCCTTAATTGATGTATTCCTCCTCCCAATACACCAGTATGCCTCCCAGAGGACGAACAATGTGTATTATTAGAAATATAAATTATACATATAGAATTTTTATCTACTTTAATTTTTCAATATAATTTAATAATTTAAATATATATTATTTTATATATCGATATGAGATAATGCCTTTTTTTCATATGAAAATTTTTAAAACCTATTTATTTGTATGTATTATATATTTGTTGTTTAAGTTTAATATTTATACATCGCACATGTCATCTTGTTAGTTTCTTACTAAAAGTGGATTATTAATGACCTTTTCTTCGATAAAAGGTGGTATTTGAACTTATCCCGCACATCCAAATTTTCCTTTATTTTTTTTTGTTAAAATCAACACGGTAATTCTTTTAAGGATGTAAATATTGTATCAACACAAAATAGATAGACCAAGACTCATGATAGAATGCCCACACGGTTCTAAAATGATCATTATTATAAAGGAAAGTGACATTTATTTTACTCAAAATGGCAATTAGTTTTAGTGTTGGCAAACAGGCTGGTCCAATGGGGTCGACCCTAGCCCACCGCCAGTTACTTTAATTCGGTTGGCTTGCCCAACCCCAAAATTTTTCAGATGGAATTTTGGTAGTCCAAGAAAGCCCTTCTAGGCCATCCAAGTAAGGGTAAACCTACCCAATGCTTCAATTTTTTATTTTTTATTTTATATATAAAAGTTATATTATTTTTAGTTACAAAAAGATGAAAATTAATACTCCATCTGTCGATCAAAAATGTGTATCACTTTCCTTTTTAGATCATTATTCTTTATTATTCAACCTCACAACCACTCATTATTTAGTAAAAAAAATCATCCATTTCACTCACAACTTATTACATGATAGACCATTTTCTCCACTCAAACAATATACTCACTAATAATTTTATCAAAATCCGTGCTCACAAAAAGTGATACATTTTTGGTGGACGGATGGAGTATATGATAATAATTAATATGTTAGTCTAATAACATCAATTCAAATTACAATGATAAAAAAATTATTAAAGGTATAAAATCATACTATAATTAACATCAATTTAAAATATATCGATAAAAAAATTAAAAAATTATAGTCATAGTCTAGTAAACCTCAATCCAAGTAAATAAATTAATTAAAAGTTCAATTATCATCAATATCAATATACATAATCAATAATAAAAAATTGGGTGATTTTTTTAGCTCGAAACCGTGAATATTTTAGGCCTAAAGCCCAAAGGGACTTGGGGGACTATATGAGCAGGCTTTTAGGCTCAAAATATTTTGGGCCTTTATTTTTCTAACCTAACCCAATTCCAAATTTGGATATCTCGGACCCAACCCATCGCACTGCACTAATTTTGACGGCTCTAATTATTTTAAATAAAAATAACAATTATATTGAAAAATGTGACAATATTAGATTTATCTGCATGGTATGATAACCTGACATGAGACAACCTCTAATAAATATGACTATAATCAGAAGTGTCAAAACAAGGTGGTTCGATTTTGAGTTGGGTTGAATCATTCTCCTTTTTAAACGACATGATTTGAGCTCGGCTAGGCTGAAATCTCCATTTGACTAGTGGGCTTACACCTCCTACGACCGGAAAAAATATCTTCGATCTAGAGAAAGTTCATTTTTTGTCGTAGGCCATGCTTTTCTGACCCAACGACTTTCCTGATCAACTCACCCCGACCCTATTAGAATTGGGCTCGGGATAAGGTAGATTGAGTGTTAGATATAAGGTGAAGAAAGTCTTGGTCCAGTTCGTATCTTCTCTGATTCTCATGTTCATTCATCGGCCATATAGATATTGAAATAAAATAAGCAAAATGGGGCATACCATATTATACTAATTATTTGATTTAAAAATCCTATTCAAAAGAAAAGAAAACAACCGATCGCGCAACATTTCAAAATGCGCTTCAATTTAATTTAAAGATCCCATTAGTCTAGAAGTTTTCTATTTGAACTCTACCCTTCGATTAACTTTGATAGAGAAATCGAATTTCCAAATACACTTTCTCATAATCATTTCCTCCTCCGCCCCCGTGACGCCACCGCCTCCTCCGCCGTAATCTAAAGATGTTGGTAATGTGTTCTCTTTGCTTATTTCTTGAATATTTTTTAAGCTCGTGATGTATAAGCTGGGGTAACAGATTGCTGATATTTGGTGTTGTATTTTTCGAGGAGTAAGTCTTAATCAGTTGATAGAGAGCATACATTATTTACTTTTTGATATTATAAACAATTTTTTGTTCATGTCTGTCTGTGATAATTTAACCCGCAAACACATCTCGTTAATGAAGGCGAAGAGGAGGATTTGTAATTGTTAAATTCCTACAAGGTATTTTCTCGGTTGTTCTTCAACTAATTGTTCTACCTTGATGATGTTTACTTCTTCCTCCGCAAAAGTTTATGACAAGAAATGAACATTATGTGACGGGATATGGCCCAACCGCTCGTGCCCACCGACAGACTCCAAACGAGCCGGGCCCGACTCAATAACGCCCACGCGGTTAAGCAAAGCCCAGCCTCTAAACCCTAATCAAGACTTTGTCAGCGCGCCACCCCACGGAAGGCGAGGGATCCCTACATGGAAGGTGAGAGATCCCTACATGCGAGGCTAAGAGTCCCTACATGGAAGGATCGATCCCGCCAATCGCGGATTGAGCACGCCTTTGGGGTCCTCGATATGTATAAATAGGGGTTAGATCGACAGAAAAGGGTTGGCCACTATTAGAATACTAGAGAGCTTTTCAATACATTTCATCAGAATCACGCATAGTGAAAGTATTGAGGAATCACCTCCGCGGACGATATCTTATTCTCGATCGAAACACGAAAGCCTTGGTGTTCTTTATCGCTTTAAAAATCTCGATATTAACATACACTAGATTTACCATTGGCGCCGTCTGTGGGAAACGCTTGAACGAAAAGCTTTGTTTTCTACAATTTAATGGCAAGAACATGTGCAACGCAGACATAGCACGCCGCGAAACGGCAACAACCTTGAAGACGACCAAGTGGTCACCGGCGCGGAAGGGATTGCAGACGCCACAGCGGTCACACCTGAGGGCTACATGGAGAACGCTCCCATACACCCTCGTGATCGCCTCCCAACGAAGAGGAAGGTGCCGACCAACACCAAAGCGAATGAGACGGTTCACCGATCTCAAGAGGTCCTAGCCGAGCCGTGTCTCGAATTCCTCAACGCCAATCTCGACCAATTCCGAGCTTCCTTCACCGAGGACAAACGGAGCGGCACCTCTCGAATGCCCGAGCTGGTGATTACGGCGCCAAGGTCGTTCACCCCACCAAGTGGATAACGCCACTCGGTACAACAACCGAGAATGCGTACATCGCCGCCGCCGTGGCCAATCACCGCCGCAATCATTCGCCACCACCGCCCGCGTAGTCGCCGCCACTCCTGCATGCCGCCCATAGAGCCGAGCAGACGGAGAGAGGAGAGGCGAGCCGAACTCCCTCAAGAGAAGACGGACGCTGCTACGGCCTCCCACCCTCCGAGAGAGAGACGGCAACGATCTCCTGGTTCGACCGCACGGGAGAATCATCTCTCATTTCTAGAGAGATTCGACACGCCTGCCTCAAATGATACAGGCACCCAACATCGCCGCCACGATGGTCTTGGGACCCTCCGACTTCCTTTTCGCCACACTACCAACATGGCGAATCAAGGAATGGAAGATTTTCATATGTGCAAAATCTTCCCGAGGTGTCGATCTCCAACGCCCGACGTTGGTTCACCTCGCCCGCCAAAACAAAGATACACCGCCTGTGATCTCATGGATCGCTTATGGCGCCTACCGTAAGATGCCACCTCAAGCAGCCTTCGTCCGACCGCCACTATCCGCCAAGGGCGGATGAGACGATGTCGAACTGCCTCGAGGTTCATCCAGAGTCTCAAATTGATGAGTAACGATCTTTACATCATCAATGCGCTCAAGAACGGATCCGACCCGCCAATAATAAAGAGATCACCCGAAAAGCCAAGACGGCTAGTCACCTTGGACCCCGGGTCGACAACTTCACAAAGGAGACGAGTCGATCGGAAGAGAGAGATCCGGGATAAGCAGAGGGCTGAAAGAAAGAAGCCGATGATCGAGGTCGAGGCGCCGATCAAGTGCCTTCGAGAGAATCAAGAAGGGCTCGATAGAATCCGTGCTCGACTGGCCAAACCCGCGGCAACGTGTTTCTTCGCCTCAAATCGAGTGCGTAGATATTCGAGCTCCACCGAGCTCCTCCTCAAGCCCCTCCTATTAAAGGAGGATCTAAGAAGAGGTCAACTGAGAAGTATTGTGACTATCACCAAGGGTATGATCACAATACCAAGATTGTAGAAACTTGGCCTCACAGATCGACGAGCTCACAAAGGAGTGAGCCCTCAAGAAATACCCGCCGAGCCGGGCAGTGAAAAGCGTCAGAGGAAAGAACGGAGGTGGCAACAATCATGGATCGATCTCGACGACGACCCAAATCAAGACGACGAGGACGAAGGTCCCAATGCTATGGAGCAGTGTCTATGCCATTACCGACCGCCAATAGGAATGACGAGGTCATCGCTGAAGAACGAAGTCTGAGGTCGCCCCGAGGGCCGAAAAACAAGCGACTCGGACGGGGAACATCGTTCTCCAAAGACGACCCGTGCCCAAGATCATGCCCCACCAAGACGCCATCACGATACAAGCCGGCGGGCAACAAGAACGCCCATCGGTCTACATCGACATCGGTGCCTCCGTCAAGATTATCTTCCGTAACTGCCTCGATAAACTTGAGGCTCGGAGGAATTAAATACATCCCGCACCATCCCGCCTATGAGCTTCACTGTGAGCCTGCTCAACCCAAGATGTAATTACCCTTCCTGCTACCGTAGACGTGCTCCCTGTGCCTGTCACAGGCCATTCAATTTTTCCCGGTCCGAGCTCCCTCCGCACAACATCATCCCGGGCGAGATTAACTATACGCCACCAGGTCGCCCCGCTGCGTACCACCACAATCAAGATACCCACTCCGGCTGGGTACTAAGCATCCAGGTGACCAAACAAGAGCCAAAGAATGCCTACGAGTCTCAACCTGTGACGTGGCCTTACCTCGTGCCCAGCAATTACGAATCCCCGTGGCCGCCTCCGACGACTCGACCGAAAGCCTTCACTATACGATTACTAACCCTCCAAAGTTGTCAAGGTCGCGCCCAGGCCCAACCGATATTCGACAAGATGTCATGCGACTTCCGAGGGAATATCGGGACGCTGCTCGCATGGTCCCCACTCAACATGACCGTAGTGTCACCCGAGCTCATAACTCATCGCTCAACATTAACCCGGCTACTAAACCGCCGCAAAAGAAAGAGGTTTGCAGCAGTAACGTAGCTGTGTCATAAGAGACGAGGTGACCCAACCCGTAAGGCCAAAATCCGCTTGAGGTTACACCGACCGGATGGCTAATCCAACCGTGGTTCGAAGCCCGTGAGGGGTGGCGATGTGTGTCGACTACACCGACCTCAACAAACACTACCCGAAAGATTGTTACCCTCCCGACATTGACAAGAAGATAGAGGCACTCGTAGGCCACGAGATCTTCAGCTTCCTAGATCCGCACAAAGGGTACCACCAACCTCGATGAGTCCGGAGGACGCCCCAAAGATGTTGTTCATCACCGACTTCTGTCTTTTGCAGCATCGAAGATGCCTTCGGCCCGAAAACGCCGAGCTACCTACCGTATATGGTGGACGCAATATTCAAAGACCACATAGGGAGATTGTCGAGGTCTACGCCGACGATATCATAGTCAAAAGTCAAAACGGAGAGTCACCGACGACTCGAAACTATCCTCCAGCCTCCTCGTGTCGACTCAACCTCAAGCTCAACCCCAGTGTACATTCATGGTGAAGACGGTAAATTCCTGGGATGCTGGGTTTCTCAAGAAGGCCTGAAGGCAAATCCCACTAAGGTGAAAACAGTGCTCGACATGCAAGTGCCAAACACCATCCGTGAGATCCACAAACTCACTCAGTGCCTAGCCGCCTCAACAGATTCTTATCTCGGGCCGAGAAGCAGCCTTCCTTCTTCAAGATCTTGAGGAGAGCCTGCACTTCGCCCGCGTGAAGAACACCAGTCGCCCAGACAACCGAAAGAGTATCTCGCCGACCGCCGACCGTGTCGCCCGAAGAAGGCGAGCTCCTTTCTTTATATCCGCCGCCCGGACGAGGCAATCAAGGCGGTATTGGTACGAGATGAGGGGACGATAACTCCGCATCTACTTTATTAGCCGGCTCAAAGGATCGGAGACGAGGCACACCACCAAAAGGTAGCATCGCCCTAGTGAACGCCAAGCGACGCCCGACCTTACTTCCAAGCCCATTCCGTCTGTGTGCCGATCGACTTACCTCAAACAAGTCCTATCAAAGCCGAGTCATCCGGACGATAGCCAAGTGGACACTGGAGCTCGGCGAGCACGACATTTCATACTCCCCCAGGCCGGCCATAAAAGGGCAAGCTCTCGCTGACTTCCTGGTAGAGGCCAAATTTACCGAGGTCGATCCTACCAGCGAGGTCACTCCAACTCCCGCCCCCACGGCGAGAGGAATCGCCCCAACCCACCCGATGGTTTGGCGGCACGTGGACTGAGCTTCATGCAAAACGGCAATGAGCAGCATCCTCCTCCTCGCCCGCATAAACAAGAAGTGACCTATGCACTCCGGCCACCTTCCCGACCACAAACAACGAGGTGGAGTACAAAGCACCGGTCTCGTGGACTCGCCCGCTAAAGAATTGAAAGTGACAAGATCCAGATCTTTGAGATTCCTGTGTCGTGGTAAACTGTGTCTTAGGCAACACGAGGCCAAGGAGGATCGAATGAAGCAATACCTTGAGAAGGCAGCGAGATCCGACCTCATTCAGTACTTCAAGATTCATCGTATCCCACGAGGGAAAATGTAGCCGAGCCGATATCCTCGATAAGTTAGTCTGCGCCATCAACAAATCCACCAAGAGGAAGTTCATTCCGTATATCGCGAGTCCCACATCGGCATCATCACCGAGATAGAGCCGAGGCGGATGTCACCCATAAAAGCCTACCGGAAGAAGGCGCCACCGTGATCGGCTCGAAGCTAAAAGATGGTGGTGAAATCCCAAAAGTACCTCACACACGAGGGCACTCTCTACAGAAGTCGCACTCTTCAACCCTCCCGAGGTGCCTCTGACTAGAAGAAGCCGACCACGCACTCAATGAGATTCAGTGGGTCTTATGGAAGTCACATCGGGTCGCGAGCTCTCAAAGAAGACGCTGAGGTCGATATTATCGGCCCACCTCATCCAAGATTCGGCCGAGCTCGTCAAAAGTGTCCGCGTGCGCACCACTCCACAAGAAGCTACCCTGCATCGATCTAAGCAGATTTCACGAGTCCGTGGCCTTTCATGCAATGGGGATCGACATCGCTGGTCCGTTTGACCGAGCACCGTGTCGCCTTCGATACTTAGTCGTAGTGTGAGACTACTTCACAAACGGGTCAAGCCGAGCCACTTTCGAGCCTCACAAGGGAAGATTCGACCTTCTGTGGAAAAACATAGTTTGCCGCCCGGATACCTCGTATTTTGATCTCGGACAACGGCACCCGCCCATCGACAAAACTTTCAAGGAATGGTGTGAAGAGCTCCGGATCGAGCGTTTCACCTCGATCGCACCCGCAGCGAATGGTCGCACCGAGGTGACGAACCGCACAATTGTACAAGGATTGAAAAGAGGTTGACCGAGCTAAGGGTGATTAGGTTGAAAATCTCCTCAAGTCCTCTCGGTCCCACAGACAACACCCTGACTTCGCACGAGAAACCCCTTCAGCTGGGTCTACGGGACCGAGGTCGTCATACAGGCCGAGATCGGCACACCGAGCCCGCGTACTCTTCTTTTTCGATCGTAACGGAACGGAAGACTGCGTGTCAACCTTGATACTCGAGGAGAACACGAGCTCGCCTTCATAAATGAAGCCAAATACAAGTGCCAGTCACACGGTACTACAACAAAGGGTAAAAGCCGCCACACCCAAGTAGGTGACCTCGTCCGACCTAAATAATGAAGCCAAGAGAGCCGAGCGCCTTAACAAGCTAGATCCGACATGGGAAGGTCCATACCGCTGCTCACGAGGACCTCGGTAAGCGGGCCTATAAGCTTGCTCACCTATCCGCAGCACTTATCCCCTAACCCGGCATATCACTCATTTGAAGAGGTACTTTACATAGCTTTGATTTCAGATCAACATCATGTTAGTCCTCTTGTTGCTTTGTCAAGTGCGATGTTATTTACTCTCAATAAAACATTTGTTTTTCTAAATAAGTATTTCACTGCCTCATCTTATATTTTTGTGAACATCCATTCGGATTAAACACAATCAACCTTCACAAGGACGCCTACGAAGATGACAAACCCATTAAGTAGGTACTCGACTAAGCGCACACAAGACTCACGTATTACTCATTAAATTGAACGCCTATGTGCAAGGCATACGGACTACTCATTAAATTGAACGTCTACATGCACGCATACGCATTACTCATTGTTGAAACATCTACATGTAAACGACGCCCACATCGGATCTCGCCAAATTATGCCCTTTATTTGGGAAGATATACACTTCAGATACGCCTAAATACATTTATTCGACTAAAACCAAGTCCTAAGCTATATTTGTACCTCTCGGGGGAAAATATACACTTCTAAGACAAAGTCTAAATACATTTACGACTAAATACAAAGTCCTAAGCTATATACAACTCATTCGGCCGAGCTCCACCACGCCAAGACTCACCGGTTGCACCCGATTCGAACAAAATCTCCAGGTCGGCGATGTATGCCTGGAACGAACTCGGTACCTTCAACCCAGTCGATGAGGCCGGAATCCCCGCGGCCTACTCCAGAAGTACTCGGTGCGGGCTCGGAGGCACCCCGACCTGAAGTGGAGACTCGTACCCCGCGACCCACCTGTGGGCACTCGGTGCGCCCTGAGACACCCCGACCTGAAGAAGATGAACTTCTACCCCCGAGTTTGCTGCCCGGCCAGGAATGCGACCTCGCCCCCGACCAACCCTTTTCCCGCGCCGACCTGCAGATTTTGCTCGGCCAGCTCCTGACGTTGAAGTCTGGCCTGAAGCCCTCGCTCTGGTCGAGGTGGCCGGGCCAAGCAAACGGAGCACTTCTACGTGGTCAGCATAACCACCTCCGGCTTCAGGCTCTCCGACTCTTACGCCACCGGGTCGGCCGCGATCCGCTCTGCGTCGGGAGACGACGACGGCGAACGATCTCATAAATCTTAAGGTTTTTGACGAGGGAGTCGAGGCAATCTTTGAAATTTTTGCTATTTGGCCCCTCCTCGTCCCTCAACACCATCCCCTCAGCGAGCAGGCTCTGGACTCGTTCATCGACCTCGGATATGGTGACACCGCCAGATCGGCGGATCACCGATTCATATTCGGCGTGCTCCTACGAGATCCGAGACAGCCTTCTCCCGCACTGCCGAGCCGCCTCACACCGCAAAGAAGCGGCCATGAATTGCATCGGCGAGATAAGTCCGCCCGACTCGAGATGTATGATCCTCGCCTTAAAGCCTCGTTCTCGCCGTAGGCTGGCCACCGCTCCGCCTCTTGCGATCGCTTCTTCACCGGCCAATGATGCCGACCGCCGACCTCAACGACTTGACATCCATGCCGACCAAAACTGGGTCACCGCAGATCGGCTCTCCAAAACAAAGACCTCTTCGTCTCCTTCGCGAAGCACCCGGCTTCTTTTAACTTGTCAACAAATCATGATCGAGCCCGAGGTATTGGGAAGCAAGTGTTGAAAAAATGGCAAACACATTCATTTCAAAAGCGTGTTTATTAATCACAAAGTAGAAGTTTTACAAAGCTCGGATCCTAATGACCTCGGGCGAATAAACCTATTACAACCGCCTGGTCGACCGAGCCTCTCCGGCTCACTAGCATCCTCTTCTTTGCTCTCTCAAGGCCGCAGATCCCCTTCTGAGGAGGACTTGAGCTCGGCCTCGCCTTCTCGCCTCACCAAGACCTCGGCCAGAGATCCAAGCTCCCGGTCTTCGCCCTCCTTGCACCCGGTCCACGACCTTAGCCGTCAGAAAAGAAGCCGCCAGGCCTCCGTATGAGAAAGACCCACCGCAATCACGGGCATAGTTCTTATTCATCGCCCGGGAGCGACTCGACCCACCCATGCTTGACATTGTCAAAATCAGCATCTGGGCCGCCAACCCTCCAGTGGTCCGACACCACCTTCGTCGAGAGTACATGCCGTGTGGAGATAAAGGAGGAGAAGGTCTCCGATTCGATGAGTCCGCCGTGAAGGCCCTTAACATCGGCCTCGACCTTCCAAGAAGGCACCTCTCCTCGGCGAACTTCCTCTTCACCTCGCCGCCTCCTCTCGCGACCGAGCTCGGCCCGAGCTATCTCCAAGTGCCCACGCCTTCTTGAGGGCGGTCTCGGCGGCCCGGAAGGATCTTTGCGACCTCGGCTGCGGCCTCTCGGCCGACATCCGCCCGCAGCAGCAAGCGCGGCCTCAAGAAGGACCTCGCGGCCTCAAGAAGATCCCGCCCTCTCCGACGCCTGCACAAGAGACGCCTCGGAATATACCCCGCAATGTGGTGCGGCCCCATCATCAAGTGACATCCCGAATTCAACACAACAGAATGTATCACAAAGGAAACATGAATAAATATAGAAGAGACTTATACCTTGGGGAAGGATATGGTAGCTGAAGTCGGCACTCGCACGATATTCGGCACGAGTGTCCTCGCCGAGGCCGGGCTGACCTCGGCCGAGGTGCCGCCACCAATGTGCTCAGTCGCCCACCACCTGTGCACCTCGCTCGCCACCACCCGTCTGCCCGGCCCAGCTCTGGCCGCCTTTTTGGCATGGGCTCAAGACTTTGCAGGGACGCCGCCGCATCCACCGCTTTCTCGGGAGTCGAGCTTCACCGCACAACGAGATAAGGAGTTGATCAAAGACAAGAATACAAAAGTATAAAGAAGGATAAGTGATAAGTGCCTCACCCCGATCCGACCTGTGCCCAGAGCCTCCCGACCAGAACGCCAGCCGCATCAAACAAATCTTTCTGTACTTATAGACATCTCACCTATCATATTGAGCTCTTCCTCTACGACACCAAGGGCTTGCACGGATCCCTCATCTTACCCAAACCCCTACCATAACTCGAGTGCCCATCAACCAAACAGAAGAAAAACTGATTGCAAGTGAGACACCTTCGAGGAGCAACACCTTGAAGGCTCGACGAGGTGAAAAGTAGTACACACCTCTATACACTTGATGCTAAAAACGCATCAAGATTTCAAAAGAAAGCTTTTCGACAAGTGCATAACAAGAGAGCCCCAAACCCACCACCGACCTAATGGAGTTTGAGGAAAATTCATGTATGGAGATCCGAAAATATTCTCGAATGCTTCTAAAAATGGGAGCTAGGGGATATCTAAGGCCCGCCCTTAAAGCATCAACGTAAACAAAGGATAAACCCTTCGGGGTGTTATCGCCTATCTCCGACTGCGTGACACCACCAGCCTCCGATGGAATATGGAATTCTAAGGCTATTCTCCTCAAATCCTCGTGGTCAATGATTCGATTTCAACCTTATACTCATCCCATGCGCATTTATATGGCCGATCCTAGCACTAATGTTCTGGACTCACCCGATAATGTATAGTGTACATAATCCCTAATCTCTATTTCACTATCTGGAGGGAGATGATCGGGTTGACCCGAAACTCCCGTGGGAGATGATCGGGTGGATCTAGAAACTGATGCGAGGGAGTACTCAGAAGTAAAGGGAGAAGACATACTTACTTTTCGGTGAGATATTTGGCTCCTTCAACAAGTTTGGAAAAAGTTGGAAAATTTCTGAAAGTATTATCTCTGATACAAGCGAGAAAGAAGAAAGTGAACAGTTTCCTCAAATGGGACTATTTATGGGACAAAGAGGCGCCCAAACCTGCCGTTTCAACTTCCCACGTGGCTAATTGTGATTTGTTGTCGATTAGACGCGCGCTCATGTTTCGAGCGCCTACCAACCGTCTCGCTGTATGACGCGATCAAGGACGCTACCGACACAACCGATCTAATCGTGATAATCATCACTCGACTCCGGACCTCGGCTCGCCCTTCCAAGCGACGCCTCTATCCAACGCCGAAGACTCTGTGTCGGACCTCGGTATCATTCGATAGATATCGCTATTAAGATCGGACCCGTATCATACGTATACGTATCGTCGTCGCATCGATCCTCGGTATCATCCGTATGATATCTCTATCCACCCCTGACCTCGGTATCATTCAGATAGATATCGCTATTAAGATCGAACCTCAGTATCATACAGACATATATCACCGCCCGTGATCGGTCCTCGGTATCATCTAGAAGGATATCTCTATCCACCCTGACCTCGGTATTACCCATCCGGATATCGCCATCCGTGTCGGACCTCTACATTCTCCCCGCGGGACATCTTTGTCCGTGACAAATGACTCGATTCGGTCCTCGACAAGCGATGCATGTCCAGACCGACACACCACCACACTCGGTTTAGACCCAGATCGTCAGATTCAGCCCTAGCGTAAAAAAAAAACAACCACCTCAGCCGAGCACCAACCAGCCTCGGTAAAATACGATCTTCACCCCACCTCGGCATAGTTGTTACTCGACTATTTGGGGGGGGGCTATGATGGGATATGGCCCAATAGCTCAGGCCCACTGGCAGGCCCAAACGAGCTGGGCCTGACTCAATAACGGCCCATGCGGTTAAGCCAAAGGCCCAGCCTCTAAACCCTAATCAAGACTTTGTCAAAGACGCCACCCTACGTGGAAGGCGAGGGATCCCTACATGGAAGGTGAGGATCCCTACATGCAGGCTAAGAGTCCCTACATGGAAGGGGATTAGATCCCGCCAATCAAGGGATTGGGCACGTCTTTAGGGGTCCTCAGATATGTATAAATAGGGGTTAGATCGACGGTAAAAGGGTTGGCCACTATTAGAATACTAGAGAGCTTTTCAATACATTTCATTGTAATCCCGCATAGTGAAAGTATTGAGGAATCACCTCCCGGACGAGATCTTATTCTCGATAGAACCACGAAAAGCCTTGGTGTTCTTTATCGCTTTACACAAATCTCGATATTAACATACACTAGATTTACCATTATGTTTTAGTATTTGGTAGATAAACCACTTATCGAGTATTTTCCTCTCCGCTTATCTTTTTCTTGCTTGTCATGGTTTGTGTTTTGATGATATTACATGAACTTGGTACTGTTGATCTAAATCTTTAACAAAATTTATTATCCTTCTTTATTTTTGTGCCTTGTTCTTGAAACGTAAATGTTCTTACCTTCTGCCTAGGATTTGGGGTCCTTACTCCTTAGCATTTTGTTTCCAGATGGCTATGGCTTTAATTAATATGGTCTCAGATTTAGCATTTTAGGTCATAAGAGGTAAATGGAACATAGAAAATCCTCGAGGTTTGAGCTTGATTCCGCTTATCATGCAGTTTTTCCTTGTTGAGTTCAAATCTTCCGCCAGCATCTACGTAATCCTCATCATATCGCGGTTATCTTATGTTTCAGCTGGTTTTAATTACAAATCTGCAATTTATCGAGTCACGAGACTAATCATTTGATGCTACGGACAGCAGAGAAGCTCCATTTCATTCTCGTAATCAATACCAAATATCTTAGCCTCAAACAAAGACTCATATTTCAGAATAAATTATACCTTAAACTTGCCGAGACGAAGATACGGGCGTGGTCTTTAGTTGCTTGCTAGATTAGTCAAAAGCCACAAATTTGATATCTATGTGAATAAGCGAGACAGACTCGAAAATATTACACTTAATATTTTGCGGCTTGCTTCAGAACCATGCCAAAGGCGAAGACAAACCGAGTAAAGATACCAGAGGGATGGGAGTTGATTGAACCTACTCTACGTGAACTACAAGCAAAGATGAGAGAAGGTTCTTTGATTTTTATTAACAATAATCTATTTTATTTTATTTTGTGCATCATTCTTGTTATTTTCATTTTAATCTTGTGAGTTGTTTCAAGTAGTGACTATTGTTTTCTGCTTTCTTTATTTTCGTTTTATGTTCTTATCTTCTTACTTTTGCGTCGGTCTATTTTGCGGAAGCTGAGAATGACCCACACGATGGTAAAAGGAAATGTGAGGCCTTGTGGCCTATTTTAAAATAGCCCATCAGAAGAGCAGATATATCTTTGATCTCTATCACAGGAGGAAGAAATCTCCAAGGAATTATATGAGTTCTGCTTGGATCAGGGATATGCAGATCGTAACTTAATAGCAAAGTGGAAAAAGGTATAATCATAAATCGAAGAATTTTACAATGTTACTGCAAATCCTCTTTGTTCGTGCTCATTAGATTCTCTTTGGCATTGCAACTGAATATTATTATATTCGAAACCATTGTTTGAGGGAGTAACAAGGCAGTATAGCTCAGTTGAAGCTCTTAACCATTTTCAGAAGATATATGTTGTTAAGTGTTATTGTTGCACCAAATAAATTGTGATGTTAAAAACCAAGATTGCTAGAATGCCCGTGGCCTACTATTACAGACTCTTACGATGGCTCTTTTTATGGCAGCCTGGTTATGAAAGGCTTTGCTGCCTGAGGTGCATGCAGCCTCGAGACCATAACTTTCAAACTACTTGCGTATGTCGAGTTCCAAAGCATTTGCGCGAGGAGAAGGTTATAGAATGCGTGCATTGTGGCTGTAATGGTTGTGCAAGCGGGGATTAAGGACTGCGCTGAACTCCGACCAGCAGAGTCGAAACTGAATCTACAAGCTCAATGCATTTGTACTGAAGTTTTCAAGTACATCATTTCTGAACTCTATGAGTTTAACTTGAAAACATGTTCGCTTTCTCTGATTTCATCTGATGTTATGGCGATGTAATGAGAATAGCATATTATCTGATTATTGTCAACAACTAGTATTACACCAGCTATGTGCGGCACAATGTCAAAATTGAGATTCCACTATACACTATAAAATTAAGTATCGAATTATATATAATTTTGGTGATTAAAATATATATATATATATATATATATATATATATATATATATATATATATATTGTTCATTATTTTGTTCATTAATATTATTATTACAACTACATCATATAGTAGCATATACTTAACTAAAATTAGAAAGTTTTTATCAACAATTTTTCTTATAATTAAATTGAATATTCATTATATAATTATTACAACCATAAGCATAAAAATATTAAAAATAAATAAATATGATAGAAAAACATTGAAAGGAAAAATTATTATAAATTTTGGAACACTTCTTTATACGACATTTGTAGTAGATGCACTATCGAGATCATCATTTTTACAAATTAAAATTTTCAATCCACTGCGACTCGTGACTCTTGACACGGCAACATACAATTGGCCGTGACTAAAAACTGGTCTTTTCAAAAACAAACCCACACGGGTTAAGGATTGGCCTTGACTTTTGTTAATAGTCATAGCATAAGAGACAATAGCGGAAATTGTCTTTGTTGAAACTTGAGCAGTGTCGGGATCGGCGGTGTCGGTGACATTCTTGGAATCAAAACTTTGTGTCCTGCATTATGACCGGTGAGAACTTCTGCTTCTAATACATGATTGCCAAGTCTTGTAATAACCAACCTAGTTCCATTGCATAAACCATTTGCATGATCTATATAACGAATAAGCATAACTGGAGTTCCTACTTTCAAAAACAACTCATGATTTGGTATACCAGAACATCTAATGTTGTTCAAAAACTACGGTGTGTGAATGTCTTGGAATATAGAATCATTTGATTCTGATCTACATGTAGTATCTGAACTCAAATATGATTTACCTTCACTCTCATTCAATGAAACCATGTATTGGTTAATAGACTCGACTACATCCAAAGTTGGCGCCAAAATCGCTCTTTCTTGTAAATAACTTGCGTTGCCAATAGAGGAGTTGTCGGTGAATAAATATATTCAACAATGGTTGCAATTGGATCTTCAGAATATTTTAGCAAAATGTCTTCTAGGAGATCGATGGTTGCTTCTCCATCATTTGGACATCCAATTGTTCCATCTCAATGCTTGCTACCCACTTGAAAAAGGTCTAGTTGAATAGAATCATTTTACAGGCACGTATTTTGAAGTCTCATATTTTTAAGTCGGTCTCAAGCTGTACAATTTTCCACAAATATGATGAATTGATTGTAGCATGCACAATGTCTTATCTGCTACTTTTGGGAATCACAGTTAAAATTTGTGAAAATCACCACAAAAACAATTGTTTTTCCACAAATGGGAAATCAAAGCTCATTGGATTGCAAAACCGCATAATATCACGTAAGCTCTGTCAAAGCTTCAAAACAAAATTTGTGCATCATAGGAGCCTCGTCCATATAATAAGTTTCGCTCTTATTAGTAGCTCATAGCGAACTTCCTTGTTTTATGTTGCAAATAGAATCTTCATTTAAATTGATTGGAATTTTAAAACGTGAATGTGCGGTTCTTCCACCAGGCAATAGAAGTGATGATATTCCAATCGAAGCAACATTTATAACTATTTCTCCTTTTGACCGTAAAGCTGCTGATAACCCTTTCCAGATAAAAGTTTTTCCTGTTCCTCCATAACCATATACAAAAAACATACCACCAGAGTTTGATTCCACTGCATTTAAAATTGTATCATGCACATGGCGTTGTTCATTTGTGCACTTACATAAGAAATCTTGATACTCTCGCTGAAGACTTTTTCGATCATACCATAGCTCATCAATGATCAATCTATTTTGACTGAATTGAAAAAAAAATCAACATTTGGAAACGGCATAGATGCAAAATCACGTAAACTCTACCAGCGGTCCATAACAATTTCTCAATCTCGACCAAAGCATAACTTTTGATTTGGTCTTCATTCAAAAATAATTCATACAATTCAAAATGATATATATTAAATAATAATTCATGCAACTATTTAAAATTTTAATTATTGTTCAAATATATTTATGCATATATTTAGAACATTATATAATTTATTTGCATCTGTTAACATATCAGGTAAAAAATAAATAACGTAGGCAACACTTAAAATTTATAAGATTTGTCTAAAAATATAAAGAGTGTAACAACTATTGACAATAATAAATAAATATTATAATTTAACATAGAAGTTACTGGATATTGCAACAAAGTTCTTTGATTGTAGAGAATATCATCGATAAATAGCTCAACATTTTTCCCAAATCACTTACAGTCTATCAAGTGAATCGGGGCGATAATAAGGTGGCAAAAGACTTCTCGGAGAATTTGCGGATGCTTGATGACTTGCCTCTATAATTTCGTCGATGTATTCTTTGTCATCATTCGATAGTCCCAAAGCATATAAAGCATCTCGAAAAGTATCATACTAAATTCCATTGATGCATTTTATTTCTTCATAATTTCTTGGTCCCGGACAACATTTAGTAGACATCTCAAATAATACATCTCTTCAGATCCAGGTGGTATATAAAATATTCTTCCAATTGCGAATCTCTTTGTCCTTGGTATCCATTTTCGATTTCGATGCACCCGAACAAATTTTGTTGGAAATTCAGCATAAGTAAGTTTTCTTGCTTCTGGATATTTCATATTTGCTTCCATCCAACCTAAGAACATACTTTGCGTAACAGTTGGCCGTTGAAGCACAGTATCTATTGGATCCGACTCGGAGAATATTACACTTTGCTCTCCAGGAAGATGAAAGCTCAAACGTTCAACAGGAGGATCTCTATATTGAATATCAAAACCAAAAATTCTCCAAGTTGCTTCACATGGAGAAATATATCTACAGTCATAATACATCTTCACTTCATCACATTCCTTTTGTGCTTCTCCATCACCCTTGGTTTGGTAAAGGATGCGATAACACGATCATGCCCTTTATTTATGTACTTGAACAAATACTTGATCGATCGAGATTGGTTGCATTGACATTTATATGAGCACCATACTTGATAGAAGCTCTCTATTATGTGGAACCCATATCGATTATCAATGTGACTCCATTTTGACAACAAATCTACCATTATCTCGGCGTCGTGGACATGATATCCATCTTCATCATGTAGATGTTGTCTCGAAAACTTCTTTGGAAAAACTTTGTACAACGACCATTGGACATACATGGAGATTTGTTATTTGTAATACCACATGGACCATGTATCATAAACTCTTGTACTGCTTTGTAGTATTGAGGATCATTTCCTGCATCTGGGATTTCTGCAGAGATAATTTTGTCAATACCTTGATTGACTTTTGCTTGTCTTCTTTGTCCAAAAAAAGTAAGATATGAGCATGAGGAAGTCCTCTTTTTTGAAATTCAATTGTGTATACAACTGCAAAATCCATAAAATAAAATAAGTCATGAATTATAATAATCTATTTAATCTAAATCAAAAAATCACAAATGAAATTACTTTATACTACTTTGTGAGCCAAATATTTTTCTTGTGCAAGTCATTCATTAGATTGTCAACTTGATCTTAAAGACTCGAAGCGATTATGTCGGGACGATCTTACGGTTTCGGACCTTTACTTTCAACATATCTCACTATTTGGGCCATTTAATTTGGATTACGTAAATGTAATAAAAAATCTGGATAACCCGCCCATACGCAAATTGCCATCGCATCTTGATAATTTTGTATCGGTGTCGAGCACCTTGATAAAGGAAGAGAAGCAAAATAACACGTTTTCCATGCCTAGTTGGATCTATTTCACCTCTTATAAGTGCTTCTGATAAACCCTTATACATCCCTGCACGTATATTTTTTTGATTGTGACGTACATATGATAGTCTACTTGATTCTATCATTGTATATGCGTCAACAACAAACTGTTGAAACAACCTCTTTGATGACAAAATAGTTGGCATCTCATCTTTTCTCTCATGCAATCTATAAGCAAAGAACTCTCTCAAGCTAACTTTTTCTCGTTTGCCACTAAAACATTCAGAAAAATGAATGTCTTCTCTATACCCATCCTCTCCGTATGGGAATAGCAGTGGATATTGCAAAGCAAGATAAGATGCATGTAGTTCATTTATGCGTTGTAATTGTCCTGATTGTGTTTGTACAATTATATCTCTATCTTTCATTGATTCATCAAAATCACCAACAACCAGTGCAGCAACCTCAGACACAGAAGGAAGATTATATCTTCTTGCGTCTTGTCCTCTTTTCCCAATCAACCTTAACTTTATCTCTGATGTGTCTGTCTCCAAAAATTTATCTCTTGCTATTCGAAATGACTTGACTAAAACATTATTTTCATCCAACATATCCTTAATTTTTGCTACAATCTCAGCATGGAGTTTATTTATATCATTTTTTTGTCTACAAAATAAAATAAACATAAAAAATAATACAAGTTAATGTAATTGATCTATCGTAAATTATAATACAGAAAAAAAATCTAAAATTACATTAATTGGACTAACCTCACAGAGAGTATCATGTTCGTCACTTCATTTTGTGTATCATAGATATAAAGTTGAGCAAATTTGGGTGACTCTCCTACTGTTGGCAACAAACTTCCAATCAAATGATAATTTTGGCCATGCATTTGAAACATGTGTGGAGATTTCCTTTATTTAAACTTGAATCTATCTTTCCTCCTTGACGTGAAGCAGAACATGTTGTTATATGACTGAATATTTTGAACAAAGTTTTTGCTCTTTGCATCATTCCGAAAATAAGGTCATCGATATTTTAGGAGGCTCTTTCATTTTGGAAGTTGAATTTTCCACTTAAGCAACACTTTGAATACTTTGGTTTCTTGTATTGAAATGTTTACTCGGTCTTTCTTCATACCAGAACAAAGCTCCACAAAATTCACATTTATGTATTGGATTACCTATATCCCAATATTCTGCAATAAATAGTTGTTAATTAGTTTTTTCTAAATAGTACAAGGTACATTTAAAATAAGAAATTAAGAACTAACTTTATTTCCTCTGAAATTGAATGTATAAATTTTTATAAATTAATTCATAACAAAAAAAAAAAACTCACCACCATCCAAATTCATACTTTCAAGTCAACATCAACAACATCGGTATGGATATTGGTATGAATTGTTGGTAAATCTACAAAATAACAAATATATACTAATTTAATTAATCACAGTAGAATGAAGTATATAAATAAATATAATTATATAAATTATAATAAAATAATATATAATACTCAAAATAACATTGACTGACCATCATCCAAATCAATGATTTATGGGTCGATGTTAGTTGCGATGTAATTTTGATCCTTGATATGGACTCTTGCCATTTCCTATTAGTTGACTCGTCTTTCGTCAAGTCAATAATTGTTGATTAACTGCTTGGAATTGTGGAATATTTGAAATATCGCTCCTTGCGTGGGTATTAATACTAAATGAACTTGTTCCACTTACATTGATAAAAATGTAGTCATTTTGCTGATTTTTTTCCAAACATTAAGATTAGAGAAAAATATTAACTTAATTAAATATAGAATTCATTTACCATTAGTTATATCATTCGAAGGTAATACATATGATTGAATTGACCGTCTTTGGAATGTTGAGGCAAAATCTTGAGAAGAATCACTTATACCCAAGCTCCACCGCAGCGATTTGCATGGTAAATGATTAAAATCTTATGTTTAGATTTTTTAAAATATTTTATATAATTACTAAGTTTACAGTAACATAACATTCAAAATAACAAGCCATGCAATAGTTCAAAAATTGATTCAAATTTTTTGTTTAGAAAATGCAAATAACTATATTTAAAATATCCAAACAGTAACATGTCCATTGAAAATAATAACACATGCAGTACTTCAAAAATTGCAAACTAATAAGTTAAAAATATTAAATTTAAATTATCAATTTTACTATTACATTTCTCTCAAAAATTGATTTTTTTGGGAAAAGAGTTTATATAATCAATAATACATATTTGTTGAAGAATTAGATATTTTTTTACTAAAAATAGCTTTCACGAAACATTTATAGTGTTTAAATATCATAATTCAAAATTATTCCATGATATCACAATTAATGTTATATTAAAAGAAAAAAAAGCTTCGTCCAAAGAATACATATTATATAAACATTTACAATATAATAATTATATATGAAACTTAATTTAAAAATTATAATTATTACATACACAACATAATATATAAAAAAATAATTATATGTATGTACACAATACATTTATAGGAACTAAATGGAAGTTGTTTGGGCCCAATTACGAATAAAGCATGAAAGGGAAGAAAAAATAAATTGAACCACCATTTTGAAATTACATTGATATTAGTAGGGTTTAGAATTATCATCCAACTTTCCATGAGGGATCTATCTTTGTGCAGACCTTCTTTCTTCGCCTCATCGATTCTTCTCCCGTCAAATATCCCCGCTCAATACTTCTCCACATAGTTCGTATCTTCATGTCTATGTTCTTGTCTCTCATTCGATTCCTTTATCTAAGCAAGAGTAAATTAAAAAGGTAAATATGATTTCTTATATCTCAGTTTTCTCTCCTTTTGTGTCCCTTCTCTACATTGAATCCTACTCATCCATCTCTATTGAATCCCGTTCATCCATCGTCCATTCTTTATTCCTCTTGGGCACGAAAATCTTGAAATTAGACGGCCAAGCGTTCGAAGAGGGATCGCTACGTTGAACCAAGTGTTTGAAATTGGTAATTTTCAACAAAGATGTTTAATTGTAACTTAATTTCAGTTTTATGTATTTTTAATTAGTAGTTTACATGAAGATTTTCTTAGAATTCTAGATCTTGGTAGCTATTATGATAGTCGTAGTATGATTTCTTTGTGCATAAGTTCATTAGTTAACACTCTTGGTGTTTAAACCAGTAATTTTCTATGTGATTGACATTAAAATGTGCAAATTATTTGCACATATAATTTCTTCTTTCTTCCGAAAAATATTATATTTTTATCTTCAAGGTATTTCATTGTATACTTTTACTTAAAATAGCATGTTTAATAGAAAACTTGTATTTTATGGATTTTGTACTTTTGTAGTATAATATTATTAGTATATTATAGTTTTTATATTAAGATGATATATATAATATAAAAATATATATATATATATTGTATCTCTGAAATTTAGTCAATTCAAAACAATAATATTTGAAACATGCAATATAATACTTAATGTGTTATATACCATAATACCAAATCAATTCAATTTCTGTATGCAAAGAAATATATAATATTGATTAAGTTCCTATGTTGCTTAGTAAGTAATCTCTATTATAGAATGTATAAGTTTCAGTTTTGATACTTCAATTGTAATTACCAAGTTTATTGAATGAGAGGTGGGGGAGGGTGGAAGCTGTTGTCAAACTCTAATTTTGGCTAGAAGTGTCAAACTTATGCATGCTTAGTTGTTGATGTGTAAATACTTCATACTATATACTCTAAACTTGATATTTAAAGACTAAGAGCAACAATTTCTGTGTTCTTAATGTGATACCATTATATATCTATTAGATTATATATTTCTTACTTATTTTGATTCATCAATTTGTGGCAGGTTAGTTCCAACCTAAAGGCATTATACAAATAAATAATGATTGAGATTTCAGATGTCAGAAGTTAAAGCTAAAAGGTAAGCAAAATACAATTCTAAGTCAAGCAACAAAAGTAATTCATATATATGTCATTAATAGATTAAACAAACCAAATAACAATATAGATATTAAATGTATAGTTTCAATTAAAATCCTGAACAGGAAATGCCTACATCAATATAAGTAAAACATAGTATTGTAGATGTATAGTTTCACTTAAAATTATTCATAATCATAGTTATTGATACTTTTGCTTTATCTTTGACATAATGGAAACCAAAAACTGAATGTAGGACTGAGAAATGCGTTCGATAAAAGCATTGGTTGGAAATACTCAAAACGGCATTGAAGTGATACAACACAAAAGGGTTGGTCTTCTTTCTACTATGTGTACATGTGTTGTTATCAAAATATATGCATAATGTTACGGTACCTGAATTTTCTCTGTTAGTTTTTCTGCTGCAAATAGTAGTTGATCTAGTAATTCTTGTCATGGTTCTTGATGAAGAAATCTCTGTTTTGTGAATGAGAATGATCAAAGTATGTGGGGTTAAAATCCAAGTAATCAAAAAATATGCTATATATGATTTTTGGGTCATATAGTTGGAATAAATACATGTACCAGTACCTGAATTAAATGCACCATTACTGGTGTTCTTGTTGTGAAGAACTGTAGATTTTGTGAGCTTTTCATTCTTCGATGGTGAATCATGTTTTGTGAATTTATAAATCGTAATAATTCTATGACTTTGGAGGAAACTTTTGTAGTAAAATATTATTTAATTTCATCTCACATGTGATCATTTAATCGACTACAATGAATTTTTTTAAAATCGTTTGATTGACATAAAGGCTATATGATAAAGCAGGAGTATGGTTGCAGTAAACTTTACATTAAATGTTGAACAGTATTTTTCTTGGCAACTGTACTCGGCGTTTCAAATTTAAAATTTGTTCTGCACTTCTGTACTTCTCAACTTTTACACCTTTTTAAATAAAAAACAATATATTTTTTTATTTATATGTAATTAAATATAACTTATATTATTCTATAACTTTTTAGTTATACTACAAAATATACAATTTTATTTTTATTATATATAAAAACGAATATTTTTTATTTAAAGATAATATTTGTAATGTTAAATGAAGTTGGTACATAAACTTTTCCAGCCATTATCTATTTAATTAAATTTCTAAACAGTTTAGTAAATATCTATATTGTATAGTTACATCATTCAAAAACAGTTTAGTAAATATCTATATTGTATAGTTACATCATTCAAATTTTTCATTTTACAGTACAATCGTACTTAGTATAATATAAGGTGTTTGAAGCTTAAATGTAAAGATGTACTTACTAAGTTATACAATTATCTTTAGCTTATGATTAGGCTATAATATCATCTAAACACTTTTAAAGCTGAATCATACTTAGTAAATAATGCATCCTTCCTAAAAATAAAATGAAAATTATGCATCCAAACAGTACATAATATTCATGAATATATAGAAGTTTTCTTATACATAGACTGAATTCAAAAGTAAGGGCAAATATTGTAAATAAATACCCTAATGACATTAAGCCACAAAAGATATAACAATTCAGTCAAAGTTTTTGCCAAAAAAAAAGTAATTTTAAGATGTTCTACTGCAATCATCTAGTCTTTCTCTTTCTTGATATAGATCTTCATTTTCTTTTCTTGTTGTGTTGCAGAAAATGCATCATTCAAAGACCTCTTAACTTGCCCATCATCAGACCACCCTTCTCCAACCCCTTTACTCGATGGAGTCTCCATTGTGGCAACATCTTCCCATTTATCCTTCATTTCTTTAGACCCTCCACCATTGAAATGCAATTAGACTCCTACAAAATTGTTATTATTATTCCAAGACTTGATAAAAGATTGGAATATAATATATATTATGAATTTGTGAATATATGAACGACTATCGAACAAGCTGTTAGAATATGTAGATACTATGTTGGGATGGGTTGAAATTTTGGATACAACATAGCCACCACGAGAGGTGTATTACATTGAGACTTAGGTTGGATTTTGAACAAAACTTCTGTTCCAACAATGCTATCTAGATTTCTTTAGGAAAAAAATTCACGTCTTCACGAAACATAATTAACATAATATAATATTTATATATATATATATATATATATATATATATATATATATATGTGTGTGTGTGTGTGTGTGTGTGTGTATGTATATATAAGATAATATTCATACTTCTTGCGATTATAGTGAATTATACCTCTAAGGTTGAATTGCTCTCCAATTACATGCATGACTTACCCTATTACTTGCATACATTCTCTGTCCCAAAGTAGAAATGGTGCTCTTCGGTCTCATCCTTCACCAACACCTTGATTTCATACCTATCGAAATTAATATACAATGTTAATATAAAACCATCATGATATTAAATCGTAGTATGAGTAAATACATAAGAGTTGCACATGCATCATATGCGTTGCACTTTTCACAATAAAGCGATGATCTACTTTGGTGAATTTTTGGTACATCTTTTGCAAGATATGTAGGACCAGGCAACACGTAATCGATCGAGTCCATAGTTCCAGCAACCCAACAATTTCCACCCTGTAATATAATGTTATAGTCTAAATATTCATAGTTAAAAATTGATTATTTGCATATAAGATTAATATATTAACCTCATCCTCATCAAACAATTCCTCAATTGTCTTCAACTTGTTGATTCCTTCATAAATCTCATCACTTAAATTGCATATTGTTCCTTGACAATTACTATTGTTTATAGTAGTATCGGACTTGAATCAATCACCACCTTGCATACAACAAATTTTTTATGTTATTATTACATGATAGAATTAACTATCCATATAATTGTAATAGTTTGGTACCTTTGTTTGAAACCATTGATTTCAGGAACATCTGCATTTAACAACAACTTGGTTACATGGAGAACATTGCATATTCTTACTTCACCGGTCATTATCAAATTATCTAATGCATTAGACACAACTACTAATAGTTAAACTACTACAGTATGTCATAAAAGTTATTCTAAACATTATTTAACAATTTGAGCATATCAGCTGATTGATAATAAAATTGATGCTTAACATTGAGCATACCTCTATAAAAATTTGTCTTGCAGAATTGCAGTAAGATGATGTTAGTACTTTGATTTTGTTGATCAAGTAGTTTGTGGAGCTCATCCACATAATCATCCCACAAAGTGGAAGATAGCATTTTCCTCCTTCACATCAAATAAACAATTATATTACTATATTAGATATGAAATAGTTTAGAATTACTTACTCATTATCTTCAATGATAATCTCAAAGTCTTTTCTCAACTCCATTAGGTGATGTTTTGTGTTGCACATTTTCGGTGGCTTTAAGACTCCTATAATGTCGGATGAATATAGATTATGTGATTAGTATAAAAGATATACATAATTTAATAGAAATGGTCAAAAGCATAAAATATACCAAAGAGTGAACCCTCATATATGTTCTCCATTTGTTGAACCTCCTCAAATGACTTCAAGCAGAATCTTTGATTTGGAAAATCATGAACAAATAGTTGATGTATCTGCGTTCTATCACTGAATATTATCTTGTATTTGCTTGTAGTAACTTTGTACTTTTTTGTGTTATATGTCACCTTGAAGTTTTTAACTCCATAAATCAAACCTCCTCCAATTGAGGCTTGAAGGTGGGAATTAAAAACTTTGGAATGGTGGCTTATTACTCTCCTATATAAAGAATTTCAAAAATATTTTATCTAACTTTACAGAGGAACAAAATGAAAAATGCATTCCCAACTTTGAGCTTTTCTTCATACCTCAGAATCATGAAAAATACATTCCCAACTGACCATTTCTTTCTTGTTGTTGAATGAAGGGTAACCATATGCACGTGCAGACGAACCTTGACCGCAAAGGTGCTTCTTGATAAATCGACTTAGCGAAGGAGGACAAAGCGTAGGCATATCAAAAGTTTGTTGAAGCGAGTTTTGAAGATGAACACAAATCTGCAAAAACAAAAAGCAATCTGTAAAAAATAGTGCGGAATATGTAAAAGTTACTTAAGAGTGAAATGAGCAAAAGTAAGTGGTTCTGGTTGAGTACTCTTGGACGGTGGTCTTTTGGTGGAGAAGTGTTTGTATTTGCTGAGATTTGGAAAATGCATTCCCAACTTTGAAAGTGGAAAAACGTGGGTTTCTAATAAGTTATACTACTGATTTATGTACAGTGGAGGAAACTTTATCATGCGGTGGAGGATACTACTGATATTACCTATAGTATCTAGTATATAGGTAATAATTATGTATACATGTAATAATTATATACAGTGGGAAACTTTATCAGTATAAAGACTATTGATTGCATGCATGGAATTTAGGCAGGATGCATGAGTTTTGGGCAGGATTTCTGTAGCAGACTATTCTCTTTTAATATAGTTATAGATGTTAATGTATCTGACTGTCCATTATTATAACAGCTTCTTGATCCTTTTCACTGCTTGGTTTTCATATATATTTTTGGTTCTTGAGATTTTATTTAGCGTTAATTGTCTCAAGAATCACAATCTTTAGGTCATTTGCAATTACTTCATGATTTTGTAATAATTTCAATTATTATACCGTATTCAACATTGCAATTACAGATATTACGCTGGTGTAAAATCGAAATTGTTGTGAGATGTGTTCTACTGAAATTAAGGATAAGAGGATGAGAGAATTGAACTTCTAATTTAATTTTTCGATTGAAATTTGAGAATTTACTCATTTCTTTAAATGATACCGATCCAGATGATTGAGAAATGATAATATGTTGCTGCACGCATGAATGGCTGGGACTGGGAATGAGGAAATCTTAGTGTCAGGAAATTTTATCCTATTTAAAGTAATATTTTAACTTGTAAATCTAATTAATAAACATAAAAAGACTTACATTATAACAATAACTAGGCGGTGATTGAGGACATATAGCATATCTAGTTATTGAAGTAATTGATGATTGCCGATCAACTACAAAACAGAGCTAGAAGGGACCTTCTGGTAGATACTTGGATGTTTAAGTCAGCGATATATATTGCTTAAGGTTTATTGATAGCTTAAGATTGCGTAATTGATCCTTGCATGATGTGGGTATTTATAAATGTAAAGTATAGCATAAGATTAGTATAAATCGCTACCAAATAGGAATAAGATACCTATAGATCTTCCGAGAGATGAGGCATATAATTAAGATAAGATGTGCATTAATTCTACTAGAACAATTCTGAGAATCTAGATCTGGGTGTGATTCGGATGACGAACTGTTTAACAAATCTAGCTGTCTTGGTGACTTAACATTTTGTGTCATGATGTGGCAATACATCTCAACACTTCATATATACATTAAGATGACTAAGCATAGTTAATATTTATTCCGTATCAACTATTTCTCCCTACTCCAGGAGATTTGCTTCTTGAGAGTGTTTGTTGGAGTAGTTCATAAGTTCTTATATCTAGTTGATACGATTCTCGTTGGTATGAAGGATCTAATGACACTTGAACTAGGGTGAGCAAAAATTGTCGAATATTCGATCTGAACTAAACCGAAATTTAAAATTCGATTCGCATTTTCGGATCGAATCGAATTGAAGTTTTCAAAATTTGAATTTTCGGATCGGATCGGATTAGTTTTAAATCGAGAAAAATCAAAATCAAATTATATAAAATTTATATATAAAAACAATATTTTATTTAAATATGTTTAAATTTAATATAAATATATAGGAATTAACAAAATCGGTTTTGGATTTTGGTTTTCATAATTTCGGATTTTTCGGTTCGGATTTTGTATAAAAATTGATTTTGAATTCGATTTTCGATATTCGGTTCGGATCGGATTTTCTCACACAAAATTCGGATTTTCGGATCGGTTTGGATTAGGCAAAATCCGAACGAAATCCGAATGCTAATCCCTAGCGACGGAAGATTTCTCTTGAAGCGATGGAATATCCCAAAACCTACGAATCTAAACGAAGTGATATATGTCGTATGTGCCTATATCCCAACATGAAGTTGGTGTGACAACTCGGGGCGATGAATGACACACAAGCGAGGATTAATGTCTCGTTGATCGTCGATAAATGAATTACTTGGTTAATCTCGAGAAATTCGAAGAGCTAATGAAGAGAATGAAACTCATATATTGAAATCAAAAGTTGAATTTTCGTCCCCTATAATCCTTTATATAGGCGAAATTGACTATAATCCTTATCAAGAGGACTCCTTCTCAAGAGGACTCTAATCCTAACATGAAACTAATAATCTAAGATCTAATCTAATTGGGCTATGAAAATTACATCAAAACGTGGCCCACAATATGCCACAAAATAATATACGAAGTCTTCAAAATCAAGCCCATTTGTCATAATTAAATTGATTACTCATGGGCTGCTCGGTCCAATCTCTCAAATGGGCTTCTTGGACAGCTCTTGCTCCCACTTCTTGGATTAAGCCCGTCAAACTCTCCTTGAACTTCTTAGCTCGTGCTCTTGTGGCGACCCAGCGGAACACGCACGCAGTGCGGAATCAGCGAACCATGGGCTACATGGGCTGCATCATTCCCTTCCTTTTTGAAGAGGATTTGCCCTCAAATCCAAATCGTCATCTACATCAAACGGAATCAAATTAGCCACATTAAAAGTAGCACTTACATTATACTCACTTTGGTAAGTCCAACTTGTAAGCATTATCATTGATGCGCTCCAACACGAAAATGCGCATCGCCTCATGGTAGTAACGAAAGGTCTTTGCAATGAAACCTCTCCTTGCATATGCAGTACACCCAATCACGGTGCAAACACCACCTGGCGCCCTTTTATTGGCTTGTTTGGCGTCTTGCTCTATGTTGGAAATTCTTGACCTCGTCTAATGATCGCAGCGGAAAATACGGTCGAAAGCAGATCTAGATCTACAATTAAACATGCGATGAGAACACGTTAGATAGAGAACTTACGATTTGCAATGCTTCCAAGCTTCCAATGAATCCTGCAAGGTTGTCTCCACAACTATGGTATCACGTGTATGCAAATCCGATGCGGGAACAATTCATCGATAGTAATTCAAGCGAGAGAAAGCGAAAATCTCGAATGAATTAACGGTGAGTTCTCTAAGATTATGATTCTGTGTTACGTCTAACGTCTTTCTCTTCTGACCTAAATAATGAATTCTCTCTATTTATATTAAATAGAGCAGCTCATTAAAGCCCTAGCTTATATGAGCTTTTATTCTTTAGTCTGCTTTAATTAATTAATAGTCAAACCATTAATTAACTAAAGCCCATATATCTAATTTAGCCCATAATCTTTCAATCTCCCACTTGGACTAATATTAAATAATTTACCGTGCACTATGCATATGCCCTTGGCGGATTTAACAATACACGATAGTGTGACCAAATAGGCCCTCATTACAGCGATGATCTAATCAAAGTGCACAAAACTCTGGGCTGCGTTGTGCGGCGAACTCGATTATATGACCGGACGTTTACGTGGAAAACGATAAACAAACCTTTACATGAAGTTTATGTAATATCCTTTCATTCATGACACACTCGATTCAGCCTATGATTTTGCTATGTGTACATCGATAGCTCAACCATTTTCTCATCTTTATTTTAAGAACCATATGATCATATTCAATTACTTTAATTGAATATATCTCTTTACGATGTGATGACTTTATGGTCGAATAATATAGAAAATAAGTGCTCACTCGAAATTCTAATCGGGAATGAATCCCGTTCTTGGGTCGACTACCATTTTCATTTGTCTCATAATGCACCCAATCGAGCCGTGTCTTGCCACTTGCAGCGTCGCCTTGGTCAAACAACACTCAACAAACAAAATGTGTAATGACCTCAAGTCTAAGGACTATTACATACTCACACACTAAGAAATCGTAGACATCAAACAAACAATTTAATAGTAGGGTATCTGATACTCTCCAAAGTATTCATGTTTCCATCACGGATATCAAATATCTCGTAGTTGTGAGAACCACTACATTCTCTAAGAATGTGATCACGGACCACATGCTAACTTATGACATATCATCAATATCACATTCTTGATTATCATTGGTTATGGCTATTTTAGAATTATACTATATCATTGATGTCTCACAACAAAATAGCGGTGATAATTTAAGGGAACAAATAAGAGAATAACGACAAACATCAAAATAATTATTCTATTAAATGCACAAAACCCATAGAAAAACAATTATCTTCAATTGTGATCAAAAGTAAGTATGTCTCGACAAAGGGTTTCTAAAACATCTGAACTATAAATTCCCAGATCAAAGCCAATTTCCCAATATCAACACCCAGCTCTCAAAGAGTTTGTTGTGTTTTCTATACCTAACGACTTGGTAAAAGGATCCGCTAAGTTATCGTCGGTGGGTACTCTTTCTAATTTTACATTGCCCATTTCTATTATTTCTCTAATCGGATGATATCGTCTTGGAACATGTTTGTTTACGTTTGGAAGCTAGCATCGGTGTACCGATCATTGATAGCTCAGGTTGCCACCATAGATTAAAATTATTCTTTAGTTCTTCTAAGGTACTTAAGAATAGTCTTAGATTTTCAATGCTCCTCACTGGGATCTCTTTGAAATCATCCAGTCATGCTAGCGCATAGGCCACATCGGCCTGAGTGTATATCATGGCATACATGATCGATCCTATAGCGAAGCATATGGGATCCTTTTCATGCAAGCAATTTCCTTGTCATTAGAAGGACAATCCTTCTTAGACAACATAATGCCATGTCTATAGGAAGAAATCCTTTCTTAGAATTTTCCATTGAGAAACACCGTAGCAATTTGTCATGTAAGTGGATTGTGATAGCCCCAACAATCTATTAGATAGATTTTGATCCGAGGATGCGGGAGGATTGAGATCCTTCGTCATTTAGACAGCCAATCTTTCACGGATTGCATCATGGATCGATCGCTCCCCATAATCGAATGTCATCGACATATATGACGGTGAGCGGCATTTCCATTCTCGCGCTTACTATAAGCAAGGGTCCTCTTTGCTTGACAAAGTCAAACAATTTGATAGCTCCGTCAAAACAAATATTCTAACTCCTCGATGCTTGCTTAAGTCCATAAATGGACTTCTTTAGCCTACATCTGCATTCGGCCTCTCTTTGGACACAAAATATTGGTGAGTCATTTAGACATCACCTTCTAGTTCTCTATTGAAAAGCGATTTTGACATCCATTTTCCAAATATCAAAATTGTGATCTGCAGCTATCGCAAGTAAGATCTTAATGGACTTGATTTTTACAAGCGGTGAAAAGGTGCATCATAGTCGATGCCTTCATGTTGACTATAACCCTTTGCCACCAACCTAGCCTTGTAGTTCGTATCTTACCATCTGCGTCTCTCTTCTTTTGAAGATCCATTTGCGACTATGGGGTAAGCCCGTCGGTAAGTCATCAACTAGTTCCCAGACTAGATTGAAATACATCGAGTCCATTTCGGTTATTAAGGCTTGAGACACATCTTTGAATCGGTGCGCGACACGCTTCGATATAGGTCTTAGGTTCATCATCATCGACTTGACTTCATCATCTTGGTTCTCAACCATTAGATTCGATCTTTGGGGTGCTGACGAGTCCTCGTGGCCTATTGAGTTGGGTTGTTTGCGGAGTTCATCTTGTTCATTTTGAGCGTGAGTAGGCTCCTCCGTGTTGACTTCCTCAATATTTTGGAGATTCTCAAGAATTTCTCATGAATTTCTTGAGTGGGGTGTCACAACTATTGTGTCATATTGTATTTGATGAGTCTCATTGTCTTGAGGTGGCCCTCTAAGAGTCATTTTCCTCCCAATAGATCGTCAAATACTCCCACTTGAATTCTTATTCACACTATTGAACAATCGTTAGTCCTCTGTATTGTTTTGTGGTTCTCGAATTTCTTGACATCTACCTCATTGTGACCTTGTTCTTTGGAAACATAGGAGTCTTGAAAGCGTCACATTCGAGAGATGATCACCTGTGATCTCGGATGAGTGGAATTTATATCCTCTAGTTTCCTTAAGATATCCCACAAGATAACATTTCTCACTTTTCGATTCCAACTTATAATCGGCATTTTCTTAACAAAGCGAGACAACCCCGGGTCATAAATAGTTAAGATTTGCTCTTTTCCATATCATATCTCATATGGTGTTTCTCGTGATTTGGAAGGAACCTATTCAAAATATGGCGTTAAGTAAGGCATGGCCCCAAAGGAATAAATGGAGACTAGCGAAACTCATCATGGATCGAACCATGTCTAATAAGGTTCGATTTCTTCTCTCGGATACACCATTCACTTATGGTGTTCCGGAGGTGTCGATCGGTCAGATTCCATGTGATTTCAAGTAATCAAAATTCTCGGCTTAAGTATTCCTCTCCTCGATCTGATCGAAGATTCTTGATACTTTTACCAAGTTGTTTCTCGACTTCTAACTTAAACTCCTTAAATTTATCAAGAGCCTCATATTTGTGTTTCAGGATATACATACCCAAACCTTGAATAATCATGATAAAAGTTATGAAATCGAATATCCACCTTTGCTTGAGTTGAAAACGGTCCACACACATTAGAGTGGATCAACTCTAGCAATTCTTTGACACGTAACCATTTCCCAGAAAATGGTTTCTTAATCATTTTCCCTTTGAGACATGATTCACAAGCACCATATGATACAAAATCAAATGGTGTGAGATAATCTAATTTTCTCAATCTTGCTATCCTTTTCTCATTGATATGACCAAGTCTACAATGTCAAAGATAAGTTGCATTATTCGTATTACTTAGCTTAGGTCGTTGTGTTGCACATTGAGAATATTTCGTTCACATTCCAGCATATCTAAACCATTCGAAAGAAAGACATTTCCATACAACATTCCATTAAGGGAAAACGTACAACAAATGTTTCCAAAATGGAAGGAAAACCCTTGATGTCTAACATAGGAATGGAAATAATATTCTTTGAAATAGCGAAACAAAATATGATTATGTAAATATAGTCTATATCCGAAGGAAGATCTAATCTATAAGTCCCAGCGTTCGTGTAACACTTGCTCCATTTCCCGCGGATCGACTTCCCGAGTTCACATTTCTGCGTCACTAAGCCCTGCACATTATTACAAATGTGTGAGCCCGGCCGATATCTAATACCCAGAATGTGAATTATTTAGACATATTTATCTCAGCGACAAACATACGAGCTACCATCCATTGCACCTTGTGCCTTGAATTTTGGGCATTCTCTCTTCGGTGCCCTTCTCGACGAATAAGCACTCATCCTTTGTCAATGTCGAACCTTCTTATGAGCCCTCCACTCTTACGAGGCTTAAAGACATTTGATGTCTTAACATTTATCTTTGCTTTTCTTCTCTTTGGAAGATTAGCGGAAGAACTCACCATAATCTGGACTTGCCATTAGAAGTAGAGGACTCATAAGTCTTCAACATGTTATGAAGATCGATCGATCCGTCTTTGTGTTGTTCATATTGAAATTCACAATGAAATTCGCAAATGAACCGGTAGAGATTGCAAAACCAGGTTGGTTGAGACATTGGTGGCGAGTCGTTCAATCGGCCAACCTCTCAATCAATCAATCATCTTTAGATCATGTTCGGAGACCTTGCTCCTATCATGGGCGTGCATGAAGAGATCTCGGTATCTCATACTCGAGGTTTGAGCACGTGAGGCGAACAAAATCTTGAGTGTTGAATATCTCATAGGGTAACATGCATTCATGTTGCCTCTGTAGTTCCAAACTCATAGAGGTTAACATTATGCCCTGAGCCGACATAGCATCCTCAACGTGCTTCTTATGAGCAACCCGGTCAAACGAGGCACACTCAGGAGAACGCTCATCGGGGATGGTACTGATTGGTTTGTCTAAGACATACTCAATCTTATCGGTCCTTAACACCAAGCGCAGGCAACGTAGCCAATCCGGATAGTTTGACCCAGTCAACAAATTTGTTTCTAACAAACATTTATATAACATAGTCGACATCGTGGCGAGCGAAAAATAAAGAAATAGCAAATTAGAACAAAGTAAACACGGATCCAATCGTATCACTAATCAAACAAGGGTTTATTGTATTGATTAGCTCCACTAATTTTAACATATATTGCCCCAAATGCAAAATCACGGTTTATAACAAATATAAATCTTAGTAGTCCGAATCAATCGATATTATTACGACCTGCTTTGGTGATTCGTAAATAATATCACTCGATGAGCCTTAAAGCGATTGCGGCAACAATTTTGCATCGATTAAGTGCATCATTGCGGCCTCTGCGGTGATGACCACAATAATGACACTTAGTCGGTTTGAATCGAATGCAACAACGATCCTCAATTCTTGGTTTATTAATCCGATTAATATGCATCCACTAATTATTTTGATCGCTTTGTTTGTTTTAAAATAATTAAGCAAATCAACCCATCACGCGATGCCGACCATGCATCTATGAATGAGCGCTTTGCCTTGTCGATTTCGGGATAAACACTTTGGTGTAAAACTCTTGGGCGAAAAAAGCTAGGATCCTCGCACAATTATGATGGACGATGCGTATTGTTTCAAAACTAGACTTGTATTTTAGTGGGGATAAAACATGTGACACTAATTGTTTATTTAATATCGATATTAAATTGAAACAATTCTTGGGTGCCTACCGGGCATAAAATACGGAACACATATATTGGGCGTCGCCTACCCAAACATAGTTACATGGACTACAAGTATTGGGCGCTGCCTACCCAAATATAAAATATGTCTCTAACTACTATAGTTAAAATATAAGCATAAAATCAAATAGCATGCTTATCACAAAATCAACAGCAAATAGGGCTCAACGAATAAATTCATTAATCTAATTAATAATTTAATTCTCTAATTAAAATGGATGTTATGCATTTACAATAATTCTAAATTAATATAAATATTCATTTAGTATTATCATTTCTAAAATAATAATCAAATGAGATTTATTAATCGATTAATAAATCAATTCTTTAATTATGAACATTAGTAAGTCATATTAATTCTAAATTAATACAAAATCAAAATTTATACTATTATTTCAAAATAATAATAAAGTCAAAATTTATTAATCTAATTAATAAATCGATGTCTAAAATCGTGATTAGATTCATTAATTCTAAATTAATAAAATTAATCCATGTACATTAGTAAATTATATTAATTCTAAATTAATATAAAATCAAAATTTATATTATTATTTCAAAAATAATAATAAAGTTTGAATTTATTAATCTAATTAATAAATTTATTTCAAAAATCATGATTAAATTTATTAATTCTAAACTAATAAATTAAATCCATGTACATAAGTAGATTGTATTAATTCTAAACTAATACAAAATCGAAATTAATGTTATTATTTTGAAAATAATAATATTAAAACAAAACTTATTAATCCAATTAATAAATTATTTTGTGTAATTGGAAATTAAATATTATTATTTCAAAATTAACAAAAAGTTATTTATTTATTTATTTCTGTAACAGCCCCAGTGGGCTACCACATTAATAAGCGGCCCAAAAACACGAGACCTCGCGGCCTTGCAGCAAAAGAAAGCCACAGCCCGCTGCCAACATGCGAGCTGCCTAGGCGCCACGGCCGCGGGCGTCGGCCCGGCCAGCGAGCGTCGAGGCGCTCGCCGCGACCAAAACAACGCGGGCCAGTAGCGTGGGCAGCCGCTAGGGTTTTGGTCTTGTGACATTCGCGCCTCCGGCCTTCTCCGCCGCTGCCTTTCACTCAGCTGCGATGACTCGGGGCCGCGCGCATGGCGCCGCTCGATGATACATCATTCCCCCGCGGCGGCGGCAGCGCGGCGCCTCGCGCCGCATCGTCGACCGTCGCCTTCCTACGCTCTGCCGTGCGACTTGCAACAACCACATCAGCGGTGACGGCAGCGCGAGCCTCGTCCGTGTCGTCGGCCGTCGTGATGCTTTGTCGACATGCACTGGCGGTGTTCGGTGGCCTCCGTCGAGGGCGAGCGGCCGTGAAGGAGGAGGTTGTCGGCGGAATCAATGGTGAAAACAATTTCCAAAACTTCCAGTTTTTAATTTCCTTTTCGCGATTGCAGTGTTCGATGATGGCGACGAGCGCGAGCGCCTCGCGCCGCATCGTCGATCGCCGTCCGTTAGACTGCAGCTCCGGCCGTGAAGGAGTCCCGACGGTGGATCTCCGGTGAATCCAATCTCCGACGAAAACCAATTACATAAACAAATACAGATTTTTTCAAATTTTCTTTTCTATTTCGTTTCGTTTTTCCTTTTTTTTCTCTTTTGATAAAAACATTTTAATAAAAGGAAAACCAAACAAAATAAAAAAACAAAAAATACAAAATTGAAATTTCGATAAATCCTGATTAATTAGAACATGAATTAATTATAAATCGAGCCCAGGGCTCGATTCAATGTTAGAAATTCTTGACCTCATCTAATGATGCGCGATGAAAATACAATCAAGAAACAGATCTATATCTACAATTAAACATGCGATGAGCCCTATGAACACGTTAGATAGAGAACTTACGATTTGCAGCGCTTCGAAGCTTCGATGAATCACGAAGGTTTTCTCACAACTATGGTATCACGTGTATGCAAATCGATGCAAGAACAATTCCTCGGTATTAATTCAAGCATAGAAAGCCAAGAAATCTCTAAATGAATTAACGGTAGTTCTCTAAGATTTTGATTATGTGTTACGTCTAACGTGTTTCTCTTCTGACCTAATGAATGAATTCTTTCTATTTATATTAAATAGAGCAGCCCATTAAAGCCCTAGCTTATATGGGCTTTTATTCTTTAGTTTGCTTTAATTAATTAATAGTCAAACCATTAATTAACTAAAGCCCATATATCTAATTTAGCCCATAATCTTTCACTCATTAGCTCTCGATATTCATCATTGCCTTCTCATGAATTTGTTTCACAATCTCGACCCTCTTACGGCCATCAAGATTAGTATACTCATGCATGAGTAAAGGAGACAAATCGATGGAGTCAAAGTTAAAACCATACACAATCTCAAAAGCGGCGAGTAACAAAATCAACGAGCGATTCTATGCAAACTCAACATCACGGCAAACACTCTTAGAGACTTAATGTTCTTCATGATTATAGCTCTAAGAAAAGTAGACAAAGTCGTATTTACTACTTGGTTTGACCATCGGTTTGTGGATGACAAGTAGTAGAAAACAAAAGTTTGGTACCTAACACACCACAAAATGTTCAAAAGTAGCTCGAGAACTTAGCATCTCTATCGAAACAATAGTCTAGGCATGCCGTGCAATCTAACAATTTCTCTAAGAACAAATCGGCAACATGAGATGCATTATCAGGTTTATGACATGGAATGAAATGTGTCATCTTAGAAAATCGATCAACAACCACAAAGATGGAATCTCTACCACGCTTATTCTAGGCAATCCTAACACAAAATTCATAGAAATATCTATCCAGGTGTTGTGGGAATAAGCGATGGAGTATCTGAAACCATGGGAACTAAACTGAGACTTAGCTTGCCTACATGTAACACATCTACCACAAATACGTTCAACATCCTGTTTCATGTGTGGCCAAAAGAAATGTTCTTGTAACACAGCTAAAGTCTTATGTAATACCCCGGATATTTAAGATCAATTTTCGAATTATTTAAGGAGTTTAATTACGATGAAGCCGAGAATGAAAATGAGCGTCGATAATTGTCGATTTTGAGCGAATAGAAAATTCTATTAAATTTTTCACATATGATGAATCTTAATAATAAATAATTATATTTTTAAATATATGTGGGATATTATTTAGACAAGAATTATATTAATGAACAAAAGGAAATATTTTCTCTTGTTATGTGTATAATTTTCGAAAATTATAAGTTTAGCATAAGAATAAAATGATGTTATGAACACATGATGATCAAGTGTAGGATCACTTTATTTAATGAGATGAGATATTATTTTGTTAGTATATGGGAGATATTTATTTTATGAGATAATGACATTAAAGAGATAAGATAAGATTTTAATTTGAAAATGACATTTTTAAGATAAGCTTGTTAAGATATTTTATTAAAAGATAAGATAAGATCATAATTGACTAAGAGATAATGTTTATCTCTTAAAAATGTGTGATAAAGTAATAATGTCATAAGAGATAAAATTTTGTCTCTAGCTTTATGTAGTTTTCGAAAATCATGCTTATGTGTTGATTATTTTTATCAAATAATTTATCTAATTGCACAAGCTTTAATACTTGATAAATATCATGAAATCAAGGTCAATATTATCTCATAAATACTATATGAATTTCGAAATTTAGAGAGAAATGGAAGAGTAGAAGGAAAATTGTGATTTAATTCCTAAAGCCTAATTTTCTAAAAAATGGGAAAGTATGCTAGATTTATTCAAGGAATTTATTTTATGAAACAAGAGCATTAATATTATATAATTCTTAATTAAAATAATATTAGTTATTAAAATAATAAAGATTTGATAATTTAATCTTATTTTCTAAAGTTTTAATCGATAACTTCACTATAGTATATAGAATTATCCTTAATTAATTTTTCTATGATTTATTTTAGTATCTAAGACTTATATTATGTCACATAGATATTAATTAGAAGAAAATAAAATATGTAGCATATATTTATACATAGGTACCGAAAATTTGAATATTAGGTGTGAAAAGAAGAAAATTCCATTTCTTTGTGACATTAAATTATATGATTATGATGTAGAGATATTATTTATGATAAGATAAGGTGAATCATTAATTTAACAAGTGGATGTGTTAATAAATGAAGGTGGCTGAAATTGTTGACTAAAAATAGGTAAGAAATAATTTTGGAATTCTTTGATAATGACATCTAATCTTGATAAGGTTATAAATTAATTAAATAAACTATAGGATAATATAAATATTTGTCTCATATTACAAGTGGTAAGGACCGAAAATCAAAGTAATAAAAAGAGTGTTGTATATTTTTGACTTTATGCTTAGATATTTTCATAAAATCATGATTAAATACTTTATAACTTCTATAAATAAGAGACCACTCTCTCACATATCATAAGGCACGAAAATAAGAGAAAAATAGAGAGAAAAATATAGAAAGTGTTCTCCAAAAATCCTCCTCAATCCTAGGTAGAAAAACGTTGTCGTCGCCGATCAATCCCGATTAAAATGTCAGAAATCATACAAGCCTTTATTATATGCAAAAAAAATATTAGAAATTCATACATGATATGTTAAGTTATATGCTTTTGATATTTATGTGAAATATGAGAAAATTTTGTTAAAAGTTTAAGTTGTTAATTAAATATATTTATATGATGTTTGTAAGCTTATATTATGAATTTAGTACAAAGTTAAGCATGTTATAAAATTCTTATGAAAACCGAAACCATATAAGAAATATATGTTGATGGAAATGAATTTTAATTGTTGTTCTGAGCATAGATTGATGATAGTTAGTATTGTTTAAGTATGTATGATTTAAATCATAATTTTTGGAAAAATATTGGATATTATTTCATGAAGAATTTCGAAAATGACCAAGCATGAAATATTGATGTATAAGTTGTGTATAATGAATATTGTGACATATTAATGATATATGATGATAATAATATGTTGTGTGAATTAATTAAAATTTTTGAAAATTGTTTATTAAATTAATAAAGATTTTCGAAAATTAGGTTATAAAGAGTATGATGTTAAAACTTTTCTACGACTAATGTTATTTGATATTATGGATCTTATGTTAATATGGTATGTTATGTGAAATTATAGGAAATTATAGATAAGTTTTGAAAATAAAGTGAAAGGGCCGAAGATAAACGAAAAAGAAAAATAAAGTTTTAAATTCATTTTCTACATATCACATAATTGGATCCAAAAATATGTTTAAGATGTGATATGAATATATGTGAATTTTTAAATGAAGTATAATAGGTTCACGTTGAAATATTGGTTAAAGTGACGTAAGACTTTGAAATATAGTATTACGCTTAAGATAAGTTCACATATGTGTATATCGAACACGATTGATTGTTAATGTGAAAAGTTGAGACTTATGAGAATATGATTATTAAAACATTAGAGTTTGAGTATATATATGTAAGATGGGAGTAAAGTAAATCTGTGACGAAGTTAGTTATGAAATTAAGGTTAAATGCGTTACGCGAAATGATGTGAACTAAAGGAAAGAATGAAAGGATGAAATATTATATCTCTTCGAGACACGACGAATATAATAGTGGATAAATGTGATAAAAGGATCCTTAACGTTAAAAGGATTGATGCTAGTGAGTCCGTTATTTTGGATCGATGATTTTTCGGAAAAGCATAGTGATGTACTAAATCTCGTTTCTCACGTTGATAAGGTCCGGCTCGAAGGTGAAAGGAAACGGAAAGTAAACACTAGTGACATAAGAACTATAAGTTCTCGAGGTGGGCTTTCTTATCAAAACAAATTATGAGCTTTCTTGGAAAATGAGATTTGAAAATATTCTTGTTATTACTTCTTGCTTTTCTTATTACGCAAATGATGAAGTACGATATTATGCGCCAAAATATTTTATGTTTTGTATATATCCATTCGGTTGGCGGGCGACCACGAAGATTCAATCGGATCTACTAGCGAGAGACTAGTTAGGATTATGTACACTTTAACCTACGAGCCTTGATTCACGGTCGATCGTGCGTCGGGTGAAGGAGGCCTCCTCCGGCAGCGTTCCATAGCCGACTTGGAATATACGTTATGAGAAAATGCTTGCTTGAGCGATGTTTTGAAAATGATGAAAATGTTTTAGTAATCACTAGGCCTTTTCAAAATAAAACCGCTTGTGTCTTCTTGTGATGAGGCGATACAATATTTCGTAAAGGAAAAGTAAAAATATTTTCGGCATGTGTCCATTGAGTACTTTGTACTCGACCACGCATGTTTGTTTTAAATGTGCAGGTTGGTGGTGTGAGCGGAGTGGAGTTGGCGAGAATCCTTTTGTCAACAAAGTATGAAACATCTTTTGGTTCGCCTTGAGAATGCATCTTCATATGCATGTCTCACACGTTCATTCCGCTGCAAACTCTTGAAACTCTTTTATATTCGATAACTATGTTAAGCCTTGATTGTTTTGTTGGAAACCTTGTAAGAGTTACTTTTGTCAGAACCTTCGAAACAATCCTTTATAAAATTACCTACTTTTATCCTTAATCTCATTTATGCTTTGCAACATCTATGCTTCCTCACAAATGAAATAAGTTGAGAACCTCCTTCTTTTAATATTTACCTAATCCAACCCCAAGTCGCGGTCCGGTAAGGATTAGCCGAACCGGGCTGTGACATCTTAGCATTACCAAAATGTCCCATTAATCCCCCACCATGACACTCAAGCAACAACTCACGCAAAGAGCATTTAGGAACACAAAGCTTATTCTTCCTAAACAAGTAATCATCATGCCTAAAGTACTCTCCACTAGCAGATTTTACACATGCTTGATATATCTCACCAAAATCATCATCACTCACATACACACTCTTAATGCTCTCAAATCCAGCAACTTAACATCTAAAGTAGATATCAAGGCATACCTCTGAGAAAGTGCATCAGCCACCACATTCTCTTTTCCTTGCTTGTATTTGATGACGTATGGAAGCGTCTCGATGAACTCCATCCACCTCACATGCCTCTTGTTCAACTGTGCTGCCCTTCAAATGCTTGATGACTCATGATCGGTGTGAATAGCGAACTCCTTAGTCCACAAATAGTGTTGCCACGTTTTTAGAGCCGGACGGTGCATAAAGCTCCTTATCATATGTAGGATAGTTAAGCGTCTCCATTTAACTTCTCACTAAAATGCGCCCTTGGCCTCCTTCTTACATCAAAAGCGCACCAATTCCAACACGGAAGCATCACATTCAATCTCAAAAGACTAAGAAAAGTTAGGAAAAGATAATCTTGGGGCATGTGTCGATTTGAACTTTAAAAGCTCAAGCGCCTTTTCTTGTTCTTCTCCCCAGCGGAACACCACATTCTTCTTGATGACTTAGTTAATGGTGTTGCAACAACTTCTTTGAATTAGGGAACAAGTCTCCTATAGAAGCTAGAAAGTCCGTGAAAGCTCTAACTTCACCAATGCTCTTGGACTTGGCCCTCTTGGATAGCTCGTATCTTCTCTTCATGAACTTGTACACCATGTGCACTAATAATAAAACCAAGAAATACATGCTTTTCCGGTACAAAGGCGCACTTCTTAAGGTTAGCAAACAACCTTTCTTTCCTAAGCACATCTAAAACAAATCTCAAATGCTCAACATGCTCATCATGACTCTTACTATAGACTAAGATGTCATCAAAATGAACCACAACAAATCTATGATAAGCGAACACAAAACATGATTCATAAGGTGCATAAACATACTAGGTGCATTAGTTAATCAAAAGGCATAACTAACCACTCGTACAAATCAAGTTTTGTTTTAAAGTTGTTTTCCACTCATCCTTCCTTAATCCTAATCGATGGTATCCACTACGCAAATCGATCTTAGAAAACATGCAAGAACCATGCAACTCATCAAGCATATCATCTAAGCGAGGGATAGGATGTCGATGCTTTACCGTGATATTGTTGATGGCTCGGCAATCGCAACACATCCTCATAGTCGAATCCTTCTTGGGCACAAGTAAACCGGTGCCGTCTGAGGACTCAAACTCGACAACTGCGTGATTTGCCTCTCTAACTCCTTCGTCTCCTCTGGATTGGTTCGGTATTCTGGTCTATTCGGAAGCGTTGCTCCGGGCGCAAAGTCAATCTGATGCTCAATCCCTCGACTTGGGGGTAAACCAGGAGGTGTGTCCTCGAGAAAGACATCATCAAAATCCTGCAAAACAGAACGAATAGAAGGGGGTAGAGAAGTGAGATCGTTAGTGATAATCAAGTTTTCCTTGTAAAACAGCACGATCAACGACTTTTGCTTGGCCATTGCCCACTTCCAATCACTAGCCCTTACAAGAAAGGACTTCTGGATCAGCTCATTCTCATTCTTCTCCACAGTCTGCCCCTTACTAGACTTCACCTTCTCCGCCTCATTAGTCAACTGCACTTGATCCTCATAAACTTGAGAAGGAGTAAGAGGAAGAAGGACACCTTCTTCTTCTTATACTCAAAGGTGTATCGGTTGGTGAAGCCATCACGAGTAACACGACGATCAAACTACCAAGGCCGTCCCAATAAAATGTGGCTCGCTTGCATTGGGATCACATCACACAACACCTCAACCTCATACCCCTTCCCAATGCGAATAGGAACCTACATTTACCTCGTAACCTTGATGATGCCGGTATCATTCAGCCACTGCAAATGATATGGCTTGGGATGTTTACGGCCAGCCGCAATTTCTCAATCATGGCTACACTAGCCATATTCGTGCAACTTTTCCCCATCAATAATGATGTTGCACACCTTATCTTTCACGTGACATCTCGTGTGAAAGATGTTCTCTCGCTTTTCTTTATCATCTGACTGAGTTTGGGCACTCAGAATTCGCCTAGCTATAAAAAGTCTCCCGGTTGGTGGTAAGATCTCTTCAACCTCATCTTCTTCATCATCAGGATCTTCCAAGGCCGGCATCTCTAGATCGACAACCTCATCATCCGTCACCACCTCTCCATCATCTCTCATGATCATAATTCTCTTGTTCGGACACTCTCTAGTAACATGCCCAAAACCATGACAAGTAAAACACTTAATATCACGATTTTTATCACAAAGTACCTTGATTTGTAGAATTGAAGAATTTACTCGGGGTTTCTGACGGCTTCTTCTTCTCTCTCTGCGATGTCTCCTTCTTCCATTGGTTCCCTTTTGATGAGGAACCACTAGAGGCTGGTTGGAATTGCCTCCAATTAGTCGATTACGCCTCCGACCCTTCTTCTTTTCCCTCTTCTTGGTGATTCTCTACCTTTATGGTCATGCACCATATCATCCACTCGACATAATCCTGCTGACTCTACTCTATCTCGAACCTCCCAATTCAGACCAGCCAAGAATCTCGCCATTGTGGCTTCCCTGTCTTCTTCCACATTAGCTCGAATCATCGCTACCTCCATCTCCTTGTAGTACTCATCCATACTCCTACCGCCTTGCCTCAAATTCTAAAACTTGTTGTATAGCTCACGATAGTAATGAGGAGGAACAAAACGCTTCCTCATCACTACCTTCATCTCGTCCCATGTCTCGATCGGTGGTTCTGCTTCTCCTCGGTTTGTCACCAGCCATCCCACCAAACAAGTGCATAATCGGATAACTCTATTCTTTGCTAACTTAACCTTGAGCTTGGAATAGTTATAGCAATCAAACATGAGCTCACGTTCTTTCCCACTCAAGTATAATTCGGGATCATTTTCCCTTAAAAGAAGGATGTTCATCTTGATCTTTGCTTTCAGTTGTTATCTGCTCGATCCCTTCCTCTTGGCCGCCTTTATCAAAATCGGCTCATCTTTCTCATTTCATCCTTTTCGTATCTATTATCTCGTGAAAATTTACGCGTCTCTGCCTCCTCTTAGTCCTCCACCTCGTTGATACACAATAGGATCTCACCAACTGACTCCACCTTCTTAGACACTGCTGCAGAAAATGTTAGAAAAGAAAAAAATAACAAGAACCTCACCAACTCACAAACGATCGTGTATCACTCAAAATGAATCACTCAGCACTCGTGTATCACTCAAAATTGGTTTTTTTAACACTAATAATCTCACACACTCTTACCTTTTACCACTCAAATTCTCCTTCAAAAGTCTCAAATCCTCTCAATTCACCAATAAGTCAATACCAACAAATCAAACAGGATATGAAAGGAAAGACACGAAAAAAATCAAGAACAAAGACTTGAAAATGTGTTGTGCAGAAACTTGTTCAACACGACCTATACTACCCAAGGAACCCAGAAAACACAACAAGGTTTAACGAAATTTTGGAAAAAGTGCACACAGAACATGCACCAAGGCATGAAAGAACAAATTTGCTCGAAGCGAGTTGAAAATTTCTATACTTTTTGAATCCTCGCGAGCGTGGACTCGAAAAATCTCGAAACGAAAAAATAATAATGTAAGCAATTTTGGCGACGGATAATGATAGACACGATAATGATGCGAGATAATGATACGGATAATGATAGACCAAATGATATGGATAATGATACCAAATCACTCACGATATGGATAATGTATAATTATGATATGGATAATGATATGGATAACGATATGGATAATGTATGATATGGATAACGATATATATAATGATATGGATAACAATATGGATAATGTATAATCACGATATGGATAAGATCACATATATGGTGAGCGATTTAAAACATGGATGAACAAACCTAGCGTACCCGCGTCTGGCGGTCGAAGCGAAGCGAAGAAAGAAACCTAGATACTACCCTTGACGAAGCGAAAGAAAGCGAAACACGGGCGATGAGCGAATGGGCGAGCGGATGGGCGAATGAGCGGACGGACGGCGAATGGATGGACGACGAGCGGATGGGCGAGCGAATGGATGGACGATGAGCGGATGGCTCGATACCAAATGATATGATCCTCGCTGGTATGAAGGATCTAATGACACGCGAACAGAAGATTTCTCTTGAAAGGTTGGAATATCCCAAAACCTCTAAATCTAACCTAAGAAGTGATATAGGTCAGTATGTCGTCTATATCCCAACGTGAAGTTGACACAGCAACTCGGGGACGATGAATGACACACAAACGAGGGATGAATGTCTCGTTGATACATCGATAAATGAATTACTTGGCAAATTTCAAGAAATTCGAAGAGCTAATGAAGAGAGAATAAAACTCACATATATTGGAAATCAAAAGCTGAATTTTTGTCCCCCCTAGAAGCCTTTATATAGGTGAAAATTGACTATAATCTTTATCAAAGAAGGACTCCTTATCAAAGAAGGGCTCCTGTAACAGCCCTCTAATCCTAAGGACGGATTAACGAGGACTAATACTTGGAAAGGTAATCAAGGAACATGAAAGACAATTAATCATAGAATTACAGGACTAAATTTTAGTAAACTAAAGCTTGACCTTTATATATCTGAGGCATACATAATTTACATATAAAGAGAGACCTACAGTTCCTTAACAAAAGATTCAAATGATCGAAGGAATTCATTTGTCAAAATCAAAACATAACTTAGTTCTATTGCAGCGAAAAGCGTGTGAATACACATATGGCGATGTGTAGTCGAGTTTCTAACATATCATTGTCAAAAGGGTTCCATTTGCTCAACACGCCTCCATCCATCATCCGCTCAACTGCGCGTTTAAAACAAACATGCGGTGAGTACAAGAATACACTTCGGTGGACTCATGCAAAACATTTTATCAATTTTAAATTACCTTTGCCCCATCATGGTAAGACATAAGGATTTTATTTGAAAGGCCATGTGCTTACTAAAACATTTCATCATTTTCATAAATCATCGTCTGGCCAGGCATTTTCCTTGTATGTATGATCCATATCCCTTTCCTTTCATCATAACATCATCATTAACGCCGTAGAAGGAGGCCTTCTTCTACGTCGCTGTGACCGGCCGCGCATTGTCCTTACGGCCCCCAGTCACCATTATGTGTACACGTTAATCCTAGCCAGGTATAATCCTTCCGGCATAGGATCCGAATTCGATTTCATTCATAAGTTGGGAGCGACCCAACAACATTCATATCATTTCATGGATAGGATACATACATAAAACATAAACATTTTGGGCAGGTAATTAAATAAATCATTTCATTATCATTTCTTGCAAATAAGCATCGTAAATAAATCATTTGGTAAGCATTTTATCTTTTTGAGTATAGTAAAGCCAACCTGATACGTAAGCTTTCTTAATTCGTTTTCTTTCTACGCTAACGATCACGTCCGCGTCCCACCTTTACGTAAGAAGCTAATTTAGTACGTTGGTCACGTATTTCAAGATTTTTAAAGTTTAATAAACTTTGATAACTTTCTAATATAATGCTTCGTATCTTTTAACTAAAATAATACGTCATTTTATCGCATATCTAAGCTAATAACTTCTCGTACTTCGATAGAGACGTAATATAATCTACGGTCTCACATTAACCATTTAGGTTAAACATCGAACTCATACTAACGTCTTTTGATAAAATGATTTCAATTATGAAATCGTTTCTCACAAAAGAGATATTCTTATAAATTTAATACGTTTTACACTTATTAAAGTATTTATTCAACGTATATCATACGTGTAGACTCAAGTCAACGATTTTGACTTTTCTTAACATATTTTTCGAATTATTAACATATTTGATAACCAATTTCTATATAAATCGATTTTCAATCGATTTCTTATCATAAAATCTTAAATCTTGATTTTCACGATATTGATAACATGATCAATACTTTACTCAAGTATGATCTAATTTATATCTTACATTTCATTTTTCTCATCTAACGTTATTTAATATAACATTTTGTCGTAAACATAGTATACTATATTTCTAAAATCTCATAAATTCTTAGTAGGTCTAAAATATATTCTAAGGACATAATATGTGATTTTCCTTGAATAAATGAATTTAAAACCCAAAGACCTTATACTCTAGCTCTCGGCCATCATACGTATATTTCACAAAATTCTTCCAAAAATTCCTCTAAATTCATATAATACACTATATTATCATAGTATCAATAATATGTATTAACATTAGCTTATAGGAAAATTGGACATCATTTCTCCTACACTTAAGCTTCGGCTATTTCACTTATATATAGCAAACATTTTTCAAAAATTCTTATTAAATCCCATAACACATAATTATCATCATGTATCATTACTATAACATAACATCCAACAATTTCAAATCATACCTCAACATACCCACACTTAGTGGTTCTCGAAATTTTCAGGTATGATCAACTCATTTCTAAAATCTATTAAATTCATGTAGTACTTACTTTAGGCTCCGAACACTAATATGCTATAATATCCTTAAACATTAATCATACCTTAGCATATTATTTCACAACATTTCGATACATACAAATAAATTGTATATGATTTCCAAAAATTTCAAATAATCACTATAAACAACTATCATCATAGATCACTAATCCATCAACATATTTAACATTAATATTTTCGAGCATTACTATTAAATCATAGCATGCTTAAGCTTTTAATTAAAACAATACATATGCTTAGTCTTAGCATAATAAACAATATTAACAAACAACAAAACATGCTAGCAATATTTCTCATATTTTTCATTTATAACATATGCATCTATATTAAAATCTAACGGTTAGAAATCGAAAATTTTAACGTATAAATAAAGCTAGTTCGATTCCTAACCTTTTAACCGGCGTCGATTTTTGGTGCAAATGATTTTTGTATCAAGGTTTGGGATTTAAATTAAAGAACACTCACTTTCTTTCCTTTCTAAAAACCTCACGGTAGTAGCATGGTTTGGGAAAAGAGAGATGCTTTGTTTGATATACTTATCACTTTACTACACTTAATGAAATAAACAAGGAATACACTAATTCATGCCCAACTCTCGGTACACACACAACAATTTGCAAGCCCTTTTTATTTTGTGACTCATCACTATTCAAATACATCATCACTTACACTATATTAACTACACATTGAACAAAACAAATAAAATCCTCACTTTTATCACCTAGCATGCGTCGGTCATTTCAATTTGCATAAAGGGCATTTTAATATTCCTTCTTTTCTTCATTGAGTCAACAATGTCGTGCTACACAATTAATTCATACAAGACATATCCTTTTGGTGACTCGCTAAAGTAATACATCACTTATTCCATTAGTAAATGCCATTTACTTAATCAAAATAAATGAAACAATTCCTAAATTTTCTCTCTTTACATAAAGGCGTCGGCCATCTTGAAGCTGAGGAGGAGCTTCATTTATTTTTGTCTTATCTTGCATAATAATATCTAAGCATTAACTACACCAAGTCATCAAGTCGAAGAAGGTTCCATAACTTCTTCTTTCCTCAATTTGTTCCATATCACACGACAATCACAAGTCAATTCATCGACTTGATTCCTTTCATTTAATTACCTTGTTTCTTGTGTAATAATATTACACTAATACATTTATTACTTATATGGTGATAAGCGCGCATTTTACGTTTATAGTTGATATTTGAAGATGAGTTTAGCTCGTTTAATGTGCGTTTATGTATCGATTCTTAATGTTTTATCTATTTCTAGAAGATCTTGCTCTTGGGTGTTCCTTTGGCGTTTGTAGGTTTATATGTTGATAATCGAAGCAAGGAGCGACACACGAGCGTATAAGCAATGCATCGAGTTTCTAGCGACCGACTAGCGGTCGCTAGGCTGCACGCTAAACACACGCGAGAACCCGGCGACGCGACCGCAACCTCGTGCCCGGCGGCGAAGCTGGCGCCGAGAACTCACTCGGCGATTTCTGCGACCGTGCGGAATTGCTAGCGATCGCTAGTCCGGTCGCGGTACCATGCGGCGCAAGGAGGACATGAGGCGAAGAAGCGGCGTGGGAGATGGCTCGCGGTCGAGCTAGCGACGCGAAGCGATCGCGAGGCGTGGCGGAGCGCAAATTAGGGTTTGGGGTGCTATATATATGGAACACCTTGCGCCTAACATACCTATCGTCCCGGACTCGTTTTCTTGATTTTCCTCGGTTTTCCATTCTTTAGCTTTAGTCTTCATTTAGTTTAATTCTAGTATTGTTTTCCGTTGTTATAGTTTAGTTTATCGTTTCGTTATCGATCGGAACGTTTTGTTCGATCGTTTTCCGTTGTTTTCCGTTCGTTCGCTTGGGATTGGATTCAAGACCAACCATTGTTCATCAACGCTTCCTACGGGTTTATATATTTAATTTCCGTTTTATGGTTAAATCGTATTTTATTCCGTTTATTATATACGGTTAGTTTTAGTTTCTAATCCACAGGGTTTGCATGATTCGATCCTATATGTTGTGATTCCGCTATTGTTATTTACCTTCGGGCATTGATTCATGATTCATGGTGCTTATTAATATGTGTTGATTTCTAATCAATATTGATGCATATCTAGTTGCGATTATTGATGTAATTGTATTAATTGTCAATCGATCTTGAATGTATGATCTGAATGAGCACTTGAGTCGTGGCGAGATAGGACATTCGTAGGAAGCATATTCTTAGTGATCCTTTTGGGTTGCTTATTTTCTCTAGAGGCGTAAGCGTGATAGGGAAAATTAGTAATCAAGCTGCCGCAATTGTCGTGGCGAAGTTGTTGGTTATATATGTGATCTTACATCTTATGCGGATTGAAGCGGTTAGTAATAAGCGGGGTAAACATCGTTGTGGATAGGATTGGTGCATCCACAAGGGTTAGTCTTTCTTCATAGTTATCCTCCGTGTTCTTATTGCTTTATTTATATTTACGCTTGGTTACCTTTGCTTTGGATTAAGTTAGAAGCCCCAAAACCTCTCATCCTTTATCGTGCGAATAATGATGAATTGTCGTTGAGCTAGCTTCTATGTTTTCGTGATACAATCTTTGTGGATACGATGCTTAACACCTATACTTACACTTTTTAGTGTTATAAAGTGAGTGATCAAATTTTAGGCGCCGTTCTTAGTTATTAAGATCACATAGGAATAATTTGTGATTTGGATTTATTAATTCAAGTTATATATATTATATTATTATTACCTATTTTTGTTAGTGCTAAATTCTCTTTTCTCGGGTGGTTTATCGTACAAGATCTCGGGGACCTCACGAGTATTATTAGATCCGAGATCGAAAGCTCTCAAAGGAGAAGAGGGCGAGAGAGAGGCGGCGACAATGGCGGCTAATCCATGAGCAGGGGCATTCCTCCCGAGCAAGTTGCCGCATGCTAGGCGACTTTGTAGAGATCTGCGTCGGATGGCAAATATGGGAATCATTGTCCTGCTCGGAGGAAAGACCTCTCAATCACATGTACCGACATCCCGAGCAGTTCAAGGAGGCGGTTGGGGACCTGCGTAGATGCAAACAATTTTGAGCTCAAACCGTACAGTCGGTATGGTCGAGGAGGCGGTTTGGGGAGGTCACGGAAGACCGAATCGCATCTCGAAACTTTCTCGATATTTGTGATACCATCAAGCAGAATGGGGTGCCACAAGACACGATCCGGATCGCATGTTTGGCTTCCATTGTGACCGTGAAGATTGGTTCAAGTTTGGACCGAGTGGCATCGACACTTGGGGAAACTTTGCGAAGTTTCTTTGAAATACTTTCCGCCCGTAGCTGAAGATCATCGCCGAAATCTCTCATTTTGCAAAACCACGACGAATCATTATTCGAGGCATGGGAGAGATTCGAGGTCTATTGAGGCGATGTCCACAACATGGGTTCTCGAGGAGCAACAAATCACACAGTTCTCGGTGGGTGACATGGCGCATAAGAGGCATGGTGGATCGTCGCGGGGGCTGCTTATTGAACCGACCGATGAGCGGGCAAGCCGTATTGTAGAAGAGATGGTACTTGACGGCTATCGATAGCCAGCGGAAGGCGCCATCGTTCAAAGCGGTGCTGTTGAGAGTGATTCAAAATATGGCGATCTCATGAAGAGTTCACTCTTTTGAAGAGTCAGTTGAGACGAGGCGTCGACCACATCAATCGGAGGAATCGTTGAATTTCCGACAACCTTGAAGCAGCTTGATGTTCGAATTCGATTCAAGCGAGGAAGCCAAGTCTCGAAGACATGATGCCGTGATTGGTTGTAAGCAACCAACAATTGGCAACGAATCGAAGTCGTTCATAAGCAACAAGGCAAAAGATAAATCATTTGGAGTCCTTTGCGGCTATAGGGAACCATATGAAGATGTTGGAAAATCAAATTGGTTAAATAGCCGTCAAGTGAATACACTACAAAAGCGGGCCAATTTCGAATGTGGAGGTGAACCCGAAGAATCGGTGTTTCGCCATTCGGGCGAGGTGGGCGAGCCTACCAAGCCTACCGGAAGAAGAGCAAGAAAGCATTACAAGCGAAACTTCGCGACCGAGCTAGCGACCGCGAGCCCGCCATGGTGTCGAAAGTTATCTCGAAACTCACGACCGGCGTGCGCCCGCGCAACCGACCGCGAGCCATCAGTGTGCACGCGCGAAGAGCTATTCGTGGCGACCCGGCTGCAAAGCCATCTCGCGAGCAATCAAGTCGCGTGCGGTAGAAATCGGTAGCGACATGCTCGCGCCATAAGCTTCGCCGCGAAGGCGGAATCTGACGCAGCAGATACCTCGCGACCTTCCGGTGATCGCGAGGTCGACCGCGAGGCAACCCAGAAGCAAATCCGCACGCCGTACGTACACTCCTCGGTCCCGTTTCGAGTCGACTTGTCAAGTCGAAATATGACGAGGTTTGCTCGTTCAAAGAGTTTTCAAAAGTTGAGATAAATTTGCCTCTCTTTGAGCTGCTGCGAAACATCTTAGACTACATGAAATTCTTAAAAGGCTGCGCAAGAAGAAACTTGGAAATTTGAGAAAATTTCTATATCACGAAATCGGTGCCGTCTTGCAAAGAAGCTCCTATGAAGCGAAGGATCCGGCGGTTTCATGTTAGAGTGCGAGATCGCCGAGCGACTTTTTCAAATGTTTTGTGCGATTTGGGCGAGCATCAATCGATGCCATTGAGCGTCTTCAACGGCTACACCTAGGAAAGATGAAGCCGACAAAGATTTCGATGATGATGACCGGTCGGTCACATATCAAAAGGTATCGTCGAAGGCGTGTTGGTAAATTGATTTTGTTTTACGCCGACTTTGTTATTCTAGATATTCGAATTCAAACAACAACCACTAATCCTTGGTAGACCTTTTCTATGGCGGTCGTGCGTTGATTGATGTGCGGGAAGGAAATCTCAAGTTTCGTGTTAGCGATGAGGAGCTCAAAATTTCCATATCGACGCCATCAAGCAACACGGCGTTGGAAAGTCGGAAGATTGTTGCTCGATCATGGCTGCTGCCGCTACTCACGTCTCGCGTTTAGAGGGTACTCGACCGATCGAGGAATACGTGAGAAGAAAAGTGGACTCGGCATGGAACTCCGGTGTATCGTTGATTTGGGGGCCACTTCCATAGTCGGTGGTGGTCATCCGTGAATCAAGTTTAGGAGGATCCACGAGTTGAGAAGGATTTGTTGCCACGCGCGGATTGACAAGGTTAGTGATGGTCTAGCTAAAGGCGTTAAAGTAAGCACTTGTTGGGAGGTAACCCAGCGTTTTCTTTTTTTGTTTTCGTGTTTTATCGTGTCTTTCGTTTGTTTTGCTTTTTGTCGTGTTTACATTTTCTTTTCATTTTCGTAATACGTCGATCAACGAGTTAAGTGAAGTGTGTTAATCCATACGGCCGATGAGCGATAGAATTTTTGTGAAATTTAATGATAGTGCACATGATATGTTAGAAAATGACGCATGAATGACGTGAGATGGCTTAGAGCATTGTTTTCACCATTTGCTTAACCCGTGAGACTTGAGCTTCCTTTGTATAAACATCTTGATATAGTTTCTTTTAATTGTGTGATATCATGCATGTGATTATCTTCTAGAACTTGCCGTTCTTACGTATCGAGGCTATGATATGTGTTTGAATTTGGAAAGGATAAAGGCCGTCTTTGTTAACCACATATTCACCCAAACACTAAACGATGTTATATACCATTTATCGCCTTCTTTGAGCCTTTATTAGACTTTTCTTTCGATTAACCGGATGATAGGAGGTGAGTATGGATATGGAAATCAAAAGGGTGAAATTTTGATGTAAGTTATGACGAGAAAAGTTTCTTGTAGAAAAATACATACGTGGTGAAGAATAGTACCTTTGTTGTGAAAGTTAAACCCTATAAGCTCTAGAAAGAAAAGAAAAAGAAAAATGTTAAGTTCACTATGAGTGTTGAGCATAAAGGGTCTTTAATCAAAGTATAGGTACCTTACGTGGCATTAAGCGTTGATTTGTACGTTGGGAGAGAAGAGGAAAATGGACAAAGTCCATATGTGTCGAGATGTATAAATGGTGGTGCTTGGGTATACTTGAGTCACTTGGCCATATATTATCCTACCTTAACCAATGTGCCTACATTATAACCTATCAAAGACCTCTTTGATCCTTATTTGAACACATTTGACGCGGTGGAGATGTTAGAAAGCGCAAGCCTATGGTAAGATGGTGCATTGCATTGATCCGTGAGTGTATACGTCCTTAATTTCTTTATGAGTTTGAGTGTATCCTATATATTTTACACACATGCCTTTGTGAGGTTGAAATAAATAAGTTTTGCCCTCGATGGTTGTTTGTGTTGAGTTGGCTAACGTCGTCGTAATGCGCTAATGTTTTTAAGCGTTGATATGTTCGAGGCCTAGAATGGTTATCCTCTTTTGCTATGCTCGTTGATCTTTCGTTTGTCTTTACATTACATTTTGTTTGAGGACAAACAATGCTTTAAGTTTGGGGTTTGATAAGCGTGCATTTTACACGTTTATAGTTGATATTTGAAGATGAGTTTAGCTCGTTTAATGTGGTTTATGTATCGATTCTTAATGTTTTATCTATTTCTAGAAGATCTTGCTCTTGGGTGTTCCTTTGACGTTTTGTAGGTTTATATGTTGATAATCGAGCAAGGAGCAGCACGCGAGCGTATAAGCAATCTGTCGAGTTTCTAGCGACCGACCTAGCGGTCGCTAGGCTGGCCGCTAGGAAGGCTGCGCGAGAACCCAGCGAGCCGCGACCGCAACCTCGTGCCCTGCGTGAAGCCTGGCGTCGAGAACTCATTGGGCGATTTCGCGACCGGTGCGAAATTGCTAGCGATCGCTAGCCGGTCGCGGTACCATGCGGCGCGAGGAGGGACCGCGAACGAAGAAGCGCGCGGGAGATGGCTCGCGGTCGAGCTAGCGACCGCGAAGCGATCGCGCGGCGCGAGCGCAAAGTGGGGTTTAGGGTGTGCTATATACGGCAACACCCCTTGCCCCCAACATACCCTATCGCCCAGACTCGTTTTCTTGATTTTCCTCGGTTTTCCATTCTTTAGCTTTAGTCTTCATTTAGTTTAATTCTACTATTGTTTTCCGTTGTTATAGTTTAGTTTATCGTTTCGTTATCGATCGAACGTTTTGTCGATCGTTTTCCGTTGTTTTCCGTTCGTTCGCTTGGGATTGGATTCAAGACCAACCATTGTTCATCAACGCTTCCCTACGAGTTTTATGTATTTAATTTCCGTTTTATGGTTAAATCGTATTTTATTCCGTTTATTATATGCGGCTAGTTTTCCGTTCTAATCACAGGGTTTGCATGATTCGATCCTATATGTTGTGATTCTCGCTATTGTTATTTACCTTCAGGCATTGATTCATGATTCATGGTGCTTATTAATATGTGTTGATTTACGATCAATCTTGATGCATATCTAGTTGCCGATTAATGGCGTAATTGTATTAATTGTCGATCGATCTTGAATGCATGATACGAATGAGCAGCTTGAGTCGTGGCGAGATAGGACATTCGTAGGAAGCATATTCTTAGTGATCCTTTTGGGTTGCTTATTTTCCTCTAGAGGCGAAGCGTGATAGAAAATTAGTAATCAATGCCGCAATTATAAATGAATGAAGTTGTTGGTTATATATGTGATCTTACGTCTTGTCCGGATTGAAGCGGTTAGTAATAAGCGGGGTAAACATCGTTGTGGATAGGATTGGTGCATCCTAGGGTTAGTCTTTCTTCATAGTTATCCTCCGTGTTCTTATTGCTTTATTTATATTTCGCTGGTTACATTTGCTTTGGATTAAGTTCAAGCCCCAAAACCTCTCATCCTTTATACGTGGCGAATAATGATGAATTGTCGTTGAGCTAGCTTCTATGTTTTCGTGATACAATCTCTGTGGATACGATACTTCGCTTACCCTATACTTACACTTTTTAGTGTTATAAAAGTGAGTGATCAATGACATAAAGATAACAAAATTTTCAATTCATTTGGTCTTACATGTACACACTCACGGCACTTTCACATTCTAAGTGTTAAACATTTTATTTTCATGCTATTTATAGTTATATAGAACAATATATGTCTTAGATGCTAATTAAATCATAGGAAAAATAGTTAAAAAGATTCATGTGTCAAAACCCTAATTTCAAAAATTAGGGTTTTGGAAATAGCTAAATTTATTCAATAATTAATCCTTAATTCTATAGCATTATTTCGATGATAAATAATGCTCTTATTACATAAAATAATCATAGGAATTTAAATATTATAATTCCACGATCATTAGACTCGCCGATTAAATCTCTAAGCGTTGGCGTTCAAACGTCTCAAAACGTTAATAATCGACCTATCTCAAAATGTTCGTAATAAAGCCGTAATCACTTTATTAATTCATTTCGTTAATAATGAAATGTAATTCTAAGCTTCCTCACTTAGAAAAATCACGTAATATTAACTTTCGATATTCAATCGACGTTAAAATATTACTGCCCAAAGAATTATATAAAATATATTCCTTGATTCACTAATCATTAGTGAATATGATATAAGAATTTATTATATCATTAATAATCGAAACCAATATTTGATAAGTTACTATTTCAATTATTGAGTCGTAACCCTAATTTACGATTTTTATTATCGTAATTAAGCTTTAAATCTTCGGGATATTACATTCCACCCCCCTTAAAAGAAATTTCGTCCCGAAATTTGCGTACCTAAAAAGTATGGGGTATCTTTGCATCATAACATTCTCTAGCTTTCTACGTGATTTCCTTTTGTCCTGGTTTCTCCATTGGACTTTCATTAAAGACCCAAACTTGATTCTCAATCGTTGAATCTTACGATCAAAATAGTCGTAGACTTTTCATCGCAACTCATATTTAAGTTAAGGATCACGTCATTATGATGGATTACGTGATTTGGGTCATATTCGTATTTCCTTAACTGTGACACGTGGAAAACATTACGTACATTCCCCAAATTTGGTGGAAAACCAATCTATAGGCTACTGGGCCTATCATCTCAACATTCCTTGTACTTTAAACTTTATAAATTCCCTCGATGGAGAAATTTTAAGGAACTTTATTTTCGCATTCAAAATGCAGTTCAGATCTACGTGTACCAGCGTAAGACTTTTGTCAGTCTTGAGCTTCTCTTATTATTTGCCTCATTTGGCAGATATCTTAATCATTTCATTTACGTTGTCAGGACCTTATACTTTCTCTCACCTACTTTATTACAATAAAGTGGTGGTCGATACTTCTTTCCACATAATGCCTCATGTGGCTAGATTGATCGTTGCTTGACAGTTATGGTCGTACGTGAACTTAACAAGTGGTAAAACATATTCCCACTTGCACCTCGATTTAACATTAATGTCCTCATCGTATCCTTAGACTTTCATATTATCCTTTTTATCGTCCATCTGTCCGTGAGTGGACATCTATGTTAAGGTTCAATCTCGTGTCTAACTCCTTTTTGGTGAGCTAGTTCAAAATCTAGGGGTAAACTTGGAATCTCTATCCAAGTGATAGGTTTTGGTACCTCAGTAAATATACGATTTCCTTTATGTACAACTGAGCTAACTTTTCAGATCCATGAGTCGTGGAATGGCGAGATGAACATAATTGGTGAGTCTATCCACTACTACCCATATAGCAGTGTTACTTCTTTATAACTTTGGTAAAACCCGTCATAAAATCCATTGCTATGTCATTCCATTTTCATTTGGTATCTTTAGAGATTATAACCTCTTATAAGGCCATTGATACAATGCCTTCACTTGTTGGTGTAGAGATAATGCTTTCGACAATATGGTTATATCTCGTTTCATTTCTTACTATCTAACTTTTCTCGTAAATCATAATATATCTTAATCTTTGCTGGTAAGGCAATACGAGGAATATCATGAGCTTCACTCATGATTTCATTTTTAACTTGTTATTGCTTCAAATATATATATAACCCTTCCTTAGACAATATGACATTGTAAACTTCTTTATAATCCTTGACCTTCATTTCTCTCTTAGCTTGTATTCTTTCAAATCTTTCACCTTTCCTTTATTAATCTATTATCCTTTTTCTCAACCGACGTAATCGTGAGTGTGCAATCGACTCATGATCGTCTCTCGTTGCTAAACAATTTCTATATTCATTTTCTTAAACTCTCCAATGAGTTTTCTTTTTCTATAAGGATATACCATAACTTAGATCAATTTTACAACTTAGGGCATTAGATTCTACATTAACCTTCCGTAGGTGATAATTTATATCGCAATTATAATCTTTCTTGATTCGAGCCATCTTTTCTATCTCATATTTAAGTCTCTTTGCTAGAAGAATATTCCACACTTTTGTGGTCCGTGAAGATCTTACAATTCATTCCTTATAGGTGTTGTCTCCAAAACTTTGGTACACAACTATTCTCGATATTTCAGTCGTGAGTTGGGTAATTCTATTCATGTGGCCTAAGTCATTGTGATCGTAAGCTAATTATCTTTCTCACATTAATACATGGCTTCACTTTATTTGTCCATGTAAATTTGATTCCTACGAAGACACCATGTGCTAAGGAATATTACTTTAAGCCAAAATTCACAATACTAAACTTGGCAAAATTTGTTCGGCTCTAAATGTCCGCAAGACAATCCTCCGATGTTCTTTATGTTCTTTCTTGTTCTCCAAATAGATAAGAACATCATCCAAAAGATTTAGACAAAAATGTCTAAATGCGTGTGGAACACTCGATTTTGAGGTTCATGTACGAAATTTGGTACATTAGTTAGTCAGAATGGCATGACTATAATCTCATAGTAACCATATCTTATTCGGAACAATTGGTTTCGTACATCAAATACCATTCTATATAAACCATATAATATATTTCATCAAAATGCCACAATGAGGACTTTCCATTCATTAATTACGAGGATTGGTCTATCCAGCCGATTGATTACATGGTGTCTAGTCCTTTTTACACCCAAAATTTTGACACCACTTCAACATATTCACAAAATATTCCAAACTAAGTTTGTTTTACACATTCTAACCATACCATTTTCAACATAACCCACTATCTACATTTAAGTCTCTTTCAGGTATAATTAACGGCACAGGACGTGGGGCGGCATCCAGAACATCAGGATACAACCATTCTTTTATATCATACTGTGTAACTTGTCGGGGACCAGGACAAGTGCTCATAGGTGCCGTTCCATACGCATTATATGTATACTTAAGCGGTTGACAAATCACGTAAGTCCGCCCAAGCTTCGAATTTTCTACATGGAGAATATATTCTCTTGATCTTCTTTCCAAAATCCTGCCAGTCTGTTGGCAAACGACGAATAAGTCGCTGGATACCATCATCATCTCGTCATTCCATGGTTCTGACATCCATCCAAAGGTGCAAAATTCCTCCAAAGCTGTCCTCATTCCATGCTGTGTAGGAAAGCGGTTTTGACCTCTCAGGATCTATCTTGGATGTTTAATTCATCATACATTGATTATATTCCTAGCATGCGTCTATATAATTAATTGCAATACGTAGGGGTTTTCTCGTGTTTACCTTTGAATCTATCGAGGTGGATCGGGATGAACGGATCGAGACTCGTGCTTTGACCTTACGGATCGTATCCCGGTTGCCCAATCACCAACGTCGAGTGAGGACGATCTATGGAGAATGCTACAGAAAATCACCCTATTTCTCTCTAGGTTTTTCGAAAATTCCCCTCCCAAGAACTATGGGATTCTCGAAAAATAGGTTAGGATAATTGTGGATTAACCTTGATCTTATCTCTTACCTTATATTTATAATGCATTACCATAATCTCATTAGGAAAGGATCCATGCATATCCCATAAATATAATAATATCCTTATGGATAAAGAGGATCAAATCCTTACCATAGAGAGAGAGAGGCGCGATTTTCTTCCAAGCTACGGGCCTGGATGGGCGGCCAAAGAGATCAAATGCAAGGAATAAAGATGGGCCTCAAATAAATTAATTATCTTATATTCAGCCCGAACATAAATTAATTTATAAACATTTATTCATGCCACTAGAGAATAAATCTTGACTTACCCCTTTATTACAGAAGGTGAGTCGGACTTGCACTTAGACATTCTGAATCCCGTATTTAAGATATCGTACATCCATTAATTATTTAGAGCATTACATTGCTTAAAATAATTAATATCTTTAATTCCTTAAGTAGTACCACTAAACCTTATTATTGTACTTGAGCTAACTCAACTGCGGGGTTTAGTACAATAAACCTTTGAGCTCCTTAAGGAGGCGTCATCATCCCAAACGGATACGGTGACTCGTCTGGATAACTAGCATGACATACAAGCATTGCCACCACCCAAGATCACGGAGAATATTAGGTTAGAACATATAACTCTCACCCATAACAAGTCAAAGTGATGGTCGAGAACTCATACTCACCTAATACATTATCGAGGTTTAGATCATCGTAAGTCACCGAGATCTTGGTTCTTCACGACGGTCGAGATAGAAGAACTCATCTCACTGTGATCCATCAATACGTCATAGGCGTACCCGGCATAGACAAGCAATCCGGTCAAGTCACTTCTTATCTATACATGACTATCTGACAACTCGTCCTCAAGTTGTCTCGGTGTGAAACTTTTATATCTCATTAAGCTCGACCAATCATACGGACTTACGTGATCTTCTACACCTTGTATGATCTAACTTATATATGAGATAAGGGGACACGGATATATGCAATCAAGTAATCAATTCGGATAGGAGATTGTAATAGTGGTAACGAGAAACATTGTATACAAGCTCAACCAAAAGCGCTTCGATTATACAAATCCAACAATCTCCCACTTATACTAAAGCAAACTTTTAGTATACAATGTGTCTCTACTAGCTATTACAAACAAAACCATCACTTTGCTTCTCCCACTTATACAAAGTTTCTTTTCTAAGTGGGTGCCATCAGTTTAATCGAGTCCTCGACGTGTCCGTCGTAGACTTTTGCGGCGAGCTCTTCGTGAATGGATCCGCTAGGTTATCCGTCGTATCAATCTTTTCAATCAAGACGTCCCTCGTCTAACGATTTCTCGTATGACATGGTACTTTCTCTCTATGTGTTTGGTGCGCTTGTGGGTCCGTGGTTCTTCGAGTTTGCCACTACACGAGTTATCACGATAAACTATGATACTCTTGGGCAAACCGGTACCACGCCTAGATCCGTGAGGTGGTTCTTGAACCATCTGACCACCTTAGCGACCTCCAAGCGGCTACATATTCGGCTTCCATGGTAGAGTCCGCAATGCATCGTTGCTTTGCACTCACCAGGGATCGGCTCCACCTCCCAAGGTAAACACATAGCCCGAGGTAGACTTTTTCTCATCACGGTCGACTTTGAAATCCGAGTGCATGTAACCCAAAGGCATTAGACTATCGCATGGTAAACTAGCCTATAATCTCGAGTCCTTTTCGGTGCCGGTATATGCTTCTTGCAGTCCAATGAGCTTGTCCGGGGTTAGGCGATATCTAGCTACTATGCTCACCGCATAGCAAATATCGAGCCTCGTACATAGCATTGCGTACATGAGACTTCCTACGGCGAGCGTAAGGAACTTGTCTCATTTCCTCTATCTCGCTTGTAGTCATGGGTGACTACTCCTTAGATAAAGGAACGCCATATACGAAAGGTAGCAATCCTTTCTTGGCGGTGCATACTAAAACGAGTAATCACGGTATCAATGTAAGGCGCTTTGAGATAAGCTCAACATTTTCCTCTTGCGATCTCGGTAAACCTTGATCCCGAGAATGTACGTTGCATCTCCTAAGTCTTTCATTTGAAACCGATCGGATAACCAACTCTTTCGTCGATAACAACTTCACATTGTTGCCAACTAGAAGAATGTCATCTACATAAAGTGCAAGAAATACCACATCACCGTTGACATCTAAGCGATACACACAACTCTCGCTAGCAGTGGGTAAATCCATAGGACTTTACCACCTCGTCAAAGCGTAAGTTCCGGGATCGTGAGGCTTGCTTAAGCCCATAAATGGACTTCTTAAGCTTCCATACTATATGTTCTTCACCTTCACCACATAACCTTGGGTTCTTTGCATATAGATGTCTCTACCTTCCTCAAGGTAACCGTTTAAGCGGTTTTCACGTCCATTTGCCAAACCTCAAGGTTGAGTGAAATTGCTATGGCGGAAGAATTACGATGGACTTGAGCATTGCTACGAGCAAAAAGGTCTCATCGAAATCGATGCCCTCAATCGAGTGTACCCTTTCGCCCCAAGCACGGCTTTAAAAGCGAAACCTCTCCATCTGAATCTCTCTTCCTCTTGTATACCCACTTACTACCTATGACTTCTCGCCATCGGTAGAGGTGTCTTTCGTATACATCCATAGTCTGTTATGGACTCAATTTCTAAGTCCATAGCGGTGTGCCATGATCTTGCATCAATGTCTTGTATCGCCGTTTGTCGTCCATGGGTCGATTATTGCTGTTCGTTTCCGGGACTAAATCCGAAGATTCACCCACGAACATAAATCGCTCGGGTTGACGAACAACCCTCCCCTCGACGATGGCGCCTCTTGGCACAATGGCAGCGGTGGGTGCGATTACTTGTGGTTCTCTATCTTGCACAACTTGTTGGATATGAGCCACTTAGACGGCCGGTATCTCGGTGGAACTCGACCCACTTCAATTTCTTGAAGTATCTGGTGTCGATCCCTCCCACTAGACATGACATCTCGTACCTTTGGCTTAATCGATGGTGGAATACGATCATCTTCTAATTCCTGAAGAATGATTTCAACTTTGGATTTATGGTTTGTCATATAATCCTCTTCTAAGAATCGGGCATTAGTCTAATAATGACCCCGATCCTTAGGACTATAGAATAAACCACCTTCGTCCCTCTAGGATAGCGATAAACAATCTTGCGTCGGATCTAGCCTCCAACTTGTCGCCTTCTTGTTCAAACACATGTCCGGATCGCCCTATATCCTTATGTGGCTTAAACTGAAGGCTTGCGCCCAAACCATAACTTTGAAAGGGTCTTTTCGGTGACTTGGATGGTACTAGATTTAGCAAGTATGCCGCCGTTTCTAAGCGCATACCCCGAAGCGAAATAGGCAATGTTGCATAACTCATCATTGATCTAACCATTTTAAAAGAGTCCTATTTCTTCGCTCGACACACCATTTTGTTGTGGTGTGCACGGTGTAGTGGTGGGAGGTAATCCCACACCGCACCAAATAGTCCATAAACTCGTTCTTGAGGTATTCGCCACCGCGATCGGATCATGATGACTTGGTACTTTACCAAGCTTCGTCTCCACTTCCGCCTTAAACTCTTTGAATTTCTCAAAGCATTCGGACTTCGGTGAAGCGGTATATGTATCCGTACCTTGAGTAATCGTCAATGAAAGTGACAAAATACTTGTACCCTCCACGAGCTTGTGTAGACATAGGTCCACACAGTCGAATGGACTAGCTCCAACACTTCTTTGGCTCTATAACCCTTCGCCTTTGAAGGTGCAGTCGACATCTTACCTTCTACGAGATTCGCGGGATGGGAGCAGATGGCTGTGACATCACCCAACGCTCTATTCTTAGCCGTCTTTGGATCCTATTTAGATTGATGTGACCTAATCTAAGATGCCAGAGAAATGTGGTGTCATCTTCGAAGAAAACTTTCTCTTTTAATATTTGTAGATGATGCAACATAGTTATAGGTATTATGTTTAGCGAAATAGTATAAAGTGAATAATATAATGTGCCACACAGATAACCGTTATTTCTTATGATAGAAACACCACTATCAAAAATAACAGAATATCCATGAATAAACAATTTCGAAACAGAAACAAGGTTCCGTCGAAAATCCGGCACATATAAAACATCTTTCAATACTAAAACTGTTCTATCAATACATAAAGTAACATCTCCGAATGCAACGGCCTCGACTTTCGCCGCGTTGCCCATGGAGATCGTTATCTCGCCATCATGCGACTCCCTTGTCGTAGGAACCCACAGCAGGTGTAACAAACATGATCAGTCGCACCCGTGTCTACTACCCAAGAGTGGGTAGAACAAGTCGCTAAACATGTTTCCGTTACTAAAGCAAATGGCGTACTTGAGCCTGAGCATAGGGAACTTGGCCTTCAATGCCCGGTCTTGCGCGGAAGCACTTGCCCTCTCTTTGGCTTCTTTAAACCTCCGGTGGCGAGCATGTTCTTGCTCCCATTACTCCCACTATTTCCTCGCCTCTACCACCTTTGGTGCCCTTTTCTTTTCCATTTTGCAGCGGAAAATTTGGGCCCCTAGATGTGCTAGCAAGAGCATGAGCTCCTTTACCCATAACTCCTTCCATGCCACGAGATCATTGAGCAACCGACTAAGTGTATACTCGGTCTTGCTCATGATCGCATTCATTCCTGAAAATTCTCAAAAGACTTGGGCGGTGTATTGAGGATGATATCGACCTTGGCCGCCGTCAATACCTCCTCCCAACCGATCAAGACTATCCATGAGATGAGTCGTGGGAGACATGTTCATGGACCGAACTTCCTTCTTCCATCTTACACGCCAAGATTTCTCTCATTGTGTGGAAGCGGATGTCCGATCCGATTTCCCAAACTTACTCTCAAGACTTAACCATATTTCGATCCGTCTACCATCGATCGATGTCTGTATTGCAAGCCTTTGGACATAGTAGTCATCATATAGCATTTTGCCATATTGTTCGACTTATGCCAAAGTGCGCTTGACTCATTGCTCATTAGTCGATCGTCGCAGGGCATCGGGTTTAGGAGTAGTGAGAACAAACATGTGTTCAAACGATAAGAACATATTCCATGTTTCGTTTCCACTCGATAAAATTCGGACGGATAAGGGATTTTGTGCGAGCATATTGATAATCGGTGTAAGAGACATATCCGAAAAGACAATGTAAACACTTAAGCATACGATCGCACATAATTTGTAACAATAATATTGTAACCTTTTGATAAAACAATATTAATTGAAACCTCCAATCGCATGAGGAATTCCACATGCAAGCCACGCGTGTGGGCGTTTACATGAACCCTCGACCGGACTAAAATATACCTTTAGTCGTTTAATTTCAATCCATGTCAACTTATCCTTATGACAAATGAAATTAATGATTGGACCTTACTAGACCTCATCACTATCGCAAGAAGGGACTTCGCGGGAAGTTGTACTATAGGTGATGTCTAAGCAATGACCACAATTTTAATAGGAGAAAATGAATTCTTAGAATTGGCATACTCACTAGGACCATACCGCCCAATCCAAATTCTTTTGTTATCTCATTTTATATCTATCTCTAGAGAACTTATGAAAATCGCACATGCAAGCCGCAGCGTGTGGGCGTTTACATGAAACTCCCACTTCTCAATAGATTTAAAATATTTTATTTAGAAATCTCATCCAACAAACTTATGATAAGCAGTGCAAGCAAAGCCGCGTGTGGGCGTTTACTCACGGTGCGTCTCACTTTGTTTAGAGATCAAAAGTGGAGGTCTTGACATTTTAATTTTAAAAATTAATTTGTCGGGTTGCTTGCTTAGTCTTTTTGTTCAAAAGGTTTGTCCATGCAGATCACGTAATCTAGCATGCTTTTCTATAGAACTCGACATGTAAAACATGCTCGTAAAATTCTAAAATATGCTTGAAAACGCGATAACCTAGCATGCTTACTATGAGCATCAATCACGAAAACATATCATATGTTTGTTCACGTAATTTAAACATACATAGCATGATTATGCATAATTTAAACATCCACGACATGCAATGAGCGATTAAAATAAAATAAAGCGTTCATCGTGGCCCACTCGAGAACTCTGCACTTTCTTGCCTAATCTATTACATAGAATTGCAAAGTCATGATCTTCATAAACTTTGAAAAGCAGACCTCGCGTGCGAGCACGGACGGATTCGTCAAAAGCGGATTCGGGCGAAAAATCGGATTCGGTGGAAAAGCGGGTGGGCGGGTTTGGGCCGGTTGGCTAAAATGGGTTGGGCCGCGCCGCCAGGGCACGACCCATGCGCGCGCCAAAGACACCGCCGCCGCCCACACTCGCCGCCGCCTCGCGTGCTCTCGTGGGCTGCCTCGCGGTCACGAAGGCGACCGCGACCGTCGAGCACGCGCGCGCTGACCATGCTCACGCCGCTGCCGCCGCAGCGCTTGGCGCTGCGCGCGCGATCGACCTCGCGACCGCGAGCCCTTCGCAGCACCGGGGATCTCGCGCGATAAGCGTGCGCGCATCCTCTCGGGCCGGCGGCGCCGCGAATCGCGACGAGCACCGCGAGCACGCGACGCGGCGCCGAGGCGGTGTCGAGGCTTCCAGCGCTAAGCGCGCGCCCGCACCCTACCGCCGAGCCGTGTCGCTCGCGTCGCCCATCTGCCGAGCTACCGAGAAACGCGCATGGCGCCGAGCGGTGTGCCGCGAGCGCCGAGCACGCACGGCGTGTCGTCGCCCGCACACCGCACCGTGCGGACATTTCCGATGTCTTCCCGTCGTCTCGTTATTCGTGCTTCGTCTTCGTTCTTCTTTACGAGATAAGATTTACTGGGAAAAATCTAATCTAACGACGGATTTTCGTGGTGAAAACAAAATCCTACAAAATAAAACCAAGCCACGATGAGCGAAAGATCCAACAATTAATATATTGCGCGTAATAATCAAGCGTGAATTAATCCAGCGAGCGAGATCACGATCTCGGGCTCGATATCAGTGTAGGGAAAGCGGTTTTGACCTCTCCCAGGATCTATCTTGGATGTTTAATTCACCATACATTGATTATATTCCTAGCATGCGTCTATATAATTAATTGCAACACGTAGGGGTTTTCTCGTGTTTACCTTTGAATCTGTCGAGGTGGATCGAGATGAACGGATCGAGACTCGTGCTTTGACCTTCTGGACTGTATCCCGGTTGCCCAATCTCCAACGTCGAGTGAGGACGATCTATGGAGAATGCTACAGAAAATCACCTTATTTCTCTCTAGGTTTTTCGAAAATTCCTCTCCCAAGAACTATGGGATTCTCGAAAAATAGGTTAGGATAATTGTGGATTAACCTTGATCTTATCTCTTACCTTATATTTATAATGCATTACCATAATCCCATTAGGAAAGGATCCATGCATATTCCATAAATATAATAATATCCTTATGGATAAAGAGGATCAAATCCTTACCATAGAGAGAGAGAGCGCGATTTTCTTCCAAGCTACGAGCACTGGATGGGCGACCAGGATCAAATGCAAGGAATAAAGATGGGCCTCAAATAAATTAATTATCTTATGTTCGACCCGAACATAAATTAATTTATAAACATTTATTCATGCCACTAGAGAATAAATCTTGACTTACCCTTTATTACGAAGGTGAGTCAGACTTGCACTTAGACATTACGAATCCCGTATTTAAGATATCGCACATCCATTAATTATTTAGAGCATTACATCGCTTAAAATAATTAATATCTTTAATTCATAAGTAGTACCACTCAACCTTATTATTGTACTTGAGCTAACTCAACCTGCGGGGTTTAGTACAATAAACCTTTGAGCTCCTTAAGGACATCATCATCCTAGCGGATACGGTGACTCGTCTGAGATAACTAGCATGACATACAAGCACTTCCACCACCCAAGATGCGGAGAATATTGGGTTAGAACATATAACCTCACCCATAACAAGTCAAAGTGATGGTCGAGAACTCATACTCACCTAATACCTTATCGAGGTTTAGATCATCATAAGTCACCGAGATCTTGGTTCTTCACGACGGTCGGATAGAAAACTCATCTCATCGTGACCATCAATACGTCGAGGCGTACCGGCATAGACAAACAACCAAGTCAAGTCATTTCTTATCTATATCAGTAGCCTATACCGACAACTCGTCCTCAAGTTGTCTCGGTGTGAAACTTTTATATCTCATTAAGCTTGACCAATCATACGAGACTTCTTTGATCTTCTACACAATCGTATGATCTAACTTATATATGAGATAAGGGGACACGATATATGCAATCAAGTAATCAATTCAGATAGGAGATTGTAATAGTGGTAACGAAACATTGTATACAAGCTCAACCAAAGCTCAAGCCAAGATACAAATCCAATGACTGGTTTATAATAAAAGAGTCGATCGCTAGTGTGAGTTCTAAGCTTGTAGGCCTTGTGGTTAACTTCTTACCCGTAATACTCCCTTTTCAACACAACTCGTATATTGCTCTTAATTAATTCGTGGAAGCAATAGTGGATCCAAATTTCCGTAGCGTAGAATCTCAAATGAAAAGACTATGCCCATGTCTCTAATCACGTGAGTGACCTTCGTTTCCGAAGCTCCCATTTCTCGAATTATATCTACGTTCCACATAGATATTGTGATCCAAATCATTGGATAGAACGTTAAGCGGTTTCAGGTCCAATTCTAAGTTTGAGCAACACCTGCGACGGCCATAATTCTCATATAGGTGAAGAAAATTTCATTTCTTGATTCTTTTATTCTGAATTGGGTTCTATCGTTTCCACATATACTTACGCGGTGTTAGAAAGTGAAGCACATATATCGAACAAAATATTATAGGTATGCTGAGAAGTTTTTCTCATACCTATCAGGCCTTCCTTGTTTTTGTTAGATTCTTTTGGGTGCAAGTATAGGCTCACGGTCTACGGTGTTCCCGTCTATTCAAGTAAACATCTATTTCATATATCATTGCCCTTTCCCTTGGGACATTATGTTCCATTGCTATGGCCTTCTGTTACCTCATTCACCATATCCTTCTCGGGTATCAGTATTGTTATGCTTTTATCAATAGCATTTTGTGGTTAGATCTACATCAACCTATCTTTGATATTGATATCTTGATAATTAAATCTTATCGTAGAGTTCGTGATGTCTCTATCACTATCATTCATTCCTGATCCAGTATGAATGATTCAATTTCCTTTTTCACTTTATCGATCTTAGGAACATATCTCTCATACATCATTACTTTATATTCTTTTCAAGAGAAATCCTTATACCGGCATTTAGCGCCATCATTTGTAATATCCTTATTAGATATACGTCATTTCTTCTAAATCTTTATTGATTCATCATGTAATTTCGCATAGGATAAAATCATTTGTCCACTGAGGACGTATCATACTTTTGCCTTGACGTCCTATTTTATTACCACTTTCTCGACATTCTATGCTTACTTCATTTCAATGTCAGAGATACTTAATATCCCACTTTATTAATCGTCACAAAAGTATGAGGGGTAAGCTTTACAATTAGATTCACATTAAGATCCTTCCATGTAATAACCCGAAAAATTTAAAACTTTAATTGGTGATGCTTAGACCAATTATTTGTAGTAGTTAGTCATTAATTATGTTTAAGGAAACCAATGAAACGAATTAGAATCGATTCGGAGATCGAATACTAAAGAAATCAAAATCGATAACTAGTCCCACCGGATTAGGGTTTCGAGTAGCTTCGAACATAGAATGAAAGATCGAGAATGAATCTCTATGAAAAGATTTCATTTTGGAATCCTCGCACAACAAGTGAGAATGCGAAGAATGAGAATTTTGGGCATACTTGCCGGTCGATCTTAAAACGCTATTTCTGAGTCAATAACTTCCGGTCCGTGCTAATCGTAATAAATAGTGATAACAACCAAAATCATGAAGGAATAATTTATTATGAATTTAAAATTATAAGAATCAATTTCAAGAAGAATTCTGAAGAACTTAACCTAACGCCGGTAAAATATCCGGAAAACCCTAAATTGATCCGAACGACCCAAACTCGAACCGAGGGTCTAAATCAATAAAATATGTTTTATAAGACTCAAATTATTTATGAAAGCTCAAAATTCAATAGAATCTTGAATGGGTATATTTTTAATCGCCGAACAGTTTTTCGCGATAACTCGGAATTGACTTATCGGACGACGTCCGAACCGTGAAATTTTATGAACATTAAAATAAGTCATTTGGAGGCTATTTAAGATGATAAAACCTTAAGGTTCTGAGAAATCAATCGAAAGCGCGTTAAAACTTAAAGAGTCGGTATTAACATACCAAAACGAGTAATTTGACCAATCCACCTCTCAACTACCACCAAGACCATACCAAAATGGGAAATAAAAGCCCTAGGGTCTGAATAACAAGGGGAGAGACGTTCAAGGTCAGATTCATTCTCTCCTTTGCATTTCCTCTCATTTTTCAAACTTTCTCTCTACACTTTTCAAACTTTCAACCCCAAATCCTCCCTCCCCAACCTCTCCCACACTCAAATAATCCTTCTAAAACCATAAGAAGGTATTATTCATCATCCTCTTCCATCCTAATGGGTGGAATTTTATTTTGAATTTTGGGTTTAAAACCTAGTTTACTCCTCATTTTTTTTCGTGACTTTAGAGCCATCAAATGCTCTCAAGCCATGAACAAAAATGCTTAGAATAATTTTCTAAGACTACTGTAATAATTTCAGAATTTTGGAGCATGTTTGATTTTTTTTTTATGCTTTATTTCTTTTTAAATATGATAAAGCATGATTTTATGAATATTATTTGATATTGTTTCTTGTTAATGTATTATAAGCATGTAGAATAAATATGGTAATTTTCAGAATATTTTTGGAATTTTCTTGTATTTGTTTGATTTTATTTGTTGAGAAATAGTTGAGATATAGTGTTTAATATATGATATGAACATCATACATTAATCATGAAAATTTTGAAACACTACTCCTATTTTTTTCAAGAATGGGAAGAATATATTTAAGTATTTTTAAGCCATTATTTGATTTTATTTGTTGGAAATAATAGGATATATGATGTTTAGAAATAATATGAACCTAATATACATTGTTGAATTATTGAACACATATGTAAAATATGTGTGAGGACAAAAAGAATTCAAGCATTTGGTTCATATTATAAATATTAGTTGATATTTAATGTTAATATTACATGTTTATTTCATATATAAACATATTGCAAGATTGGAATTTATTGAATATGTATATATATAAATGTGGAATTACGAAATGATTTAAAGATGAAAAGCATGGTTTTAAAATTTTAATGCATGATATGAAGTGATATTTCATGTTTAATATATAGTATAAGCATGATATAATTTTGTGGAATTTATTGAACACCAAAGCTTACTAATTTGAAATGACCGAAAGTTTGAGACTTTTAACCCATGGTTTAAAAATTTATATGATGATATTGAGTTGGTAATTAAATTCTATAATATGATAGGAGTATAATGTGATTTTATTGGAATTTATTGGATGCATATGCTAATTGTTGCTAATTATCGAAGCGTAATAGAATGGCTAAGTATGGGTTTAATTTTGATGATGAATGATGCTATGATAGTAATATGAAACTTTGGATAAATGGTTGTGATTAGGGTGAATGAATGGAACACTTATGCACACTTACACAATGATGGTGTATTACATTAGAAATTAGGGTTTTCTAATGCTTTAGTATAGTTTATGTTGTGTATGGTTTTGTTGATGTTGAATGTTTATGTTTATGTTGAACCGACAAACCAAAACCCCAAACGTAAACAACATAATACTATATGAACGAGAATCCAAAAGAAATCGACCAACTTTGATAATTTAAGACGGAATAAATGAGAATCGAAGTTAGACACAAATTAGGGTTTTTATTAATGAAAGGATACTCAAACGTGAGTTCCTACGTTAGAAAAACCAAAAGTCGAGCTACAACGTTAATATTCCATAACGACAACTCAATACGATATTAGTTGGGCGTAAACATAACTCGATAATGAATAACGATTATACGACATATGTAACCTCCGGCGAGTTAAGTTAAATAGACAATGTCGTAATGTGTAAGCAACGATTCGAACATAAGATGTCGATCCTTATGTCTCAAAAGCCGAGTTAATATACCCAAGTACTTCATTTATTCTTAAGTACTAATTACTTACATGATAGCATATGTCACTTGAATTGTAAGTCAATATTCCTCTTTAATTATCGTGCTAATCTGACAGTCGTCAGCATAACCTACTAGGACGTAACTATAATTGTTAAGTCTAGTTAGTGGCTTGAGAATATCTAATTTACCAATCATAATTTGATTACCGATAACCTATAACGTAATAACGTTATAATAAAACTAAGGTTAAGAGTCGAGGATAGACTCGGAATATGTGATTCATAATTGAAGTTCACCTATGAGCGATGAGGTAATATAGCTTGAGAATTGGGGATGTAAGATAATGGAAATTATCTTAAAACAATCACATAAAATCATAAAGAAACCCTAATTGGGAACTTTAAAGTCGTAATTTATAGCGACCATCGATCGATAGAAAGAACCTAAAACGACTATTTTCTTATGAAGGGTTCATCGGGCGTGAAGGTTGAGGAAGGATACTCACCCTGCTCATTTAGAACCACTAAGCTTTGGATTAGCGGTGGGCTTTCTTGAAACAAAAGTGTTATGCATAAACTCAAAGCATGATTTACAAAGCTTTATGAAATATTATCACATGAAATGTTATTGATCGCCAAATGTTTATGTTTTGTTGTGATCCTATCCGAGATTGGTATATCGATGTGGTATGTGAATGTGTTGGTCCACCAACGTTAAAAAAGGGTAACGATCGGATCCGACTTAGTTAAGGACTAATTCGGATTGTGTACGATGTGTTGTGTGTAAGGTTAGCTACCTCGACCGGTCACGGCGACTATGTGGGTGGCCTCCATAGTCTTGCGAATGAATGAATGAATGAATGAATGAATGATCGATATGGAAACAACGTGAATGAAATAGTTCGCCGAACGCTTTTGGAAAACGATAAAATGTTTGATATGCATGAGTCTTTTAACTAAAATCCTCATGCGCTATTGTGGGCGCTAATAACTTTTGACAAAGAAAATGTTTTGCAACGAGTCCATCGAGTACTTTTACTTAGCCCCGCATTTCGTTTTTGACGTGCGGGTTGAGAAAGGATCGATGATGGGTGCGGTGGTGCGAGTATGACTATTTTGATGCTTAATTAGAAAGGTTTCTAGAACCTTGGGCATGCATCGTCATATGCATGTCCACATGCTTATTCTTTGCCTAACTCGATATTATAAATGTTTTGATTATAAGCGCTTATTTCAGATTGAATTGGAGGTCATACCTCGTACTTTAAATTCTTACGATTGGGTTATGTTGAACCTTGAACCCCTTTTGACAAGTCCTTCTACGACTTGAGTTAGTATTGGATTGTTTATCCCTTTAACCTATGCATTATTAAGTAGTTGATTGGTTGATTGCCTTGATTAACTATGTTTATTTCCACGCTTTATCATACGGTGACGATCCATATGATCCGTACTTCATTGAAAAGTCGGGTCGTCACATTCCATGTGAATCTTTTCATTTGTTCTCTTGGATGCATTTCATTTGCAAAGTCTATAGGAGCTATCTTGCTTGTTAATTACTAAGACACACAAGACAAGCGTTTTGTGTCAATATAACTTAGAGTACTAAGATTCATTTCAAATAATGAATCTGTTTCTTACTCCGCTTCTTTACTTCAAAGGAATTACCTTACTTATCGAAGTCATAACATCTCTGAAGCTTATATCATATCATGAACTATCTCATGATTGTATAGCTCGTAATTTCTTCTGCTATTTTTTACTTTTGTCCATTTTTTGTGAACATGGTATCCGAAAGTAGTATTACTTTCATTATACTTCGGTTCTTACATTCAGGATTAGAACCGTCATTATTGTCATATGGCTTGGTAAGGTAGTACATTTGTACACCATAACTTAAATTCCAAGCATCTCATTACCATGTCTTAACTTTGGAGATATTTTCTCCATACTTAATTTACATGCTAGGGCTATCCTAGTTGTTCACGCATCTCAATGATTATGATTCCTTTATCTCATTATCATTGGTTTAACCAAGTCTCAATTACTTGGAATCGATTATGCTCAAACATAATCTCATTGATTGAGGTATAAAGCGAGAGATTTGTTATCTGAGATGCTATCACTTCTTTACATATATATCCTTTGAAAAGAATATTGTGCATCTCCATTCTTTAGACATGTCCAACCTACTAATGAGGTTTTAAGGACAAACAACTATCTTAAAGATAAGTTATAATCTCTCTCGTTATGACATAATAAGGGAAAATTATATCCCAAGGATATCATATACTTTCCTTTACTTCTACTCTTGCATTCTATGCTAAAGAGTATCTCATTCATAACATTTCATTATCATAACAGTCACATGAAGATATAACTTCACTGTTATCAGTATCTGGTAAGCCCATCAGGGGTCATTGCATCGATGTGCATCATAGGGGACAATATATCTCGTCTCATCGAGATCTTGTTCACAACATAACTTCTTGATGTCCATCACTTTACTGATCTGAAACTTTTTGGTGACTAAAATAAGTCAACCTATATCATACTTATTGGTTTCAAGTATCGAAGAGAATTCATCGTGACAACTTGCAAGAGGTATGGTCTCATAAATCAAAATAACATCTTTTAATGATTGAATCCATATGCTCTTTGGATTGAATGATTGGGATCTAGGGTTCAAGACCGAATAGCGACTCTCGAGATTTCTTTGGTCATATGGGCTGGCCAGACCCGTCACAAATATCTTCCCAGTCACACAAGGGCTTGGTTTCAAAGGATACTTTATAAATCTTTGGGTTTATAAATTTCTTTCAGAAACAGTGAGAAACTCAAGTAATTTCTTAATTGGAACTAGGTCATAGAGTTAAACTCAATGACAGAAATTGGATAATGAATAGAATTTGAAACCTTATATAACTCATAATAGGTCATCATCAAAGGTTCTCATACATGTCATAGCTCTACTTGTAATACTGGGAATCTTACCTTCTAGTAACTTTCTAAGACTCTTATCATACTGTAAAGTTCTCATTCTATATAAACCATAAACTAACTTCAACTGATTCTCGCAACTTATGGAGAAGGAATCAGGGATTTGTTCATTGTTTTAGTTTAATCTTTGCGTTCGTTCCCGTATCCATCTTTTTGCTTTCGATCTCGAGTCTAACTTTACTCACATCATTGAACTAACTTTTCGATTTATCTCATCAAAATTTTTCTACCACATCGTGGTCTCTTCTTTTGTAAAAATTCACAACACTTGCATCAATTGATTCTTTGATTATATTTCTATTTCGTTTCTAACGAAAAAGTCATAGTTAACTTGGAGTTCCGTCGCGCGTGAACGTCCAATTAAAAAGACTATACTCATGTCACTTATCGCATAGTGACATTTATCATCTTGACATCATTTCCATTTCTACTTGCAAAATTTCTTCTCATCATTCATTTCGAGATTCTCATTTCGATCTCGCTCTTGTTCTTATTTCCATCTTTGCCCTTGTTCTCAGGATGGAATAAAATTCTCCAAATTCATCATTCTATGTTCTTTCGCAATGGGATCATGCGTCTTAAACAATCTACGTTCTTTTGGGGATAACATACCCATCGTCATAAACAACTTTGAGATTTGAAATAAAATTTCAAATATTCATAACATAGCTCATTTGTACTTATGTGTACTTCTTTAAATTTCAAGAATTCAACATATCATATTTGACATATAAATGTCTATTTTTGAGCATTTTCATACATTAATAACAATAAGTCTTTATTGAATCTCATGAATTCAAACATTTCATCTTTGACATATCTTTGTCAATACTTTCTCGTATGACATCATCATACGTTGGTAGCGAACCAACAACTTTCCTTATCATCTCAACATCCTCCTCATATAACATTATTTTATCATCATATGTTCGTAGCGAACCAACAACTTTCAATATCATTTTATCACTTTCAACTCTTCACAACATAAAACTTCATTTGCAACATTTGCAATAACTTTCACTTTAAATAAATTCTCATAACTTTCATTTCACTCAAAAAATTTGTTTCACTTTCAAACTTTTCGTTTTCAAAACTGAGAAAATCATTTATCTAGCATATATCAAATCCTTTAAGTTTTCCTTAAGTATGCAGTCTCATTCCTGCATATTGTTGGAATCCTTTGAGCTTTCCTTAAATATGCAGTCTCATACCTGCATATTGTGGGAATCTCTCTTTTTTTTTTCTTCAAAACATTGGAGAAGAAAATCATTTACCTCACTCCGGTTGAGCTTGATGTGATGGAGTGTTGAGCATAGTCAGTTGATCTCTAGAAGTCTAGTGACTCAATCTAGACTTAACTTAAAGGAGATATTGAATTCAAAGAGCGAACTGCTCTGATACCACTTTGTAACAGCCCTCTAATCCTAAGGACGGATTAACGAGTAGTAATACTTGGAACATTAATCAAGGAACATGAAAGACAATTAATCATAGAATTGTGGGACTAAATTCTAGTAAACTAAGAAGCTTCAACTTTTATATACAAGACATACATAATTTACATATGAAGAGAGAGACCTACAGTTCCTTAACAAAAGATTCCAATGATCTGAAGGAATTCAACTGTCAACATCAAAACATAACTTAGTTCTATTATGGTGAGCGTGTGAATACACATATGACGATGTGTAGTTAATGTTTCTAACATATCATTGTCAAAAGGGTTCCACCGCTCAACACGCCTCCATCATCGCTCAACTGCACATTTAAAACAAACATGCGGTGAGTACAAGAATGCTCGGTGGACTCATGCGAAAAATTTTATCAATTTTAAATTACATCGCCCATCATGGTAAGACACAAGGATTTTATTTGAAAGGCCACGTGCTTACTAAAACATTTCATCATTTTCATAAATCATCGCTGGCGGGCATTTTCCTTGTATGTATGATCCATATCCCTTCCTTTCATCATAACATCATCATTAACGTCGAGAAGGAGGCCTCCTCACGCCGTCATTACCGCCACGCATTATCCTTACGGCCCCGATCACCATTATGTGTACACGTTAATCTGGCCAGGTATAATCCTTCCTGCATAGGATCCGAATTCGATTTCATTCATAAGTTGGGAGCGACCCAACAACATTCATATCATTTCATGGATAGGATACATACATAAAACATAAACATTTTGGGCAGGTAATTAAATAAATCATTTCATTATCATTTCTTACAAATAAGCATCGTAAATAAATCATTTGGTAAGCATTTTATCTTTTTGAGTATAGTAAAGCCCACCTGATACGTAAGCTTTCTTAATTCGTTTTCTTTCTACGCCAACGATCACGTCTGCATCCCACCTTTACGTAAGAAGCTAATTTAGTACGTCGATCAAGTATTTTGAGATTTTCAAAGTTTAATAAACTTTGATAACTTTCTAATATAATGCTTCGCATCTTTTAACTAAAATATTACGTCATTTCATCGCATATCTTAGCTAATAACTTCTCGTACTTCGATAGAGATGTAATATAATCTACGGTCTCATATTAACCATTTAGGTTAAACATCGAACTCATACTAACGTCTTTCGATAAAATGATTTCAATTATGAAATCGTTTCTCACAAAAGAGATATTCTTATAAATTTAATACGTTTTACACGTATTAAAGTATTTATTCAACGTATATCATACGTGTAGACTCAAGTCAACGATTTTGACTTTTCTTAACATATTTTTCGAATTATTAACATATTTGATAACCAATTTCTATATAAATCGATTTTCAATCGATTTCTTATCATAAAATCTTAAATCTCGATTTTTCACGTTATTCAATAACATGATCAATACTTTACTCAAGTATGATCTAATTTACATCTTACATTTCATTTTTCTCATCTAACGTTATTTAATATAATGTTTTGTCGTAAACATAGTATACTATGTTTCTAAAATCTCATAAATTCTTAGTAGGTCTAAAATATATTCTAAGGACATAATATGTGATTTTCCTTGAATAAATGAATTTAAAACCCTTAGACCTTATACTCTAGCTCTCGGCCATCATACGTATATTTTCGAGCATTACTATTAAATCATAGCATGCTTAAGCTTTTAATTAAAACAATACATATGCTTAGTCTTAGCATAATAAACAATATTAACAAACAACAAAACATGCTAGCAATATTTCTCATATTTTCATTTATAACATATGCATCTATATTAAAATCTAACGGTTAGAAATCAAAAATTTAACGTATAAATAAAGCTAGTTCGATTCTAACCTTTAACGGCGTCGATTTTAGGTGCAAATGATTTTGTATCAAAGTTTGAGATTTAAATTAAAGAACACTCACTTTCTTTCCTTTCTAAAAGCTCACGGTAGTAGCATGGTTTGGGAAAAGAGAGATGCTTTGTTTGATATACTTATCACTTTACTACACTTAATGAAATAAACAAGGAATACACTAATTCATGTCCAACTCTCGGTACACACACAACAATTTGCAAGCCCTTTTTATTTTGTGACTCATCACTATTCAAATACATCATCACTTACACTATATTAACTACACATTGAACAAAACAAATAAAATCCTCACTTTTATCACCTAGCATGTGTCGGTCATTTTAATTTGCACAAATGAGCATTTTTAATATTCCTTCTTTTCTTCATTGAGTCAACAATGTCATGCTACACAATTAATTCATGCAAGACATATCCTTTTGGTGACTCACTAAAGTAATACATCACTTATTCCATTAGTAAATGTCATTTACTTAATCAAATAAATGAAACAATTCCTACACTTTCTCTCTTTACATAAGGCGTCGGCCATCTTGAAGCCAAGGGAGGAGCTTCATTTATTTTTGTCTTATACTACATAATAATATCTAAGCATTAACTACACCAAGTCATCAAGTCAAAGAAGATTTCCATAACTTCTTCTTTCATCAATTTGTTCCATATCACACGGCAATCACAAGTCAATTCATCCTAACTTGATTCCTTTCATTTAATTACCTTGTTTCTTGTGTAATAATATCACACTAATACATTTATTACTTATATGACATAAAGATAACAAAATTTTCAATTCATTTGGTCTTACATGTACACACTCACGGCACTTTCACATTCGAAGTGTTAAACATTTTATTTTCATGCTATTTATAGTTATATAGCACAATATATGTCTTAGATGCTAAATTAAATCATAGGAAAAATAGTTAAAAAGATTCATGTGTCAAAACCCTAATTTCGAAAATTAGGGTTTTCAAAAATAGCTAACTTTATTCAATAATTAATCCTTAATTCTATAGCATTATTTCGATGATAAATAATGCTCTTATTACATAAAATAATCATATGAATTTAAATATTATAATTCCCTGATCATTAGACTCATTTTTCGATTCGTCTCTAAACGTTGACGTTCGAAACGTCTCAAAACGTTAATAATCGACCTATCTCAAAATGTTCATAATAAAGTCGTAATCACTTTATTAATTCATTTCATTAATAATGAAATGTAATTCTATGCTTCGTCACTTAGAAAAATCACGTAATATTAACTTTCGATATTCAATCGACGTTAAAATATTACTGCCGAAAGAATTATATAAAATATATTCCTTGATTCACTAATCATTAGTGAATATGATATAAGAATTTATTATATCATAAATAATCGAAATCAATATTTGATAAGTTACTATTTCAATTATTGAGTCGTAAGCCTAATTTACGATTTTTATTATCGTAATTAAGCTTTAAATCTTCGGGATATTACAGCTCCTTATCAAAGAGGGACTCTAATCCTAGCATGAAACTAATGATCTAAGATCTAATCTAATTGGGCTGTGAAAATTACATCAAAAACGTGGCCCACAATATGCCACAAAATAATATACTAAAAGTCTTCAAAAATCAAGCCCATTCGTCATAATTAAATTGATTACTCTTGGGCTGCTCGGTCCAATCCCTCCAATGGGCTTCTTGGACAGCTCTTGCTCCCATACTTCTTGGATTAAGCCTATCAAACTCTCCTTGAACTTCTTAACTCGTGCTCTTGTAACCGACCCAACAGGAACACGCACCGGGTCTGGAATCAACGAACCATGGGCTGCACGGACTGCATCACTAGTGTTAGTCCTTAGCAAGGATGTACTATTGGATTTGTATACTGAAAGCAGAATGATTGAGCTTGTATACAATGTTTTTTGTTATCACTATTACAATCTCTTATCTGAATTGTTTACTTGATTGCATATGTTGTCCCATTATCTCATATAAAAGTTAGATCATGCAGTGTCAGTGTCTAGAAGATCACATAAGTCTGTATGATTGGTTAAGCTAGTTAAGATATGACAAGGATCACAACTGAGACAACTTGAGGACGAGTTGTTGGTATAGGCTGCAGTATAGATAAGAAGTAACTTGACTTGGTTGCTTGTCTATGCTGGTACGTCTTGACGTATTGATGGATCACAATGATAAGAGTTATTCTATCTGATCATCGTGAAGAACCTAGATCTCGGTGACTTTACGTTGATCTAAACCTCGATACGATTTTAGCTGAGTATAAGTTACTGACCATCACTTTGACTTGTTATGGGTGAGGGTTAAATGAGATAACCCAAGATTCTCCTCATCTTGGTGGTGGCAGTGCTCGTATGTCATGCTATTTACCTGTATCGAGTCACTGTATCCATTTAGGATGATGACCTTCCTTTAAGGAGCTCAAAATGTTCATTGTATTAAATCCTGCAGGTTGAGTTAACTCAAGTACAATAATAAGTTGAGTGGTAATACTTAAGAAATTAAAGAGATCAATTATTTTAAGCAGTCAGAGTGCTATAAATAACTAATGGACGTACGATATCTTAAATACGAGGATTCGTAAATATAAATACAAGCCCAACTCAACTTCAGTAATAAAGGGGTAAGTCAACATTTATTCTCTAGTGGAATGAATAAATGTTTATGAATTAATTTATGTTCTGGGCTGAACATAAGATAATTATTCATTTTAAGCCCATCTTTATTCCTTGTATTTGATCCCTGGGCTGGCCCATCAAGACCTATTACTGCTGAGAATTCCGTTCCCCCTAGTAGGATCCCACTGTGATTCTGTTCTTATTATGTATTATTTTAATACATCTCTTATATCTAAATAGATATTATCTAATATTATTATATATCAAGAGATAATTATTCTAAATAAAAATTATCTTCAGGGATTGAAGATAATTATTGTATTTATTAGATATGCAAGAGTCTCATCTCAATAGGATTCTAGGGAAATAATTATAAATACAAGGTAGGAGAAAATTAGATGATCCTATACACAAGTGTGATTTCGAAAATCACAAAGAAGAACATAGGAGATGAAATTTTACAGTATTCTCCATAGATTGCTCTCACTCAGTATTAGAGAATAGGCATCCGAGAAACAGTCCAGAAGATCAAAGCTGGAGTCTACAATTGATCAATTGTCCTAGAAATTCGCAGGTAAATACAAGAAAACACCTATATTTTGTAATTAACTATATAAAAGCATGCTAGGAATATAATCAATGTATTGTGAATTATACATCCAAGATAGATTCGTCGGAGCATGAGTAAAATAAGATTTCTCTTTAATTGGTATCAGAGCCATTGTTGCTCAATTATTTGTTTTTTCGTTGGAATCGTTTTCAACCACGAGAAAATCTGTGGTTAGATTCGAATTTATTTTTCTATAAATTATATAGTGAAATGAAGAACGAAGAACACGAAGAACGAGATAAGACGACGGAGTTCCATAGCATCGAGACTCATGAGCAAGAGCACGATAGGGTTCAGGCGTGCTGCCGACCGGTCGCACAACACCCGCATGCGGGGAACAAAAGCACTCGGCGTGATAGCGACGACTAGCATGTGTGTGTTAGATTTTATATTGAAAGAAGAATGTTTGATAAAACATTTCGGCGACAACATTCTATTGCTCAACACCAAGCCATCATACGCTTTCCTTTTGCGATTTAAAACAAACATAAATTTGATACAAAGAATACTTAAAATTGGACTCGTGCGAAAGCTTTTTATTTGCTTTGAATTACATGCCATGGTAAGACACAAGGGTTTTAGTTGAAAATGCGCAATGCTTACTAAAATATTTCGTCGTTTCATAAAATCATCGCTCGGCGGGCATTTTTACGGGTGTGTATGATCCATATCCCTTAACATCCTTTCGTCATATCATCATAGTCGAGCGTCGTGAAGGAGGCCTCCTCTACGACGCCCGTGACCCGTGAATTATCCTTACAAACACACAGTCACCTTAGTGTACCGTTAATCCTGGCAGGTATTGTCCTTCCGGCATAGGATCCGATATCGATTTCATTCATAAGTTAGGAGCGACCAACAACATTCATAACATTTCATAACATCTCATAACATCTCATGGATAGGATACATACACAAAACATAAACATTTTGGCGGTAATCATGTAAACATTTTATCAGCCGTTGAAATAAGCATAAGTAATTAAATATTTCAAAAGCATTTTATTTATGAGGTAGAGTAAAGCCAACCTTGGTACAGATTGCCTTAATCTCATTTCTTGGTGTGTAAGTCCCTAGCTTTAACCTATCTATTCTTGGCCTTGAGGTTTTGGAGTGGAAAAATCCGTTGGGTCTTAGAACCCATATTTCTATTTTAGTGTATATCATGGTATGATATACACTCAATTAATCATGTGGTAGCACCTAGTCGAATATTTCACGTTAAGGTATGCTTTCGTGAAAATATCGTATCATGATGTTTTATCATAATCGTACATCTTATAATGCTCTATCGCACCTTAGGCATAACATAATGAATGCATCGATTAATAGCATGTTAGTCACATAAGGCATACTTCATAGGGTTTCCAACACTTAGTCAAATTTCAAGTGTTTAATTTCAGCAAAAACAGCTTGAAACAACCCAGTGACGTGCTTTGACGATCCATAACTCTCGATTCAGAATACGTGTGTCGCACAAAGATACATTATGGAAACCTCTAAACATGTACTACAAGTTCTAAGAAGAATTAAATCCAAAAGAGCCGTGGTTCTGAAGATATAGGGTCTCAAAGTGGGCAACTCAAACTGACTTCTATACTTAGAAAAATTTTCAAAATTTTCAGTTTTAGCTTAGCGACGAGGGGTTTTGCGAGGCTCGTAACTTTTGACTCACAATACCAAAATGGCTGCAGGCTACCAATATCGAAACCTTGTAACAAGTAATACATATTTCATGAAGACCATACTGGAAAATATCTGACACATCGAGAAATACATAAGCTCGAAGTTGACTAGATGGAAATAGACAGTTTCCAGTAGGTGACTTTGGGTCGATGAAAGGTATACCTATAAAACTTGATTTGGGATCAAACTTTCCAGATCATAACTAGACATGGTGGGGAACATTTCTTATGAAGAAACCCAAGTCCAAATCGGACTAAAAATGGCTTGAACATCTCACGTAAAAGTCATACTCGAACAGCCTATTATATGAAAAATTCACTAAGGCAGTTTGTCCAAAACAACTTACTGTAATGTATCAACTTCAAAAATTCACCGTGAGTTCATTATAAGGAATCTGGGAATGAAACCAATCATATTGAAAAGCAACTTAAGTCTAGTTTAATCCAGAAAAAGCCTCACTCAATGATTCACAATAGATTGGGAGCTAAAAATATTTTACCACAAGCTATCACTCCCGTGACAGTTTTGTGAAGTTAACTTGTAAAATCTGGAATAAATAGTAAACATTTTTAGAAAATTCTGAAAATTTACATGAGTCTTATAGACATGCTAAATTATGTTCATGCCAAATTTTATAGTTTTATCATTAGCCAAACTCAAAACGAAGGCCATGTACCGTGGGTGATGAACACGGAAATTTCCCAGATTTGTGCAGTGTTTTTGAAAAATATAATTAAAATAGTAAATCAAGTTGGATTGACTTGAAATTTTACAGAGGCATACTAGACACATATAAACTCAACATATTAAAATTTCACAGTCATCGGACCACTTTAACTTAGTCAAATAAATTTATGAAGTTACTGATTTCGTGAGATAACTTCCAGTTTGCAGACAAGATTATAGTTCGACATGCAATCACATATATGTGTTCGATACTATTGAATTACCCACCTATACACATGCATGTATGATCTAGCCATGTCCAAGAATCATAGGATGTAGTTACCTCAGCCACGAAATTGGAAGAAGGCGAGAGAGAGATGGGCGATGGAGCTCATGGCTTAGAGGTGCATCAATTGGTATCACAAGAGCTAGGAGCTTGAGTTCTTTCTTCATGGTGGAAATGGGGCTGTTCTTGGAGGAAGGAGAGAGAGGGACGGCTGATTGAGGTGTGGGGGTGTGTGGGGTGGTGTTGGAGAGGTATGGGGGTGTTGGGTGGTAGGCATGGGTGACATTTGTTAATACACTCCCATGCATCTACACTTGTCACACACATGCACAACACTCTTACACTCCTCTCTACACACACACACATGCACGATTTTTATACATATATGTATATAAATTTCAGTATTTAATTGTTTAATTATGATATATAATTAATCACATTGCCATAATAGATACATGTAATAGTGGGAAGATTAACAACACACTTTGTTATATTACTTAGGAGCTCTCGGCTCTCACACTTGTAATAGGTAAAATTTTTTTTCCATGCCATTAATAGACATATATATCATAACATATGGTATAGATGATAAATAATATCACGGGATAAATTAATGGCATCATTTTATGCGATAAAAATCGAGTTGAAAATTAGGGTTTCGAATGTTTGAAAAATTGGTCACTATCAAATATTGATGATCTAGCATTGATTTAATGCCAAATAATACTGTAATAACATATGAAAATCATAGGAAATAATTTCCTATAATTTCTTGTCGATTAAAAGCGCTTTTCGTTTCAATCTCAAGCGTTAACGTTTGTACACGTTACAGCGTTCATTATCGACTCAAATCTCGAAATGGTCGTCATCACTTTATTAAATTATTCCATTAATAATGGAATTTAATTCTAAGCTTAATTGCTTAGAAAATATCATGAATTTTAACTTCTCGATCTGCGATCGGCGTTAAAATATCTTCTTGATATACTTCATATACTTTTATTCCTTAATTCACAATTCTCGGTGAATATAAAATAGGATTTCATTCCTTCGTAAATAATCGAAATCATTATTCGATATCTTATGGATTGAATCATCTCGGTGAATTTCTAATTTCACGGGTTTTAAATACCGTAATTGGGCGTCTAATTCTGCGGGTGTTCATCCTACCTCGCTTCAAAAGAAATTTCATCTCGAATTTTGCATACCTCATAAAGTATGGGTATCTTAACATCATAACATCATAACTTTCTATGTGCTTTTCTTTAGTCCATGGTTAACCCATTGGACTTTCATTATAAGACCCAAACTTGCTTCTTTAATGGTTGAATCGTGCGATCAAATTAATGGTAGATTTTCATCATAACCCATCTGAGTCGAAGGTCACGTCATCATGTTGGTTTTCATGAATTGGGCAATTTTAGTATTCCTTAAGCGTGACACGAGGGAAAACATTTACGTGCTTTTCCCAAATGTGGTGGAAGTATCGATTATGAAACTCTTAGGCTTATCATTTTTAGGAGCTCGTGAAGTTCTATAAAGCGTGGTCTCAACATTCTTGTATCTAAACTTATAATTTCTCTAGATGGAGAAATCTTAGAAAACTTTAATTCCGCATAAAAAATGCGGTTCAAATTATGCGTGTCGGCGTAAAGACTCTTATACGTCACAGTCTTTTCCTATTCCTTGCCTTATTAGCGAGATGTCTTAATCGTTTCATTTACAATATGAGGACATTATACCTTTTCTCACGCTACTTTATTACAATAATGTGGTGGTGATACTTCTTTTAGTCTGATGATACTCGCAAAATTATATTAATCGTTGTTTGGCTGACTACGATTGGTACATAAACTTAACAGAGTGGTACAATCGTTCCCACTTACACTTTGATCTAACACTTATGTTCCCCTTGTATCCTTAAACATTTGGATTGTCTTTTACGATTGTCTATCTATGCGTGAGTGGACATCTATGTTAAGGCTCGAATCTAAATGTCTAACTTCTTTTGTGAGTTAGTTCAAAATCTAGAAGTACTCTTGGTGTCTGCTCGAGAGCGATAGGTTCTAGTACTCATGTAAATATAAGATTTCCTTTATGTACGGTAGGCTAACCTATCGGATCTATGAGTCATACGAATAGCGAGAGACAAAACATAATTGGCGAGTCGATCCACTACTAGCCATATAGTAGTGCGACTTCTTTATGACTTTGGTAAAATACATCGTAAGATCTATTTCTATATCATTCTATTTTCATTCGTGTAGTTACAGAGATTATACTCTCTTATAAGGCCTTTGATAGAATGCGCTTTACTTGATGATAAGCAGACCTTTGCTCGACAATATGGGTATATCTTATCTCATTCCTTCCTATCTAACCTTTCTCATAATTCACAATGTCAACAGCAATATGCGGTTTGGGCGGTATATGAAGGATCATGAACTTATTCACGATTTCATTTCTAAGCTTATTATTGCTTGGAAATATATGTATATATCTCTCTTAGAAAATATAACCTTTGTCGGCCTTTCCATAAAATATCCTTTAGTTCTTACGTTCCTTATTTTAATTAAGTATTGTTTCCATTTCATTTTCTCTTTTTAGTCGTATTTCACCTTGGTTTGTGAGGTACCGTTTACGTTAGTCGCATGATTTCCGACTATTTATGTTCTCGTTTTCTTAATCTTTCCGATGAGTTTTCCTTTTCATGAGGACATACCATAAAATTTAGGCTGGATTTTATAACTTGGGCATTAGATTCTATATTAACCTTCCTTGGGTGATTATTTATCACAATTATAATCTTTTCTTGATTCGAGCCGTCTTTTACGTCACGTATCCAAGAGTTTCTTTTAACGCGAATAACTTGAACTTTTGTGAATTGTGAAGGGTTTCTTAACTTATTGTTATAGGAGTGATGTCACGCTGACTTGGGTATTTAATCACTGCTATCGGAGGTAATAGATTTTGGTATTCCGGTGAAGTGGTATAATCTCGGCTACATACAATTTGGGCTAACCTTCGGATCTATAAGTACTTTGGATTGGTAGGAAGTGAGCACTCTTGGTGAGTCTATCAGCAATTACCCATATGGCGGTGTTCCTCTTTTTGATTTGGGTAAGTTAAGTAACGAAGTCCATCGTTATTTCGTCCCATTTCCACTCGGGTATTTCCAACGGTTTGTAACTTTTCGTATGGGCGTTGGTGTAATGCTTTAAATACTGTTGAGCAAAAACGGTGTTCCGCGAAAGAAGCTATGTCTCCGTTTCGTGCCTTCCCACCAAAACTTTTCTTTAACGTCTTGTACACCTTAGTACTATCTGGGTGGCGGTGTAGGGTGTATCGTGAACACCACTCATTATTTCATTTTGAAGTTTTGCGTAAATCAGGCATATATTTTCCTTGAGACAATAAGGCGTTGTCCAGCCTTCTCGCAGGATTAAATCCTCCACGCTTACCATTTCTCGGATCTTTTCTAACTTTTCCTCCATCGGCTGTCTCATGGTAGTCCTTTTTCTTAAATCAGTTAATCATCTATTTCCAGTGGTCATGAGTTGGGGAAATTTACGTTTCATGTGGCCTAAGTCATCGTGACACATAAGTTATTATTTATCTCATATTAATACATAGCCTTACTTTTATTAATCCGTGAGAATTGTGACTCTATTTGGGTAACTATCTTATTGGTCTTGTTACCTTAGAGAGTTCTTAATGGATCTCAATAGTCAATTAATCTATAAAATTCTCGATCTTATTTTGGTCATCGACGCTTTTCATCTTTAATTGTTTTGTCCTTTGTCGATCTACATTGTTCTCTTTTAAAGACACTATGTGCCCGAGGAATATTTCTCCTTGTCGAGATTTACAAACGTACTTGGCAAAATTTTGCTGCTCTTAAAAGTCGTAAGACTCTTCGATTTTCTTTATGTTCTTTCTTCCTTTGAATAGATAAGAACATTATTCATGAGGATTGAGATAAAAATTATCTAGGAATGTGTGAAACACTCGATTTTGAGGTTCATGAAGTGGCTGGTGCATTGGTTAGTCCGAATGGCATAATTATTATCTCGTAGTAACCATATCTTATTCGTACGATTCATTTCGTATTTTGATATCATTCTTCAAGACCATATAATATTACATCATAATGCCTCGTGAGGACTTTTCATACATTACTTACGAGGTCGGCTCACCGAAATGATCGATTACATGCTTAGCTTTTTTTACACTCAAAACTTTGACACTTCTTCACCATATTCATAAACTCTTCCAAACTACGCTTATTTTACATATTATAATCACATCATTTTCATCATAAACCATTATTTACATATAAGTCTTATAGGATCCTAAGATTCTAGGTCTCGAGTGACCTTTGTCGAGTCATACCTCCCTGAAACTTGTCTTTCTCCAAGACGCTTTTGTTTCATATTTCGATGATTATTCTCTTTCGTAGAGCTAGGGTCGATCGCTCTCTTCTTCTTGTACCGTATGTGTGTTACTTTATCGTAAAGCAAGGTCGAGTTGGTAGTGGTAATTCTCCCAATCTTCGAGGCGATAAAACTCGCCCTTTGCCATTCTCGCTCTTTTCGTACAATTCACGGCACGTGATGGATGACGCTTGAATATCATGGTACAACCATTCCTTTATACCATGCGTGTAACTTGCGGTCAGGACAAGTACTGAGGTGTCGCTCCATACGCATTATATGTATACTGGGTTAACTTACCGTTAAACTCCATTTTCTTGTCATCCAGAACGGATATTTCTAGATAAACCGACTTAATTTAAGCAATGGAGGGATTTTAAACAAGAAGTATCTCTTAAAGAATTATACACTTTAAGATATATAAACCGTAGACTACTTTGACACGACTCATGACACTTATCTTAATACTCATTTTACGCTTTACATCTTCACAGATGTCGTTTAAAGATATTCGATAGGCTAACAAGGGTACCGATATTCGTCAGGAAACCTCTAACGAAAGCTAGGCCCAGTCACTAATCACATGAATGACGCCCATTTTCAAACTTCGTCTCTAAAATTATATCTACGCTCCACCTAAATATAATGATCCAAATCATCGATAGCACTTAGGCATTCAAACTTCAATTCGAGCTTGAGCAACACTCATGGTCAAAATTCTCGATAGGTAAGGGATTTTCATTTTCGATTCCACTCGAGTCGGGTTCTATCGCTTTACGATACTTGTGCGATGTCAAAAGTAGCACCTAAATCGAACAAAATCTTATGGGTATTCGAGAATTTTTTTTTTCCTCACACCTATCCCGCTCTTTGGTTCTTGATCTGTTTCTGGCATAAAGTTTTCCGCTTATTCAAGTAAACATCTATTTCATATGTCCTTATCCTTTCCATGGGACATCATGTTCCCTCTAGCCTTCGTCTTCCTCATTCACTTTATACTTCTCGGTATTAGTATCGTATGCTTTTACCAATAGCATTCGTGGTTAGTCTACATCAACCTATCCTTTGATATCGATATATTTCAATAATGAAATCTTATCGAGAGAGCTATGTTCTATCACTATCATTCATTCCTAATCCAAGATTGAATGATTAAATTCCCCTTTTCACTTTATCGATCTTAGGAATATATTTCATATCCTTACTTTAAACTCTCTCTAGGAAACTCAGACGGCATTTAGTGCCATTGTTTGTAATATCCCCTTTGATATACGCCATTTCTTCTAATCCTTTATTGATTTATCATGCATTTCGCATAAGATAAAATCTTTGTCCATCGGGATGTATTATACTTTTACCTGACATCAAATATCTTTACCATTTTCTCGACATTCAATGATTTCTTCATTTCCATGTCGAGATACTTAATACCTCACTTTATTGATCGTCACAAAAATATGGGGTAAGATTTACAATTAGGTCCACCTTAAGATCCTTCCATGAATGTTTTCCTGTTCTCGATGTATTTCCTTTGCAAGATCTATAGAAACTATCTTGCTTGTTAACTATTAAGTTACACGAGACATGTTGCTTTGTGTCATTATAACTAGGTATTAAGATTCATTTCAAAATAATGAATCTATTTCTTAATCCGCTTCTTACTTCAAGGAATTACCTTACTTATCAAGTCATAACATTTCAAACTTATGTCATATCGTGAACTATCTAATTGTATAGCTCGTAATTTCTTCTCGCTATTTTCGACTTTTGTCTGCTTTCACGAGCATGGTATTTGAAAGAAATCTTACTTGCTATACTCGCCCACTTTCGGACTAGAACCTGCTATCATTGTCGTATGGCTTGGTAGGTAGTACATCTGCACACCATAACTTAATTCTAAGCATCTCATTACCATGTCTTCGACTTTGAGTTATTTCCTCCATACTTAGTTCAATATTAGGGATATCCTAGCTATTCACACATCTCAATGATTATGATCTCTAAATCTTATTATCATTCGTCCAACCAAGTTTCAATTATTAATCGATTATGCTCAAGCATAATCTCATTGATTGAGGTATAAGGCTAAAGATTTATTGTCGAGACGCTATCATTTCCTTTATATATATATATTCTTTGATAAGAATATTTTTTTACAGCATCTTTATTCTTTTAAACATGTCCAACCTACTAACGAGGTTTCAAGGACATCCAACTATTTTAAAGATAAGTTGTAATCGCTCTCGTCATGACATAATAAGGAAATTCATATCCCATGTATCATATACTTTTCTTTGCTTTTATTCTTACATTCAATGCTAAAGGGTATCTTATTCATAACCTGTTATCATAACAATATGATGGTATAACTTCATTGTTATCATTCTTTGTTAACCGCATCAAGGGTCATCACATCATGTGTGCCATAGGAAAAATATCTCGCCTCATCGAGATTTTCTTTACATCATAATTTTCGATGTCTATCACTTTATCGATCCGAAACTTTTAGGATCGAGATAAGTCAACCTATTTCACGCCCGACATCTATCGCTTACTAATTCGCCTTAGGTGACAAGGTAAGTCAACCTTCATCATACTTGATGGTTTCAAGAGTCGAGAAGAAATTATCACGATTACTTACGGTGAGGTATCGCTCACTCATCAAGATAACATCTTTTCAATGATGAATCGATATGTTCCTCGACTGAATAATGGGGCTCTAGGTCCAAGACCGTAATGATGACTACCGAGATTTCTTTGGTCATAATGGGCTGCACTGCCACAATCATATTCTCACCACAGGGCTTTGGATTCAAAAGGACACTTTGTAAATTTTGAGTTGGAAGTTTTCGTAAGTGAGAAACTCAATGATTTTCAATCGAACTAGTCATAGAGTTAAATTCAATGACGAAATTGGGTAATGGATATAATTTGAAAGCTTATATACCCGTAATAGTCATCAACAAAGTTCTCATGTATGTCAAGGTTCTACTTGTATTATCAAGATCTTACTTTCTTAATAACATTCTAGGATTCGATCATGCTATAACAGTCTTACTCTTTCAAATCATAGAACTAACTTCAACTGATTCTCATGAATTCGGAGTAGGAATCAGGAATTTGGTCCTTCATAAGAAATGAAGTACCGCATTAGGAGCACGTAGACAAAACCGTACGTAAATCGGAGTTCACACGACCGAGAACAAGTCAAAACAGAATCACTGCAGGTGCGGAAATTTACACGCGTTCGCGCCGAGGTCATAAGCGATGCCGACACCAAGGTCGCGATGCCGTTACCGATGCCGAGGTAGTGCAGAATATTACCGACACCGAGGTCGGACAAACTACCCAGTCGACATGTCAAAGGAGATGTTATAAATGCCGATTTCAAGTCGACATGCACATGCCGATGTCGGCCAAGGTCGATATGTCGAGGTTGAACAATTTCGTATAAATCTTTCACTTTTCTTCACTCAAGATGGAATGAAGTTCTCAAATCCATCACTAATCTTGTTCTTGTAATTGAAGGAAATTCTTACTCTATGTGTCCTTTCGTAAAAGGGATCATCGTCCTATAAAGTCTATGTTCTTTGAACTAGCATGCTCATCGTCATAATCAACTTTGAGATTGAAGTAAAACTTCGAATATTCCTACGTAGCTCATTTGTACGCACGTATTTCGTTGAATTTAAAGAATTCAACATATCATATTTGACAATTCAATGTCCAATCTCAATCATCTTAAACATGAATAATCATAACTTCGTTCATAATAATGAACCTTTATTACATTTCTAAATTCAAACATTTCATCTTTGCATATCGCACAAAACTTCCTCATATCATTGTCATCATCTTTCTTATATCTTCCTTCCTTTCATAACTTTTTTGTTTTTTGACAAATCATTTGTCATAACATTCATTCTCAACCTTTCTCATAGCTTTCATTTCTTTTGAAAGAATATATCAATTATCATTCACTTCACAACATAATATTTCATTTGTAACTTTTGCAATAAATTCCACTTTAAATAAATTCACATAACATTCATTTCACTTTAAAAAAATTTTCACTTTTAACTTTTCGCTTCAAAACCGAGAAAAATAATTTCATAAACATTCGCTGGCGGGCTAATTTTCAAAACTTTGAAAAAAAGTCATTTACCTCATTTCGGTTGAGCTTGATGTGATGGAGTGTTGAGCATTGTCAGCTGATCTCTAGAAGTCTAATGACTCAATCTAGACTTATCCTTAAAGAAGATTTTGGGTTCAAGAGCAACCGCCGATACCACTCTTCATGACCCTCAATCCTAAGTACGGATTAACAGGACTATAACTCTAAACAGGATAAAATACAAGGAGACTCTTTTAACAATAAACGTAATACATATGTCATTTATATTCTGGACTATATTACATAATTTAGGGTTCTTGCAATGAAGACATGTGATATGTACATATGACGATGTACAATCAAGGTATAAAACATTTCAATGACAACATTCCTATTGCTCAACACCGCCCATCCATCATCCTCAACCCACATTTAAAAACAACATGCAGGTGAGTACAAGAATGCACTCGTGGACTCATGCCAAAACATTTTATTTGCTTTGAATTACATCGCCAACATCATGGTAAGACAAAGGGTTTTAGTTGAAAATGCCAGGCTTACTAAAATATTTTCGCTATTTCATAAAATCATCGCCTGCCGTGCATTTTTCTGGTGTATGATCCATATCCCTTAACATCCTTTCGCATATCATCATAGTCGAACGTCGTGAAGGAGGCCTCCTCACGACGCCGTGACCGACCGTGAATTGTCCTTACAAAGACACAATACCTTAGTGTACACGTTAATCCTAGCTGTATTGTCCTTCCCAGATAGGATCCGATATCGATTTTCATTCATAAGTTGTGAGCGACCCAACAAATTCATAACATTTCATAACATCTCATAACATCTCATGGATAGGATACATACACAAAACATAAACATTTTGGTGTAATCATATAAACATTTTATCAACATGAAATAAGCATCGTAATTAAATATTTCAAAAGCATTTTATTTATGAGTAGAGTAAAGCCCACCGGACCTGTAGATGCCTTTAATCTCATTTCGACCGTAAGTCCTAGCTTTAGCCTAACTATTCTGGCCTCGAGGTTTTGGAGTGAAAACGTGGGTCTTAGAACCCATATTTTATTTTAGTGTATATCATGGTATGATATACACTCAATTGACCAGTGGTAAGACTCTAGTCAAATATTTCACGTTAAGGTATGCTTCGTGAAAATATCGTATCATGATGTTTTATCATAATTGCATATCTTATAATGCTCTATCGCACTTCTGACATAACATAATGAATGCATCGATTAATAGCATGTTAGTCACATAAGGCATACTTACATAGGGGTTTCCAACACTTAGTCAAATTTCAAGTGTTTAATTTCAGCAAAACAAGCTTGAAACAACCCAAGTGACTGACTTTGACGATCCATAACTCTCGATTCAGAATACGTATGGTCGCAAAAGATACATTATGGAAACCTCTAAACATGTACTACAAGTTCTAAGAAGGAATTAAATCCAAAAGAGCCGTGGTTCTGAAGATATAGGGTCTCAAAGTGGGCAACTCAAACTGACTTAGAAAAATTTTCAAAATTTTCAGTTTTAGCTTAGCGACGAGGGTTTTTGAGGCTCGTAACTTTGACTCACAATACCAAAATGGCTGCAGGCTACCAATATCGAAACCTTGTAACAAGTACTACATATTTCATGAAGACCATACTGAAAATATCTGACACATCGAGAAATACATAAGCTCAAGTTGACTAGATGGAAATGGACAGTTTCAAGAGGTGACTTTGGGTCGATGAAAGGTATACCTATAAAACTTGGTTTGGGATCAAACTTTCCAGATCATAACTAGACATGGTGGGGAACATTTCTTATGAAGAAACCCAAGTCCAAATCGGACTAAAATGGCTTGAACATCTCACGAAAATTCATACTCGAACAGCCTATTATATGAAAAATTCACTAAGGCAGTTTGTCCAAAACAACTTACTGTAATGTATCAACTTCAAAATTCACCGTGAGTTCATTATAAGGAATCTGGGAATGAAACCAATCATATTGAAAAGCAACTTAAGTCTAGTTTAATCCAGAAAAGCCTCACCAATGATTCACAATAGATTGGGAGCTAAAATATTTTACCACAAGCTATCACTCCCGTGACAGTTTTGTGAAGTTAACTTGTAAAATCTGGAATAAATAGTAAACATTTTAGAAAATTCTGAAAATTTACATGAGTCTTATAGACATGCTAAATTATGTTCATGCCAAATTTATAGTTTTATCTTTATCCAAACTCAAAACGAAGGCCACGGACCGTGGGTGATGAACACGGCAATTTCCCAGATTTGTGCAGTGTTTTTGAAAAATATAATTAAAATAGTAAATCAAGTTGGATTGACTTGAAATTTTACAGAGGCATACTAGACACATATAAATTCAACATATTAAAATTTCACAATCATCGGACCACTTTAACTTAGTCAAATAAATTTATGAAGTTACTGATTTCGTGAGATAACTTCCAGTTTTGCAGACAAGATTATAGTTCGACATGCAATCACATATATGTGTTCGATACTATTGAATTACCCACCTATACACATGCATGTATGATCTAGCCATGTCCAAGAATCATAGGATGTAGTTACCTCAGCCACGAAATTGGAAGAAGACGAGAGAGATGGAGAGGCGATGGAGCTCATGGCTTAGAGGTGCATCAATTGGTATCACAAGAGCTAGGAGCTTGAGTTCTTTCTTCATGGTGGAAATGGGGCTGTTCTTGGAGGAAGGAGAGGAGAGGGACGGCTGATTGAGGTGTGGGGGTGTGTGGGTGGTGTTGGAGAGGTATGGGGTGTTGTGGTAGGCATGGGTGACATTTGTTAATACACCCCATGCATCTACACTTGTCACACACATGCACAACACTCTTACACTCCTCTCTACACACACACACATGCACGATTTTTATACATATATGTATATAAATTTCAGTATTTAATTGTTTAATTATGATATATAATTAATCACATTGCCACTTAATAGATACATGTAATAGTGGAAGATTAACAACACACTTTGTTATAAGACTTAGGATCTCTCGCCTCACACTTGTAATAGGTCAAATTTTTATTTTCCATGCCATTAATAGACATATATATCATAACATATGGTATAGATGATAAATAATATCACAGGATAAATTAATGGCATCATTTTATGCGATAAAATCGAGTTCGAAAATTGTGGTTTTCGAATGTTCAAAATTGGTCACTATCAAATCTTGATGATCTAGCATTGATTTAATGCCAAATAATACTGTAATAACATATGAAAATCATAGGAAATAATTTCCTATAATTTCTTGATCGATTAAAACGCTGCTTCATCTCAAAACGTTAACGCTTGTAACGCTAAACGCTCATTATCGACTCATCTCGAAATGATCGTCATCACTTTATTAAATTATTCCATTAATAATGGAATTTAATTCTAAGCTTAATTGCTTAGAAAATATCATGAATTTTAACTATCGATACTAATCGACGTTAAAATAATTCGCCGATATACTTCATATACTTTTATTCCTTAATTCACAATTTCGATGAATATAAAATAGATTTCATTCCTTCAGTAAATAATCGAAATCATTATTCGATATCTTATGGATTGAATCATCTCAATAATTTCTAATTTACGGGTTTTAAATACCGTAATTGGGCATCTAATTCATGGTATTACAGCTTGAGTCAGATACAATGTTTCATGTTACCATCTATAATCTCCTATCTGAATTGTTTACTTGATTGTATATGTTTGTCCATTATCTCATACAAAAGTTAGATTCATACAATGTATAGAAGATCATATAAGTATGTATGATTGGTTGCTTATCGAGATATAAAAGGATCACAAATGAGACAACTTGAGGATTAGTTATCGGATAGTCGCAGATAGATAAGAAGTGACTGACTTGGTTGCTTGTCTATGCTGGTATGTCTCGACATATTGATGGATCACAATGAGATGAGTTCTTCTATCCGATCGATCGCTCACTTTTATAACACTAAAAGTCTAAGTATATAGGTAAGTCGAGTATCGTATCCATAGGGATTGTATCACGAAAACATAGAAGCTAGCTCAACGATAATTCATCATTATTCAAGCACAAAAATTTGGCGAGAGGTTTAAGGGCTTCAGAATTTAATCCAAAGCAAAGGTAACCAAGCGTAAATATAAAATAAAGCAATAAAATCACGGATGATAAAAGATAAGAAAGACTAACCTAGGATACATTAATCCTATCCACAACGTATGTTTATCTTGTTTCCTATTAGCCAATTTTAATCCGCATAAGATGGAAGATCACATATATAACCAACAACTTGTTACATAATTGCGGTCGAGATTACTAGTTTTCCTATTACATTCGCTCTAGGTGAAAACAAGCAACCCAAACAGATCACAAATAATAAGCTTCCTACGGATGTTCCTATCTCGATCGACTCAAGGTTTATCCAGATCATGCATTCAAGATCGATTGACAATTAATACAATTACGTAATTAACTGGCAACTAGATATGCATCAAGATTGATCAGAAATTAACACATATAAATAAGCACCAAGAATCATGAATCAATGCTTGGAAGGTAAATAGCGATAACAGGAATCACAACATATAGGATCGAATCATGCAAACCCTAGGATTAGAACGGAAAATTACCTAGACATAATAAACGGAATAAAATACGAATAAATCATAAAAACGGAAATTAAATGCATAAAACCCGGATAATAGCGTTGATGAACAATGGTTGGTCTTGAATCCAATCCCAAGCAAAAACGGAAAACAACGGAAAACGATCGACAAAACGTCCGATCGATAACAAAGCTATAAACTAAACTAGAACAACGATAAACTAAAGCTAGAACGGAATTAAATCGAAACTAAAGTGCAAAATATGAAAACTAGAGAAAACTGAACAAATTCGTGCTTAGAGAGGTTAGCGTGGGAGCAAGCTTGGGATATATAGGTAGAGAAAACCCTAAATCGCGCCCGAAACATTCGACGATTTCGGCCGTCCTCGCGGTCCGCATGGTCGGTCGCTAGCTCCGCACGACTTCACTGCTTTGCTCGTCTCTCTCGTCCGAACTCGAATTGCGATCCGCTTGCACCTATGGACTCCTATCGAGATGCTCTTTAACATTGTAAACTTTTCACATCCATATTTTTATTATCCATTTCATCATCTTTGATTACATCTTTGCCTTATGCATCGATTATCACCGAAAAGCCTACAAAACACCAAAGAGAAACCCCAAGAGCAAGATCTTCCAAAATAGCTAAAAGCATAAAGATCGACTATATAAACGTATTTAATAGATCTATTTCATCTTGATATATCATCAATAAACGAGTAAACGTCGCTTATCACACCCCAAACTTGAAGCATTGTTTGTCCTCAAACAAAAAGCAACATAAAGACAAACAAAGGACACAACAAAAGATCAACGAGAATAGCAAAGGTGATCAACACAATCAAGCCTCGTAAATATCTTTCAACGCCGAAAATATTAGCACACACTGATTACATTAGTCAATTCAACACGAATAACGATTGAAAGCAAAACTCATTTAGTTCAACCTCACGAAGGCATGTGTAAAATATAGGATACACTCAACTCATAAGGAAATTAAGGACGTGTATATACTCAATGATCAATGCAATGCAAAATCTTACCATAGGCTTTCATTTCTCTAATATCTCCACCGCAAATGTGTTCAAATAAGGATCAAAAGGTCTTTTCATAGGTTATGTTGTAGCACATTGGTTAAGGTAGGATAATATATGGCTAAGTGACTCAAAAATATTCCAAGCACCCCATTTATACTTTTCACATATGGACTTTGTCCATTTTCTCTCTTTCCAACGTGCTAAATCGACGTTTCATCCCTCATAAGGTACCTATACTTGATTAACGACCATTTATGCTCAAAACACATAGTGAACTTATCATTGCTTTTCTTTTCTTTTCTAGAGCTTATAGGGTTTATCATTCACAACAAAGGTACTATTCTTCACCACGATGTATTTCTCTAAAAGTAATTTTCTCGCCATAACTACATCAAAATTTCAACCCTTTGATTCTCATATCCATCCTCACCTCCTATCATCCGTTAATCGAAAGAATAAGTCTAATAAAAGCTCAAAGAAGGCGACAAATGGTATACATCATCGGGTTAGTGTTTGGGTGAATATGTGGTTAACAAAGATGGCCTTTATCCTTTCCAAATTGAAACACATATTGCAGTCTCCGACGAAAAGGCAAGTTCTAGAAAGAATCACATGCATGATATCACACAATTAAAAGAAACGATCAAGATGTTTATACGAAGCTCAAGTCTCACGGTTAAGCAAATGGTGAAAAACAACAAGTTTAAGCAATCTCAAGTCGTCATGCGTCATTTTCTAACATATCATGTGCACTATCATTAAATTTCACTAAAAATTTCTACGTCATGGCACATGGATTAAAACACTTCACTTAACTCGTTGATCACAGACACAACACGAAAGAAAGACAAAACACGACAAAAGCAACACAAACAAAAAAAACAAAACAAAAAACAAACAAAAGCAAACAACGAAAACAAAACAAAACAAAAAAACAAAAAAACGGGGTTACCTCCCAACAAGTGCTAATTTAACGTCTTTAGCTAGACCATCACATACCTTGTTCAATCCGGCCGGTAGCAACGGACTTCCTTCCAAAATTTGAATTCCTGATTTCGCATCGTTGACCACCACGAGCGTGGAAGTGGCCCCCAAACTTGGATGATTCACTCGGGAGTTCCATGCCGAGTCCACCTTCTTTCTCGGTTCTTATCCAGGTCGATTGCCCTCTAAGTGCGACGTGTGTAGGAGTCGTGATCAAATAGCGTCCACGGAGGAATGTCGCCGAATAACGGCTATGAGGTTCTTGTGACCTCACGACCGCCGGTCGTCGCCAGGCGTGTCCGATGTGGTCTTCGCACGGTTGGCTAGCGAAGCGCGCCGTCAAGTCTCGGCATGCCCGATTGCTGCGCGAGCTCGTCGCAGCTCGGTGAAGTTCCTTTGCAGCCCACTTTCGCCTCGCTCGCCGGGATGTTTTCGATGCAGCTAAGTGACCAATCGATTCTCCATTACTTTGTGTTCGCCATAGCGCCAAGAACTCTAACTGTAATTTTCTGCCGATCGCTTATAAATGAATTATGTTGTATCGCCATTTGTTGTATCCTTCTTCCACACTGGTTTCTTCGCCTCAATCATTACATTACGAGCAATGAAACCTCCGGATGTCTTGAAAAGTAATGGGGTTGGCATCAATTATGATGATCTCTTGTTGTTCGTCGGATTCCATCCTCCTTGGCTGTTCGGGAGATGGATACATGTGATTTAACGGTGGCCCTTGACAGGGACAAGGGTCCCATGTTCGCATTCGTTCATCTCGGTATACTTGGCAGGTGCCGACTTTTCGGGGCACTTCGTAGTTTGAAACGCCATAACTTTGACCTTCTCCTATTCTCCTTGAGAGCTTTGATCTCGGATCAAAAATATTTCATGAGGTCCCCAGATCTTGTAAACATTTACTACCCGAGAAAGAGAGAATTCACTTTTGCAAAATAAATAAATAATAATAATAATATAACTTGAATTAATAAATCCAAATCGCCAAATTATTCCTATGTAATCTTAAAATCCCGAACGGCGCCAAAATTTGATCGCCACTTTTATAACACTAAAAGTGTAAGTATATAGGTAAGTCAGTATGATCCAGGGGTTTATACCAAAACATAGAAGCAAGCTCAAATAATTCATCATTATTCCAAAGAAATTTGGCGAGGGTTTAAGGCTTAAATTTAATCCAAAGCAAAGGTAACCAGAAATATAAAATAAAGCAATAAAATCACGGATGATAAACAGATAAAGCCAACCCAGGATACATTAATCATATCCACAACGATGTTTATCCTGTTCCTATTAGCCAATTTTAATCCGATAAGATGGAAGATCACATATATAACCAACAACTTAATTACGATAATCATGTGAGATTACTAGTTTTTCCTATTACTCATCGCTCTAGGTGAAAACAAGCAACCCAAACAGATCACAAAGAATAAGCTTCTCACGGATGTTCCTATCTCACCACGACTCAAGGTTTATCCGTATCATGCATTCAAGATCGATCGACAATTAATACGATTCGTAATTAATCGCAACTAGATATGCATCAAGATTGATCGTAAATTAACACTATAAATAAGCACCAAGAATCATGAATCAATACCGGAAGGTAAATAGCGATAACAGAATCACAAATATAGGATCGAATCATGCAAACCCTAGGATTAGAACGGAAAATTACCTAGACATAATAAACGGAATAAAATACTAATAAATCATAAAACGGAAATTAAATGCATAAAACCCGGATAATAGCGTTGATGAACAATGGTTGGTCTTCGAATCCAATCCAAGCTAAAAACGAAAACAACGGAAACGATCGGACAAAATGTTCCGACCGATAACAAAGCGATAAACTAAACTAGAACAACGATAAACTAAAGCTAGAATGTAATTAAATCGAAACTAAAGTGCAAAAATATGAAAACTAGAGAAAACTGAACAAATTCGTGCTAGAGAGGTTGGGGCTTGGGAGCAAGCTTGGGGATATATATAGGTAGAGGAAAACCCTAAATCGCGCCCCGTAAACATTCTCGACGATTTCGCATGCGGGTCGGTCGCCAAGCACTGCTGACTTCACTGCTTTGTCGCTCTCTCGTCCGAACTCCAAATTACGATCCGCTTCGCCTATGGACTCCTATCGAGATGATCTTTAACATTGTAAACTTTTCACATCCATATTTTCATATCCATTTCATCATCTTTGGTTACATCTTTGCCTTATGCATCAATTATCACCGAAAAGCCTACAAAACACCAAAGAGAAACCCCAAGAGCAAGATCTTCCAAAATAGCTAAAAGCATAAAGATCGACTATATAAACGCATTTAATAGATCTATTTTATCTTGATATATCATCAATAAACGAGTAAACGTCGCTTATCACGACCTTCGTGAAGAACCTAGATCTCGGTGACTTTACGCTGATCTAAACCTCGACAAGGTTTTAGGTAGTATGAGTTACACCATCACTTGACTTGTTATGGATGAGGTTACATGAGATAACCCAAGATTCTCCGTATCTTTGGTGGTAGGCGGTGCGATGTCATGCTAGTTATCTAGTCGAGTGACCGTATCCGCTAGGATGATGAAGTCCCCTAGGAGCTCAAAAGTTTATTATACTAAATCATACAGTTGAGTTAGCTCAAGACAATAATAAAGTTGAGTTGTATTACTTAAGGTATTAAAGAGTTTAATTATTTTAAGTAGTCGAATGCTATAAATAATTAATGGACGACGATATCTTAAATACGTGGATTCGTAAGTCAAGTGTAAGTCCGACTCAACTTTGGTAATAAAGGGCAAGTCAGCATTTATTCTCTAGTGGAATGAATAAATGTTTATGAATTAATTTATGTTCGAGTGAACATAAGATAATTAATTCATTTTAAGCTCATATTTATTCCTTGCATTTGGATACTTAGGTTTTAGAGTCTAACTCAAAATTCTCCCAACAACAACAATAATAATAATAATAATAAATAAATTTGTGGCTAAAACTATTAGTAGATAAATTTATAGTGCTAAATGTGATACGATACAAGTGGCTCAATGTCTCTAGAGGTGTTCATCCGACCAACCGGCGGGTCGGAACCGAACCGGTCAACGGTTTCGGTCCGGACCATGGTCAACGGTTCGCTTTGAACCGACCCGCTTCACACTAGCAGTTCTGCTCGGGTCCGTAGAATCGTGAACATTGAATCCAGATTCGAACACGATTCATTTAATTTTTTATTATTTTCTTTTTCGATTTTTTGTAATGTAATATGTTTAATATCATCAAAATACAATTATTATTACATAAAACACATGAAATAACATCTAAAACACAAAAATAAAAAATTGAACATCCAACAAGCCTGTTTCAAAAGAAAGGGGCAATAGGAAAAAGGTTTAAACCCTTAAAGGGAAAATTGAAAAAAACAATTTCTTTCCTTTTAAACTTTCCCTCCTTAAGGAGGAAAAACTTGGGGAAACCAAAAACGGGTTAAAGGAAAAAAAAAAAACAAAAAAAATAAAGCCCTTTTAAATTTTAAAATTATTTAGGTTTTAAAAAAAAATTTTTAAAAAAACATTACCCAAACCAAAAAGATTTATTTAAAAGGTAAATTTTAAAAAAGTAAATAAAAATTTTATTAGAATGGGGCCCCTTTTTCCATTTTCCCCAAATTCAAATTTTTAAAAAGGGCAAAAAGGGAAAAAAACCCCAAAAATCCCATTAAAAACCCGGGGAAAATTTTGGGGGTTTTTTGGGCTAAAAAAATTTTTGTTTTTAAAAACAAGTCCTTTATGCCCCGGGAAAAACAAACCAATAGGATTTTTTTGCCTTTACCTAAACCCCCTTTTAGCCCCTTTTGGAAACACCTTCCCTTTAAACCAAAAACCTAAACCCTCCCAAGGGCAGGTTTTGGGAAAAAACCCTTATAAAAAAAAAAAAAAAAAAGTTTTAAAAAATATATTTAAAAAATTTTGTAAAATAAAATTTAAAAACAAAAAAAAGGGGAAAAAATTAAACCCAAAAAATCCTTCAAAATCAGTTTTAGGGGGGTTTTATTAAAATTTAAACAAAATTTTTAACCGTAATGGGCCCCCTGAAATTTAAAAAAAAAAAGGTTTTTTCCCTAGCAAATAAATTTCCCCATTTTAAAAAGGGAAAACATTTAAAAGGTTAAACACATCGGGGTTTTTTTAAAAAATACCCTTTCAAAAATTTTCAGGGGTTAAAATTTTAAATTTTTGAAAATGCCCAATAAAAACTTTTCCCCATTTGGCGAAAATACTTGCCCAATTTTCCCAAGGAAAACCTTAAACCCCAAGATTTAAATTTGGGCCGTTCCCCCCCGGGGAAATGGTGACATTATGGCAATTTAACAACATCATCGTAAACTAAATTGAAAGAAGTTAAAAACAGCAAAATATTCAAATTAAAAAGGGTAAAAACTTAAAAAACTTTCAGTGGTCCTGGGAAACCTTAACCTATCAAAATGGTTTTGGGAAAATTATTAAAATCTTAACAGCAGTATAATGATTAAAAAAATCAATCTTTAAAATATTGGGGATCTTAGTAATTACAAAGTAATTCGTGATAATTTTGTACAATTCATGATTAAAATTTTCCAGTAGCCGATGTTTTGGTTAAACGCTATCATCAATCAGAGTTTTGTAACATAAATTTTTGGTTTAAAGGAACATGTTTCTACTAAATGATTCAAAAATACCAAATATGGATAGAACTGCAGCAAATTACTGGACATTTGGGGTTTGGGAAAAATTTACTATGGACAAGCATTAGACAAAACTTTGACATAATGCAAATAATTATTCAATTTACAATAAAACCATCTAAATCTTCGATTAAAGATCCACTTCAAAGTTTTACGGGGTAAGGTTATTAAATGGGAAAAGGACGGATTCCCAATAAAACTTTACAGATAATTAATTAAAAATCAAACATGCGAATTGACAAAATTTAAAAATTAAAATAATTAAAACCTTAATGAGCTCCATGATTAGAGCTAAACACCGTATCAAATGCTGGGGAAATTTGAAAAAAAGTGTAAATTTGGTACCGCAAACTTTGGCGTATTGATAATTTCCATCAAAAAAAAAACAAAAAGGATTTACAAAGCTTACCTTCGTAAAATTTACTAAATTTTAAAATGATTAACTAGTTGAAAACATTATCAATTTAATTAAAAAGTTATGAACTATTAAATTTTAAATTTACAACTTCTTAACATTTTTTTAATTAAAAGTTCTAATACTAATAGGTGGAATTAATATTCGTAATACCTTCCAAGCAAATTTGGTTTAATATTCCATACTATAATAATTAAAAAGTACCGGTAAATTCCAGTTTAATAAATCATTTTCCAATTTTAAAATTCCATATTACAAACAATACTTTTAAACCGTTTTGAATACATAACTTTAAAGTTATTATTTTGGAAATATAATTCATAAATTCACCTATTAATTATTAAATAAGATTATACAATTTTTAATTAACATATTAAATTTGTACTCATGAATCATTAATATAATTACAGCTCAGACACAGAAAGCCCTTCAAGAATCATTCGTACATCACACTTTTAACGGTTCTCAAGATTGCAAAAAGAAACCACAAAAAATTGAAGTTACACGAAAATTTAAAAAGATAAAGGCAAAGAGAGACATAAAATGGAACAGGAAAAGAGCTTGAGAAAATAACATGCCAAGAAAGAAACAAAGCAAGAAGCATGTGGAGGAGAAGAAAAGGAAACAAACCAACACAACACTTATTATGAGGAAACCAGAATAAGAATGAAAATAGGATATCGTTAAGAATGTCATTACCCCAAATAGACATTCCCGTCCTATGAGGGAGTCGGAGAATATATAACTCCGACACCTATTCTTCTGTTCATTCTCAATCCCGTCCTATGAGGGAGTCGGGCTAATAGCTAGCTTCGGAGGCTGGGGCTCGTGGCAGCCGATGTAGAACGCTCGTTGGTGATGAATTGGAAGTCGATGACCTCAAGACCTCAGCCAAGGGTCCTCCCATCGGGGCGACCGGATTAGCCCCCCACGTTACCCTCCAATTCAACTGAGGTTTGTCCTTTTCACCATCCCCCTCGAGGTGAGTAGCAATAGGGTTATCCCCATCGCTGGTGCCAAGCTTCAACGAGAAGTCAGAGAACAGGTTCCCATTCCCGGGCATCGAGATCGACAAGTTGGTAGTGGCAGCATTGGCCGTGTCGTGCAGCGGCTTAGGAGGCCAATCATCAAAGAAGTGCCGTAGCGTCCTCCCACTGCTCGGCTGGCTGCCATCATCCCGGGCGTCGAAAGGACCCTTTGCGCTAATAACCGGGTCGGGGAGAGGCCTAGAAGCATCACGTCGGAGCCAAAGTCAGAGGAGAAAGAAAAGTTGGTGAAACATTAATAAGGAAGCTTTTCTTTCTTTTCTTTTTTATTTTTGGTGGGGGGGGCATAGAAACAAGTGGACGGGGTGACCCTTTGCAGTTGCTGGTGAAAAAATGAAAACAAGGGGTCCTACGAAGACGATAGTGGTGGGCACGCTCCATTAAGACAGTGAGAATCAAAAAAGTGAATTCATTTTGGGGACCCCTCAATCTAAGAAGGGGATGCAAAAGTTGTTTGAAAATATCAAACCAATTGATGGCATGGATGATTGTATATCAAGCTTTGGGGACTTTCTTCCTTTTGGGGAACAAGTATTCCACTAATAGTTTTATCTTCAAGTGCCATCACTAACACCCAAAACACCACAACTCCATTTATTACAACTAAACTAATCCTTACACACTATGAGAAATTATTTTGTTCAAAATACTAATCAGCAAACCCAAATGGCATGTTCGAAATAAACCAGGATTGAGCAGGACAAAGCCTAGTTGCTAAAAAGTCCTACAAAATCACACAAACTTCAAGAAAATGTTGCCATTCATGCTTATTCCAACCATAATAAAGAATAGATTAGCACATGAATTTGTATTATTATTTTTATTTCTGTCTTCATTGTTTCAAGAAGGCTAATTAGCTATTTTACCTTTGAAGAAGATCCGTGGAATGCGAAGGCACGGAGAGTGTAAAATGAGGAGGGCCACCACCACCTCCGCCGTCGCCGGCAGCCGCCACACCTTGCTTATTTTTGAGGGGTTCGCCGCCGTAAGGAGAGGTGGCGGTATTTTCCGCAGGCTTTCTTGAACGGTTCCTGCCGCGGTGCATGTGGCGCTCACCGTACTTCTTTCCCGCCACCATATCCCTGGAGCACCGCCACTTCTTGCCGTCGGTCCGCCGGCATCTCCCCGGCTCGGGATCCATCGCCGCTCGCCCCCAATACCCAGACTGCAACACTGATATCACCAAATGTTCAATTTTAGACGCAATTACTTAATTCACATAGATCAGAAAAAATCAAGAAAACAGGAAAATCACATCCACCCCAATTTAAAGTTCCCATCTTCAATCTCGCAAATTATCAAGAGAGAGAGAGAGGGAGATGGGGTTGACTTACAAGAAGACTGGAAATGGGGATAATAGTGGTAAAAAGGAGAAGTGATGAGGCTTTTCTTGACAAGATGGAGAAGTTCAGGAGGAACATCAGCTCCAGCGCTCATATGTCTGAAAATCAAGGCCTGAAGCTCCAGCTCCTGCCATTGAGACGAGCTGAAATAGCTCTCCATTCCTAACAAAAAATGCAATAAATTATAATCTCTAAAGCAAAGCAGATAAATGTTGAATCTTTGAAGCTAAAATAAAGAAAGATCTGTTTTATTTTCAACAGAAGAAACACTGCTGTCTCCAACAGCAGGGTGACTGTGTGTGTGTGTGTGAGAGAGAGAGAGAGAGAGAGAGATGAGAGAAGAGTACTGGGGATTCTGGTTGAATGATCAGAAAGGAATGCTGACAGGTTTCTGTTGGGCTCAGAGAGAAACAAAGGAGTGCAGAAGGCGTTTGTTGAGAGTGATGATCTCGCCGTTTCTTCATATCCAAGTCCATGAGAAGATATATAGCAGCCGAAAGAGAGACAGTGAGAGTGGAATTTTGTAGTAAATTGTGTATTGGTTTGTTGAGGAGTATGTTATGTTATGGTTTGATGGAGAAAAAGTTGTTGCAGAGGCTTTTGCTTCTCTCACTTTCTCTCTTTATCATTATGTCAATTGAACTTTTGATGTTTTACCAAAATCTTTAATACCTCTTTAATATATTTATACAAAATCTATCACACTTCATAAAACACTACTAAATTTATCAATTTCCATCATTTTTCAACAAATATGACCGATCAACCTTTCAATTCATCAAGTCTTTATATACTACTTTAGTATAACCAAACCATATTCATTAATGGAGATAAACATGCTTAACAATCGGCCTAACATGCTTCCGTACATCGAATTAAAAATAATCAATCAATTTTCGTCATTATACCTGTTTGACCACGAGTACTCTTGGGACTCCTTCGAGTCACTGGATTTTTACGGACTTATGAGCTCCTTTCGAGCTTCCACCAACCACGTGATCTCAACCGATGGACTCCTACCATCGGACCTCCTTCGGCAATACTCAACACATCCCTCGTCTTTTTCAATTCAGGACGTATGGTATTTGGCGATTTCTATGGAAGATTATTTTAACAAGACATCGGAATAGTCGGGCTAAAGCCTTCAACTTTTATTGATGAATTATAAAATACTTAATACATACGTATCTCCTTTGAGAGAGACAGACTCTTTGAGCTACCTATGGTAGCTTTGTGCCCTCTGCACATACAAAATAAAAACTTAAAAGGAAAAAATTGAAAAGAACTTAAACTGGAAAACTATTACAGAGATAATTATTTTTTTTTTGTTAGAAAACTTAGATGATCTTCGATGCTCTGAACTTCCTTCTGCTCTCCTTAATATAGAGATTTGATACCCTCCATTATAGCTTGAATAATAGCCTCGGATGCTTTTCTCATGACAATTTGCTCGCATATGGTGTCTCCTGCGCACACTGCTTTGTGGTAGAGTGTGAGATTCTCGTGTCTTCACATGTTGGACCATCTCCTTTTGGTGATGGCTTATCTGACACTCCACTTTCTTCCGCCGACACTTTGTCTTTGCGAAGGAGTGGAGTGCGTGACACTTCACTATCTTTCTTTAGAGGAATCTTCCGCTGATTTACCACCCATGTCGTTTCTTTTGGTGGGTAATCTTGACCTTCGAGTCCCATGACTCTTTTTTCTTGCGCTTAAACACAAAAGAAAAAACAATGTTAATCGGCAATGTTGGGACTAAATGAGTCAATGTTCATATCCAAAATTCATAATAAACTTGCCACTTACACAAACGTCTTTGTTCTTTAGAAAGGTTTTGGGATTTATGTGCCAACACCATTTTCCTTGAGTGCATCGTCACAATGACGTCGTGACCGAGTACTTAGATGTGAGCTTCTTGACAAGATCTCTTTCCCTATTTTTATATTGATGGACTTTTCTGACCATTAAGTCTCACTCTTGTTCTACATGTCTTATAACATCATTTATTGTTGCAACCAACATCTGTTTATGGCTAGGGGTGCTTATTGGATCGGTTTCGGTTAACCGAAATCAAAATTCGTTAATCGAATCGATATCCGCCAAATCCAATAACGATACCGAAACCGATTGGTTAATCGGTTAACCGATTAACCGATCGGTTAGTCGGTTTGGTTATTGGATAACCAAATTATCCAATTCGAGAAAAAAAAAAAAAAAAAAAAACCACCATATTTATTTGCTATTTTATTGATTTTCCCCTTGTTTCGACTCAAAAATCAAGCACGGAAATACCACCAAATCGACACAAGTGCAACACCATCAATTCTCCAACAAGGCAACAACAAACTGAGCAGGTGAAATAATCAATTCTCCAACAACAACCAACACAAGTCACACAACACAAATCCATCAAGTCTCCAATAATTCAAAAATAAACACAAGTCACAAAACACAAGTTATACAAGTGCAACAACAATACCAATGGTTCAAATTTCACAAAGCCCTTCGAATGATCTGACTCAAGACACTCTCTGTCGCCGTATTCGTCTATTGGTCCAGAAAAGAACCCTAGTTTTTTTTTAAATTTTTTTTCGTGGTCTAACACCACTTAAGTTCTTAACTATTAACTTGTGTATTTAATTTAATAATAATAAAATAATAAATTAATAATTATTTAATTTTGGTCATTCGGGTATACCCATTCGGTTATCGGTATACCCGATAACCGAAATTAATGTCAATTCATTATCCAATACGGAACCAAATATCTAATTAATCGGTTATTGGATATTGATAACCGATGGATATGGGTTCGGTTCGGTAATACTCGTTATCCACTTACCCAATAAGCAGCCCTATTTATGGCACAAGTACTAACACAAAATTGTTGGAATAAAAATACAGCAAATTATCCCTGCAAAAGCCAGCAGCATTAGACAACACATGTATATGCTAAAAAGAAAAGAAAAAAAATAAGCACAAGCAACAAAACAGAATGTTGATAATCTAAAGTCCCAATATTCGATCCACAACAAACTAGATGCAACAAATGCCAATAGACTTCCTAAGGTAAGAAAAAATCTAAAGTTTTGGCGAAGATATATGATGTCTGGTTTTCAGTGGGAACAAATTTAATGCAAATCAAGTTCTTCTCAACTAGATCTCTAATAAAGTGGTGTCTGATATCAATTTGCTTAGTACGTGAATGTTGCACAGGGTCATTAGATATATCAATAACACTCATATTATCACACAACACAGTCAATATATCATTTTCCATACCCTAATCATCCAACATTTGTTTGAGCCAAAGCAGTTGAGCATAACAACTTGCAGCAGAGATATACTCAGCTTCGGCTATAGAGAGAGAGAGACACAATTCTGCTTCTTGCAAGACCATGACACAACATTGTTACCTAGGAGATAACATTCTTCACTGGTGTTCTTTCTATCATCAGTATCACCTGCCCAATCAGCCTCACTAAAACCAACAATGTTAGAGTTAGTATCTTTTGAGTACCATATTCCAAAATCTATTGTTCTAGCAACATACTTGATGATTCTCTTGCTTGCAAATAAGACTCATTTGGCATAACATGATATCGAGCATACACCCCCATGTTGTCTGCTCGTAGTAAGGTACAACAGGGTTCTTATTATTCCTCTATATAATGTTGGGTCATCAACATCAATACCAACATCGTCTCTGCACAGTTTATCACTGGAGCTCATGGGAGTTCTCATATGCTTAGCACTTCCAAGCCTCTTGATAAGTACTTTCGAATACTTGCTCCCGGAGAAGAAGATGCCCTCTGATGCTTGCTTGACTTGTAGTCCAAGAAAAAAATTAAGTTCATCTATCATACTCATTTCAAATGTTGTTGACATAGTTTTCGCAAAATCTTCAACAAGAGCAGAGTTAGTAGCACCAAACACAATGTCATCAACATATATTTGAGCAATGATAATGTTTCCACCATACGTTTTGATGAACAAAGTCTTATCAAGTTTTCCCCTAGTAAAACCAAACTCAATGAGAAAAATTATAAAATGTTCATACCAAGCTCGAGGAGTTTGTTTCAACCCATACAAAGCCCTTTTCAGTTTATACACATGCTCAGGTTTGTTAGAGTCCTCAAAACCTTTAGGTTGTTCAACATAGGCTTCTTCAGTTAACATTCCATTCAGAAAAGCACTCTTAACATCCATCTGCAACAGTGAGATTTCAAGTTGGCAAACAATAGCAAACATGAGTCAAATAGATTCAATCCTAGCAACATGAGTGAATGTTTCATCAAAATCAATCCCTTCAACCTAAGTGTATCATTGAGCAACAAGTCTAGCCTTATTCCAAACAAACTTGCCCTTTTCATCAGTTTTATTTTTAAAGATCCACTTAGGTCCTATCATATTCTTATCAGTGGGTCTGAGCACTAATTCCCACACATCATTCCGGATAAATTGACTCAGTTCATCACGCATGACATTAATTCAGTCAACATCTTTCAAAGCTTCAGTAACATTCTTTAGCTCAACCTAGGAATGTCGGTTGTAACCCAAAATGTTGCCAACATAAGATGTTACCAACATCCTATCCAATATCCATTGGAATCAACATTGACTCTAACAGCATTATTGATTGATTTTTCAAAAAAATGTTGCAAGAATTCATGATTCTTCCGTTGGAGCTTCTTCCTTTATGGAGGCCGTGAAGATGGGTGTGGAAGTATATCACCATTTTAAGGCATGTAATATCTTTTACTTGTCTGTCCTTTCTCATGTCTATGTTAAAGTGGTTATTTTAATTCATCCTTTGTGGACATTTGGGTTTTCTAGGTTTTTGAGCGTTTTGAAAAGTGCACATTTCCTCAAAAAATTGAGGTTTTAATGTCACAACCTGTTATTCCTAAGGGCGGTTTAGCCGGAACTATGAATCGAGTGAGAATTAAAAGCAGGAAAAGAGGGGCATTGTGTTGTAGTGGCATACATTTAAAGGAAACCGACATTTATATAAATATTATATCATAACTTAACATCCGCAGTGAAAACGTCCCAAGTACACATATGACGATGTGTACTCAAGGTTCTAACTTATGTCAGCGACATAAGGAAACCACTGTTCAATGCTTCTTTGTTCCATCATCTGCTCAACCTGCACATCAAAAATGAATATGTAGGGTTGAATATAAAAATACTCGGTGGACACTTACCAAATCATTTATCATTTGAATTGTCTTGCCGAACAAGAAAACACGGGTTTTTCTGAAAGGCCGTGTTTACTAAATATTTTCATCATTTTCATAATATTGTGGTGGACCATTTTATGTCCGTATGATCCATATCTACAACATCATGCGCCGTAGAAGGTGGCCATCTTCCACAGACGTTGTGACCGACCTAGAAAATCATTCGGCACACAGTCACCGTAACTAGCTGAGGAAACCTTTCAGCACACAGTTATCATCAGTGTATACGTTAATCCTTACTGGGAATTCTACATCTAACATATGATCCGAATTCAATTAACATCAAGTTGGCGAACCAATACATATAGGATGCATATATAAAACTTAAACATTTTGGGCAGACAATTAACAGTAAATATTTCGTCATCATTTCATTTCAAAAGAAGTATTGTAAATAAAGCATTTGGCATTTCATTTTATCCTTGAGGAGAAAGCTCACCTGGTATTTTGCTTTTTGCCAACACAATGTACTTCATCTTTCTCTTCTTTTTTTATCCTCGTACTTTACCTTTACGTACAAGAAAAGGTTTAACTTTATTTGAGTTCTTGGACAATGTCGATTATCGTTAATAGACTATATAACTTTTAACATTTTATGATTTTGCATCGTCATTACAGAATAAGAGATATAAAATATCTCGATTTGGTTCCGTCTAGTCATAGCGGAGCTACTATTTTCGTCCATTATTATATTTTCTTATCCGGCTAAACTTCTTATTTATTCTTAAGCTTGGGGACTAGCTTATTCATTAAGGTCGTTCATCAACCTCGAATCAGATTAAAATTCTAAGCCCTCGTTTCATTTCTTGTGTCTCATTTCCTATTTCAACTATTTAGAGAAATCCATATTTAACTAGGCGTAAATCATAACTCTGTAGATAATCATAACTCTACGCATGCTCAAATACTAATAAAATAATATTCTTGATTTCTCATGCTTAACTAAACAAACATCGACTGACTGCTTCCAAACTTTAATCGTTTACTTATTATATATCGTATAACACATAGGTCACATTACATTTCGTATAAAATTTACGATATCCTAGAACGGCCGACTTCAAGTATAAGCCAGTTTTAGAAAAATACCTAACATGTCCAGAAAATTACTATAAATTTATATGTCATACTAGATATATCATAGAATATATATGTGATAAGATTTGACAAACAAAAATCGAATAATCCGAACGTGGAGCTTTAGATTTTCATCCAAATGAGTTTTATGTCCTAATGCGTAGGCGAAAAATTCTCAATTTAATTCTATATGCTCGTATGTTAACAGGAAATATAAATATGAAGTCACTTTGTTCAAATAAAATCAAAATTCGAACATAGCTCGACTTTAAAAACGAGCAAAAACCTAACCTTTATAACCTTTAGTCATATTCATAATCCTAGCAAATATGGATTATACGAACAACATTAATTCTCGACTTTTAACATTTGACGTCGTCTCTCTATTTTTAATAAATTTAAAAATAAATATGCAAGTACAAAAAATTTGACGTCTGTCTCTCTATTTTTAATAAATTTTAAAATAAATATGCAAATACAAAACATACTCCAAATTTAAATTTAAACGTAAGAATGTAGAAAATGACGAGACTAACCTTCAGACGGTTTAGATTTACCAAGAATCGATAAACAGTCGAGAAATTGAAGAAGAAAATATTTAAGAAATAAACTTCATTTTCTTTCTTTCTTTGGTTTGCTCTGGTTCACGAAAAAAATTAAGAAAAATGCAAGGTATGATCAATTTGATCCATTACCCTTTCTTTCTTTCTTTTTTTTTAAAAGACACACATGCACACTACACTTATACGTACACACACAATTTCACATACATGTATACAGACACTGTCATACATTAGCACATACATACTATGTATAAACATATATAATACTAATATATTATTGTAGTTGGGGTTATGAGCACTTTCCGTTTTTTTTTTCTTTTATCATTACCTTTTTTCTTTTTCTCTTTTTTTCCTTTTATATTTATTGCATTGTATTTATTGCATGTATATATTTTTTTAAATACTTGCATCCAGAATATACATACTATATAAGTATAATTGGGATAGTCCCAATCCACGATAATTTGTCTATATTTTCTTTTATTTTATTTATTTATTTATTTATTTTATTTTTAATAAATTGGAACTAAATTCCAATAATTAAATTGGATTTGGCCAGATAAAATTTCATTTGGCGAACGAATTAATAATCTGACTTTAGGGAATTCGTGATTCCCGTCGTTTTTATTATTCACTTTCATACGTTAGTCTAGTAATTCTAGGATATGTTCAAAATCGAGTATGAACTACAAAGTCTCAACCAATGGATTGTAATTTCTCGGCTTTCCATTTACCTAAAGATGAAATTTAAAAAATCTCGTCATTGGGTTTGTATCATAAAATAGTGAATGGAAATGTCGCGTTGCGTATCTATTTCCTAATTCAAAATCCGGGAGAATAACACTAGCCCAAGAATTAATCGTTAATTACGGACTTTTGAACTTCTCGATATGGGTGAACAAAATATCCGAAAATCGAATATCCGATCCGAACCAAATCAAGATTTAAAATTCGAGCCGATTTTTCGGATCAGATTGAATTCTTTTTAAATTTCGAGTTTTCGGATCGGATTGGATTTTTTAAATCCAAAAAAATCCGAATTATATTTAATTTATATATAATAAAAATATTTTATTTAAATATTTTAAATCTAATATAAATATATATAAGAATTAACAAAAATTGGTTTCGGATTTTTCAGTTCGGTTCGGATTTTTTTATAAAAAAATCGGATTTTCGGTTCGAATCGAATTTTTTCTCTTTCAAAATTAGGATTTTCGGATCAGTTCGGATTAGGTAAAAATCCGAACCAAAATCCAAATGCTCACCCCTACTTCTCGAACACTGATTCGTTTTTACTTTCATTTCTACAAATTATTCTTATTTATCGGCAATGCAAAATCCTAATTTTAATGTTTAACTAGTCTTAAACCGAGTTTAGACGACCGAGGTATTACATTCAAAGTCATAGATTTCTCTACTTCATACACTTGTATACATTACGTTACAAATGTATGACACTTCCAATTTCAGGCTGTTATATATCAAGAAGAAGTATGGACAAGATGCCACCAACGTCGGGGATGAGGGTGGCTTTGCTCCTAATATTCAAGTAATGTCTTTCAATTGGCCTACGACTTCATCTCTTTTCTGTACGAGAGTGTTCATGGTTCTCGTTCGTCGCAACTTCAGGAGAACAAGGAAGGTCTCGATCTTCTTAAAACAGCTATTGCTAAGCAGATTATGAAGGAAAAGTGAGTTCCATTTGCCTAGCTCGCACTAGGTTGCTATCGGAATGGATGTTGCTGCATCTAAATTTTATGGAAAAGATCAGAATTATGACATGAACTTCAAGGAAGAGGCAAGTTCTATATCAGCTGTGTGGATGGCTCCATTTACAATATCTGCTGATCACTAATGCTTTTTTCCAATATTTTGCTTCTCTTTGTATTTTTGCAGAACAATAACGGATCCCAAAAGATCTCAGGTGACAAACTCAAGGACATGTACCAGTCGTTTGTTTCTAAGTACCCTATTGTATCAATTGAAGATCCATTTGACCAAGCTGACTGGGGGACCTTTGCGAAGCTTACCACAGATATTGGAGCTAAAGTTCAGATTGTGGGAGACGATCTTCTTGTCACCAATCCAAAGGTGATTGATGCCATGCTTAAATATTTTCAGGATTCGTACAGAATACTGGCATTAAGTAATAGTTTTGCCTCCATAGCATTTAATTCTTTCCTTCCTTACCTCGGTTTTCATTTTTGCAGAGAGTCGAGAAAGCAATCAAGGAGAAAACATGCAATGCCCTTCTTCTCAAGGTTTCATTTTTGACTTGGGGAAATCTTGACAATACAATTATTTGGTTCATTTTTGCTTCCAGGTTGATAGAAAACATAGGGAGACGGTAAAAGCTTTCGTAAGTAACGCCATTGTTTCATCATTAATAAGGCTACTGTTTTATATATCTCCAGAAAAGGAAAACATCACTAATTATAACAATACAACTCAGTTAACCCTAGGGATTAGGAATCAAGGAATATGCCAAAGAGTACGAAAACAATTAGGAAGAGACACGTATAGAAAACTAATGTATGACTATAGAATCATCATTGATCTCCTCATGAAGCTGAGCTGTCACTCCAGCATTTGCTATAATCTTTTGATGTTGAGTTGGCTTGCAGCCTTGACAATCTGAGCTAATACACATTATGAACTAAGGCTTTAAAATGAAGAAACACATTATGAACTTCACTCTTGGCTTTTAATAGATAAATCCACACAAACCTACTATAATGATCAATAAAACTAACATAGTAAACAAAATCATTGGAACTAGTGACCGGGGCAGGACCCCAAAGATCACTATGTATGAGTCAAGAGGAGTGCTATGTTGTGTTTCAGAGTCAGAATAAGGTAATCTATGCATCTTAGCAAAAGCACAAGGTTGACACAAATTGTGAGATTGTATTGCATTAAAGGAGAGATTACAAGAAGTCAAAGCTTTCTTTACAATTTCAACATTACAATGCCCAAATCTGTTGTGCCAAACATCTAGACTAAGGGGAAGAACAGAATTAGAAAGAGCAGTTGGAGGTTGCGAAAACGCAGACGTTACAGCAGGTTGATTGAAGGCAGTAGGAAAACTTGAAACAAAGCAACGAGGAGGTGTGGCAGTGGTGTTGTGGAGTAGAAACTGGTAGAGCCCTCCTTTAAGGATGCCCTTGAGGAGAATATCTTGAGTGACCTGATCCTTAACAAGACAGAAATCAGAATGGATTAAAAAAAAAAAAACTCGATTATCTTTAGCAAACTGAGACACACTAAGGAGATTCTTAGTTAAATAGCGAACATCGAGCAGATTAGTGAGAGTGAATTGTGTAGAATGTGTAGGAGTGGTGAGAAGAACTTTTCCTATGTGAGCGATGTCCACTCCTTGACCATTTCCCATCTGCAGCTTACTCGATCCCTGATACTCAGAAGCTATGTTTAGATTAGACAAGTCATGAGATACATGGTTGGTAGCTTCAGAATCGGGATACCATGTATTCTCACTATTATAATCGGAGGCTGCATAATGAGAAACGACACTGGGAGAATAATGAGAAGCAGAGGGAACCTGAACCATGTGAACTCCCGGATTAAAATAACCTTGTGATTGTTGAGGTTGTTGTTGTTGTTGCTATTGTTTAGGAACAAAGGTTTGATCAAACATATGCCAACAACGATCGGCTGTATGATCGGGAATGAAGCACACTTGACACATAGGCTTATTTCCAGGATTTTTACCTCGCCATCTTCCACCAATGAAACCACCTCTGTTAGGTCTACCTCGACCACCTCCTCTGCCAGAATTACAACCTCCCCTTCCTCTGTTACTAAGAGCATGTAATATCCCTCCGACCAGTCAGGTCGGGACAGAGGGATATCACGGGGTTATAAGTGAAATAAGGAAAGGACAAAGGAACCGAAGGAAAATAGTCACACATATAATATTATATATATTTAGGTAATATAATATATATTTGTTAGAACATCAAACTTATGACGAAATCCTAGCGAACTGATAATTTAAAAAGAGAATTAAATTAATAAATAGTGAAATAATCAAAATCTTAACATGAGAAAGGGTGGTGCAAATGTCATCCCGTATATAGGGCCTATGCGTTTTTATTAAGCAACTCAAAGTAAAATCAAACATTTGACACAAATACCATGTTTATAGCTTTGGGAAAATATTAGAAATTAGACTACCAAGAGTTTTGGATTTCGACCAGTCAATGTCTAAGTGTCGAGTCGCCTCGCCGCCATGCTAGCTCCTCAACCCGAAAACATTTGAAAAGAGTTTTGGGCTAAGTACTAGCGTACTCAGTGGGATCTTATGCCCCATTTTGAGAAATCACGGTTCATAAACAGTTCAAGAAAAGAGCATGCTAAACACATATCATAGGGCAGGTTTTAAAGAGAAAAGGCTGACCCTATATATGCAAAACATATTTTCTCCGAGCGAGCTCGATCGCGATATACTTCCTCGCTCATCACATCCGTGCTACCCATTGGACCATAGGGGGAAACAACGTTCCACTAATGGCCGCCTTCGCCAAGACTAGGGAACTTGACCAAGTTCACCCAGCCCGGACTTCCGTGTACACTACCTCAGCCAGTACTTAGCTCGAGGCATGATCGTTAACTATCTCCGGCCGAAGCCGTAGCGGATAAACCGCTCCAAGGTCAGCACCAAGTAATGAGCAATAAAAACAGCATGCAACTTCTCAATTTTAAATAAATAACTTGGGGCTTAATAACCCGAAATACATTGCAGAAAATAAATCCCACCTGTCACCGAAGTGGTACCAATAGTTCATCTTATTCGTACCTATCCACTGGTTGTCCTTGGATGAACCTTAACCAGTCCTACAAGATGAGTCTAATTCTTAGCATGATTATTTCATAATGATTTCGTAATCCATGCCCAAGCTCAAACTTATCTATTCCAAATTTAGGATCTAGAGTTAAAATATTTGTCGGGTCTTAGTAGTCATATTCTATTTTAGTACATATCATGATAAGAAATGCACCAAGTAATCACGTAGTTACATGCTTTTCGGTTAAGACATGCTCGTAAGAGTAGTGTTGTGTTGGTTTATCATATTTCATGCGCCTTATTAATTCTCTAACATGCTCGTAACATAATATGTTTGAATGCATCATTTGATGACATGTCACCATATAAGACATGATTCCAACACTTAACCAAATTTGTGATATTTAACTTTAGCAAAACTATTCAAGTGACATACTTTGACGATTCGTAACTCTCTAGTCAAAATACATATGGTCACAAAAGACACATTCTAGAAACCTCTAAACATCTACTACAAGTTTTAAGAAGGAATCGAGTTCAAAATAATTATGGTTCGGAGATATAAGGTCTCAAAGTGGGCAGCTCGAACTGACTTCTATAATTAGCATATTTTCATGATTTTCAGATTTAACTTAGCAACGAGCCATTTTACGAGGCTCGTAACGCTTGACTCACAATGCAAAATGGGGAGAGATCCCATTATAGAACCCTTGTAACAAGGACTACATGTTTTATTAAGAAAGACTCAAAAGATACCCGATGCATCAAGAGATACAAGAGCTCAAAGTTGATGGTTGAAAACGAACAGTTTCGGGTAAGTGATTTTGGGTGAACGAAAAGCATACCTATAGGACTTGTATTGAGATCAAACTTTCCAGATCATATCTATGCATGGGAAGGAACATATTTTATGAAGAAACCAAAGTGAAAGTCAAACTACAAACGGCTCGTACCTCTCTCGCAAAAGTTGGACTTGAATAGTTTATTAAAATAGGAATTAGGCTTAGGCAGTTTTGACAAAAACACTTACTGTAATGCGTTAACTTTAAAAATTCACTGAGAGCTTATTATAAAGAATCTGAAAATTTAACACATCAGATTGAAAAGCCATTTGAGTCTAGTTTAATTCAGAAAAAGCCTTACTCAATTATCTGCAATAGGTTGGGTGCTAAAAATATTTTACGATAAGCTATCCTTGTCAAGACAGTGTTGTGCAGTTTATTTATAAATTCCATACTAAATAGTAAAATTTTTATAAAAATCTGGAAAATTTCAGAAAGCTTATCGACATCCTAAATTATGTTTTTACCAAATTTCATAGTTTTCCATTTATCCAAACTCAAAACGAAAGCTACAAACCGTGGGTGATGAACAGGGTAATTTAACAGTTTTGTGCAGTGCGTTTGGAAAATATAATTAAAATAGTAAAACACCTTGGATTAACTTGAAATTTAACAGAGACATGATATACATGTTTAATTACAACATAGTTAAATTTGGTACTCATCGGACCACTAAAACCTAGTTAATTAATTCCACATATGTACTGTTCGTGCAGCCAACTTCCAGTTTTCATCCAAGTTCATAATTTTAAGTAATTTCTTTCATGCATTTCATCAAACACAATATGTGCACATATATAAGACACGAAATCTTGGTGAATTTATCACCCCAATCCCCAACAAAGTTCATCATTTAAATCATGCAATCCATACACCATCAATACACAACATAGCAACTGGCTGGAAACATACAATTCAATGACATGCAATCACTCACATGTAGAAACCCATCAATCTCAAGCACTTAGGCATACATGCATGTATGTCATTTGAATACTAGCTCAAGGTGTATATAATTCACCTTAGAGACGTTTTAACAGTAATCAAGAGATTGATGAAGAAGACGTTGAACTCAAAGCTTAGAAATGTTTCGGCCGTTCCTTACACCAACAAGAGTTATAAAATCCACTTCCAAATTAGCAAGTAGGATCCATCTACCAAGACATAAGATGAGTGAGGTTCTTAGCTAGGGAAAAAAAAAAGACACAGATGAACCTCACCTTGAAATTGGACTAAGCCATTGGCCTTTTGTGCCTAGCCGATGGAAGTACTTGAAAGATGGAAATTGAGAAAATATAAGAGAGCTTTGAGTGTAGGGGCTGCCTTGATTATGAGGTGGCCATAAGCCACTTTACTGTTCCGAAGAGAATGACGGAGAGAGGAAAATATGAGTGGTTTAAAGAAACAATGGAGAATTACTTGAGAGAAATAGAGGAATAGTAGGGGAAAGGGGTCTGCCGCAGTGGGAGGAATAGGAGTTTGGAATAGTCTAAGTGTTACACTAGTTGGAAGGATGACAAAGGCATGTAGGGTGGCAGGTGTCACCACTTTAGGGCTAACACACACAATTCATGACACCTACACAAACACATGCACCAACACACAATACTTTGTGCACACTAACACACGATAAACATATCACATATACACTCACATGTAAATATAGAATATAGATATAGATATAGAGAGAGATATACATCATACATATTGGCACACGCCTACTTAACTAATATATGTATATATGTATTTAATTATTTAAGTATGCTATATAATTAATTAAATTATCACTTAATATTTGACATAGTATAATTTGGTAGCATGTAATTCACATATGGAGCTTCTAATCATTTTCTTAGAAGCATATATGCATATATTATTTTATTTAGATATTAAATTATCAAGAACTAACTTGTCCATACACGTAAAATGCAACATGTTAGTACTTTATATAATAAGAATCAAATTTGCAAACACTCTGGGTGCTCAATTATATTATCACCATCTTCTTATTTAACATGTACTAGCTTCCTGCAGTTATAGATACTTAGTAGCGAGGCTCGTAATTCAAAATTCTTCACACACCATGATATGCATGCTAATGAGAAAAGATTTCTGAGTTTTTAATTGGGTTTAAAAGGAAAGATTTTCTCGAGAGAAAAAAAAACAAAGTTTATTATTAGCATATTTCATTAAGGTTCATTACTAGCAGACAACTCTCCGGGATATTACAAACTACCCCCGTTAGAAAAATTTCGTCCTCGAAATTTCACGGTGTCTAGCGGCATAAGTCTAGTAAGGCTTCTTAGAGCTCGGTTTTTATTCTCTCATTATCCTTCTTGGTTCTTAATGTCTTTAGAGAAATCACTAATAGTGGATCCTTGCTTCTAAATGGTTAAATGGAACTCTTAGCGTACCCAATTAAGCCTTTCATGTTTCGTTGTGTCACTCTGATCAGACTCCGTGATCACAGTATATACCACGTTGTGACTCTATATCTCATATTGGGGAGAAATCTTCACCTTAGAAGCAATAAGGTCATCGGTCGCCTCGTCGAGAAAAAGAAAGCAAGATTATCAGACTAATAGGAGACGCCGAGAAAGAGCTAGAGAAGATAAAGGTTGAGAAGACTTGGGAAACTTTCACCTTTGAGCTATTATGGTCGTCAGCCAGTTAATCTGGGCGGTAAGATTGATGGCACTGAGGTGCGAGAGCGGGAGGTGAGGATCGTATGATGCGAGCGAAAAAGATTCATTTTTTTGTCATTAGTGAGAGGGAAAACTTGGAAGTTGTGGATACCTTCAAGCATTTGGATAATACGTTGGGTCAAGTAGCATTAGGATAAAGGACATGAAGTCCTTGTTCGAGGAGGGAAGAGGTTGATGGTGAACGTGATCAGATGACTGTATCGAGAATTTTGGATCTCAATCTTATCCTATGCATTGAGCGAGGTCGTTTGACGAGCGTCATGTTCCATGGTTCAAGGTGATAAGCATGCTAGGGTAGTGAGGAAAGTTTACCTTAAGAAAATGTCGAGGTCTAAATGAGACATAATCTACTCTCTTTTTTTCTTTTTTTTTTTCTTTTTTTTTTTGCTTGGGGCATGCGTTATACTCGTCGTTACACTTACCGGTGTGCACTATGGGTAATCCCGCCAAAGTCTATGTATCGATTGTATGAGAGAGGTTCATCATGGTAAGGGTGAGATGCATGTGCACTGAGGTAAGTTCTAGGTATGAACTTGGTAAGGATGGATACGCCTGAGGGTATGTACGTCTTGACTTATTTATGATCTTGGGTTCTACTTGTTCGCAAAAACACTCCAAGTGCTTACGGATTCTCGCACTTGGCTTCATATAGGTAGTGTTTTCGAATCTCCAGCACGTCCTTGTCTGCTACAATCTCACATCGGTGGTCGGGTAGTTCACTTCACAGGGTCATTAATATCGTGTTGCGTTTGCTGTGATTTTTCTTCTTTGCATCCACATATATATTGGTCTTTGCTTCAGAGTGTCGATGTATGCAGCCTATCATTTGTTTCTTTGCGGTGTTTCTTGTGTTAGTGCCGAAGTTGATCTCATCTCGAGTTCTTGCATTGGGCTATGTATCCTAGGGTACTTTATGAAACGATTTATATTAAGAGTGAAAACCATCATCTGTCTATCTACTTATTGTCTTCAACATCATTTTCTTAGCATTTCCTTGTGATGTGTCTCCTTCCTTGAGTGAGTGGTCATTTGGTTTGCTTAAGTCTGGACCGGTGACAAGCCGAGTCTTATACTAACAAACTCGGGATTCAGTTTCTATCGGCATCAATAGGTATGGTCAAAGATCAAGACGGATAATAAATATCTTGAAAGTATGAGCGTCCAAGCATATTTAGAAATTACTTGGTACGATAGGAGTATCTCAAATAATATGTCCAATGATGACTTTAATCGAATGGGATTTGCCTCACTTGAGGACTTCCAAAACTGAGTTCATCCCAAGTGAGAATTTGAAAAGCAAGTTAGTAAAAGTTTTCCTCTTATGATAGAGGTTTGAACAACGAAAGTTTGAACAATGATAAAATTTCATAGTCAAAGTGACATGAGAATCCTCACAAAAGATTTAACCAAGTTTCTTAATTGAGACGGATAAGGCACTGGAAGTAGGGAACAAATTACCTAGTTTAGAGATTTGTCATTTCAGAGACTTGTTGAGTTTGTAAGAACTGCCTCTAGGGAGGACTTTTCAAGGATGGCCCTACGATACGCCTCTAATGAGGATTTTAGTACGATGACAAACAAGAGTCATTAAGCATGAAAGCATCGTGAAAAAAAATGCGACTAAATTGAAATGCTTCAGCTTGCAAAGATAACAGGAAAGAATGAGTATGAAGCTGATCAAAACAACATAGACTGATACGAGGTTTTTGTCTAAATGGATTAGTGTAAAGGTAATGCTTAGAGGATGTATGGATATAGCCTCTTGATCCTAGTCCAAGTATCATTCTAAAATTTTACTGTTGGTGCCATCCTCCCTTAGCTTGTCTATTATGTACTAGAATTGGTAGCTTGCCTCATTCTATAGGTCCAAGGTCTATTTTCTACATGTCGGTAATGCTTTTGAGCAAGAGCTTCTTCTTTGTGTGGTGGGTGGGTGGGGATACTCCACTAGTCTTAACTACTTATAGGCAAAGAAGATGGAGTATAGGCAGAAGTTTGGAAGCCTTTCGTTTTTCTTAGATGGTCTTATTTTTGGGTCGTCCTTCCTCTAGTGATCGATGGAATCCTGTAATAAGGGAACGAGTACTTTCAACAGTGGAACGCTCTTCGACTTGACATGTTAAATTGGCTGGGGATTTTTTTTTTTTTTTATTTTTCAGTATAGTTGCATTATCGTCGGTGTGGAGGCTCCGGGGTGTCCATCTTCTTGAAGTCACAATAATACTTGCTCGAAGTCATGACGGCCATCCTGGTCGAGTAGAGATTTCGAGTTGTGAGGTGTGAACTAGAACTGTCGACGTTTCTTTAGTCTTTGCTTCATGATTAGTCTAGTGAAAACCTATCGACGGTCGTGGTCGTTATTACATAGTTATATTCGATCGAGATCGTCGGGTCATGATACTTGGTGTGGTGACCACTTCTTTGTTTGCAGTTCTAGAGTTGACGATCGGGATGTTGGTTAGCAGATATGAGTATGGTGTACTGAACGTGAAAATTTTACGATCTACATGAGCAGAATCGAAACAATTGGCTGGAAAACTGCGGAGTGTAGGTCAGAGATGTCAACAAATCTTGGTTTTCTAGGAACCGTGCCGAATTTGCAGGGCACCTACATCATTCGGTTAGGAGTTTACAGTGTCTTTTGCATGGACTGGAAATGTAGCTGCAATCATCCATGACGAGGTTACTTGTTACACGAGGACTGGTGGTAATTGCCACAACTAGATAGTCGAGGTAGGTTGAAAATCTGTAGCTATGACGTCAATAATTGACGTGGGGTTATAAGAGTTTTGGGTACTCAATCTCAGGTGATGCAGTAATCCCGTGTTATAGTTGCCGACTAGTGGAAATTAACTATTCCAATATGACTTAGGAATTGTTTTGCTAGCGGTAGCATAAATCATCTTATATTCTCATTAACCTCCGTTTAGTTGGTAACTCGAGGATCATCTTCGTTGCAACTTTGTGTTTTGGTAAACCGTCCTTCTCGGGCTAATTTTCATCTAGTGACGAGAATCATAACGTACCTCTCTATTGATTCCTTAGGACTCATTGTGTGGCTTCTAAGGTAATAACGGTGTCCTACCACCCACAAGGTATAATTCTAGTCGAGCGCTTAGAGTGTAATCTTAGAAAGTCAGACTAGGTTCAAGAGAAAAACAACATAAGGGAACATAAGGAAATCTAGGTTCTCGTAACCTATGTATCTCGATGGTTCTCATCTTAGTGAGATTCCTTAAATTCTAACAATTCTTACTTATCGACTTGACATATTGTCCATGATTACTCGTGAGATTTTATTTCTAAATTCAAGGTTTAAACTTAACTTGCTCACTTCAAGGGTAGAGTCAACAAGAAACTCTACTTGATATCCAGGTTTCTTCGTTCTTTCTGCTACTAGTATCTCATTTGGGACCCACTCCGGTCTCATGGGCTCCTTCATCCCATTCTGATCATTCCATGATATCATATAAACATGAAGGTATTTTCTCAACCGACCATTAACAATTGAACCATTTTCCTATCTCAAACATTTTCAAAATTTTCACTCAAATTACGTACATAACTTTTTCATGAAACATTCACTTCATTTTATTTGAGAATAAATTTGGAATCCATCAGTTCAAGAAACATACCTTTCAGAGGGCACCATGGAAGAGAGAGACGACAAGCGATTGACTGTCCTTCAAGAATCAAAAGATTGTACCCTAACTTTAATGAGGAGTGGGTTTGATAACAAGGGCCAAACAATGAACTAGGATAGGAGTTCTATCAAGGAGATCTCTAAAAGTCAAGACTATTTGGAAGAGTAAATTTTGGTAGTCAAAACGAGTCAAAAGGAAAATGCTGCAGATTAGACTGATTCGAAATAAAACGTTGGCAGTCAGAGCGGAGCCTGAGCTCTGATACCATTTGTAATATCCCTCCGACCAGTCAGGTCGGGACAGAGGGATATCACGGGGTTATAAGTGAAATAAGGAAAGGACAAAGGAACCGAAGGAAAATAGTCACACATATAATATTATATATATTTAGGTAATATAATATATATTTGTTAGAACATCAAACTTATGACGAAATCCTAGCGAACAGATAATTTAAAAAGAGAATTAAATTCGAATAAATAGTGAAATAATCAAAATCTTAACATGAGAACAGGGTGGTGCAAATGTCATCCCGATATAGGGCCTATCGTTTTTATTAAGCAACTCAAAGTAAAATCAAACATTTGACACACAATACCATGTTTATAGCTTTGGGAAAATATTAGAAATTAGACTACCAAGAGTTTTGGATTTCTTGACCAGTCAATGTCTAAGTGTCGTAGTCGTCTCGCTCGGCCATGCTAGCTCCTCAACCTGAAAACATTTGAAAAGAGTTTTGGGCTAAGTACTAGCGTACTCAGTGGGATCTTATGCCCCATTTTGAGAAATCACAGTTCATAAACAGTTCAAGAAAAGAGCATGCTAAACACATATCATAGGCGGGTTTTAAAGAGAAAAGGTGACCCTATATATGCAAAACATATTTTTCCCGAGCGAGCTCAGATCGCGATATACTTCCTTGCTCATCACATATGTGCTACCCATGGACCATAGGGAAACAACGTTCCACTAATGGCCGCCGCCAAGACTAGGAACTTGGCCAAGTTCACCCAGCCGGACTCCGTGTACACTACCTCACCAAGACTTAGCTCGAGGCACGATCGTTAACTATCTCCGGTCGAGCCGTAGCGGATAAACCGCCCAAGGTCGCACCAAGTAATGAGCAATAAAAACAAAGATGCAACTTCTCAATTTTAAATAAATAACTTGGGGCTTAATAACCCAAATACATTGCGTAAAATAAATCCCACCGTCACCTAAGTGGTACCAATAGTTCATCTTATTCGTACCTATCCTTTGGTTGTCCTTGGATGAACCTTAACCAGCCCTACAAGATGAGTCTAATTTTAGCATGATTATTTCATAATGATTTCTCGTAATCCATGCCCAAGCTCAAACTTATCTATTCCAAATTTAGGATCTAGAGTTAAAATATTTGTCGGGTCTTAGTAGTCATATTCTATTTTAGTACATATCATGATAAGAAATGCGGCAAGTAATCACGTAGTTACATGCTTTTCGGTTAAGACATGCTTCTGTAAGAGTAGCAGGTTGTGTTGGTTTATCATATTTCATGCGTCTTATTAATTCTCTAACATGCTCGTAACATAATATGTTTGAATGCATCATTTGATGACATGTCAGCCATATAAGACATGATTCCAACACTTAACCAAATTTGTGATATTTAACTTTTAGCAAAACTGTTCAAGTGACATACTTTGACGATTCAGAACTCTCTAGTCAAAATACATATGGTCACAAAAAGACACATTCTAGAAACCTCTAAACATCTACTACAAGTTTTAAGAAGGAATCGAGTTCAAAATAATTATGGTTCTGGAGATATAAGGTCTCAAAGTGGGCAGCTCGAACTGACTTCTATAATTAGCATATTTTTCATGATTTTCAGATTTAACTTAGCAACGAGCCATTTTACGAGGCTCGTAACGTTTGACTCACAATGCAAAAATGGGGGAGAGACCCCATTATAGAACCCTTGTAACAAGGACTACATGTTTTATTAAGAAAGACTCAAAAGATACCCGATGCATCAAGAGATACAAGAGCTCAAAGTTGACTGGTTGAAAACGAACAGTTTCGGGTAAGTGATTTTGGGTGAACGAAAAGCATACCTATAGGACTTGTATTGAGATCAAACTTTCCAGATCATAACTGTGCATGGGAAGGAACATATTTTATGAAGAAACCAAAGTGAAAGTCAAACTACAAACGGCTCGTACCTCTCTCGCAAAAGTTGGACTTGAATAGTTTATTAAAATAGGAATTAGGCTTAGGCAGTTTTGACAAAAACACTTACTGTAATGCGTTAACTTTAAAAATTCACTGAGAGCTTATTATAAAGAATCTGAAAATTTAACACATCAGATTGAAAAGCCATTTGAGTCTAGTTTAATTCAGAAAAAGCCTTACTCAATTATCTGCAATAGGTTGGGTGCTAAAAATATTTTACGATAAGCTATCCTTGTCAAGACAGTGTTGTGCAGTTTATTTATAAATTCCATACTAAATAGTAAAATTTTATAAAAATCTGGAAAATTTCAGAAAGCTTATCGACATCCTAAATTATGTTTTACCAAATTTCATAGTTTTCCATTTATCCAAACTCAAAACGAAAGCTACAAACCGTGGGTGATGAACAGGGTAATTTAACAGTTTTGTGCAGTGCGTTTGGAAAATATAATTAAAATAGTAAATCACCTTGGATTAACTTGAAATTTAACAGAGACATGATATACATGTTTAATTACAACATAGTTAAATTTGGTACTCATCGGACCACTAAAACCTAGTTAATTAATTCCACATATGTACTGTTCGTGCAGCCAACTTCCAGTTTTCATCCAAGTTCATAATTTTAAGTAATTTCTTTCATGCATTTCATCAAACACAATATGTGCACATATATAAGACACGAAATCTTGGTGAATTTATCACCCCAATCCCCAACAAAGTTCATCATTTAAATCATGCAATCCATACACCATCAATACACAACATAGCAACTGGCTGGAAACATACAATTCAATGACATGCAATCACTCACATGTAGAAACCCATCAATCTCAAGCACTTAGGCATACATACATGTATGTCATTTGAATACTAGCTCAAGGTGTATATAATTCACCTTAGAGACGATTTAACAGTAATCAAGAGATTGACGAAGAAGACGTTGAACTCAAAGCTTAGAAATGTTTCGGCCGTTCCCTACACCAACAAGAGTTATAAAATCCACTTCCAAATTAGCAAGTAGGATCCATCTACCAAGACATAAGATGAGTGAGGTTCTTAGCTAGGGAAAAAAAAAAAAAGACACAGATGAACCTCACCTTGAAATTGGACTAAGCCATTGGCCTTTTGTGCCTAGCCGATGGAAGTACTTGAAAGATGGAAATTGAGAAAATATAAGAGAGCTTTGAGTGTAGGGGCTGCCTTTATTATGAGGTGGCCATAAGCCACTTTACTGTTCCGAAGAGAATGACGGAGAGAGGAAAATATGAGTGGTTTAAAGAAACAATGGAGAATTACTTGAGAGAAATAGAGGAATAGTAGGGGAAAGGGGTCTGCCGCAGTGGGAGGAATAGGAGTTTGGAATAGTCTAAGTGTTACACTAGTTGGAAGGATGACAAAAGGCATGTAGGGTGGCAGGTGTCACCACTTTAGGGCTAACACACACAATTCATGACACCTACACAAACACATGCACCAACACACAATACTTTGTGCACACTAACACACGCATAAACATATCACATATACACTCACATGTAAATATAGAATATAGATATAGAGAGAGATATACATCATACATATTGGCACACGCCTACTTAACTAATATATGTATATATGTATTTAATTATTTAAGTATGCTATATAATTAATTAAATTATCACTTAATATTTGACATAGTATAATTTGGTAGCATGTAATTCACATATGGAGCTTCTAATCATTTTCTTAGAAGCATATATGCATATATTATTTTATTTAGATATTAAATTATCAAGAACTAACTTGTCCATACACGTAAAATGCAACATGTTAGTACTTTATATAATAAGAATCAAATTTGCAAACACTCTGGGTGCTCAATTATATTATCACCATCTTCTTATTTAACATGTACTAGCTTCCTGCAGTTATAGATACTTAGTAGCGAGGCTCGTAATTCAAAATTCTTCACACACCATGATATGCATGCTAATGAGAAAAGATTTCTGAGTTTTTAATTGGGTTTAAAAGGAAAGATTTTCTCGAGAGAAAAAAAAACAAAGTTTATTATTAGCATATTTCATTAAGGTTCATTACTAGCAGACAACTCTCCGGGATATTACAGAGCAGCATAGTGACCTCCTCTTTGAGGTCTAGTTTGATTTATGTAGTGAAGGGAAGGTTGAGACCCATCGGTATTGAGTGGAGCAGATTTGGTGGTTTCGAATCTGTTTTCAAAGCTAAGTAAAAGAGAGTGCACATCCATTGTAGACCAAGACTCAACTAGAGATGTTACAATGACCATAACAGGATCATATTCACTCCCCAAACCATGTAAAATATGCATAATATGATCCTCGTCCGACACAGTATGACCAACAGAGTTCAACAAATCACAACATGTTTTAACTTTTGACAAATACTCATTCATGTTGAGAGTGTCTTTCTTTAAAGTTTGAAGTTGGAGTTTATACTGCATTACCTTAGCACGAGACTGATTTGCAACGTTTGTTTCCAAGGCATGCCAGATCGAGGAAGATGTAGTGAGCCCGACGATGAGAATCATGACGTTCTCAGAAAGAAAGGACTGAATCCAAGCCGATAGGAGCTGATCTTGTCTTTTCCATGTTGTGTAATCTGGGTTTACAGATCTCTGAGTTGTAGCGTTTTCCTTCTCGTGGATCCACATCGGAGACGACTGTGAGAAGCCGGTGAGAAATCCTTCTAGCCCATATCCCTTTACGGTGGCTAAAATTTGTTGTCGCCAAACCAAAAAATTGGTTTCTTTGAGTTTAGTAGTGATATGATTGTTTTGAAGAAAAATGACAGGATTTGGGTTATAGGAACCAGATCCGCCAGTCACAGATCTACTTGGGGATTCTGCCATTTTGAAAATAACACAAGAAGAAAAAAAAACATAGACAGTAGGAACTATTAGCTCTGATACCATGATAGAAAACATAGGGAGACAGTAAAGGCTTTCATAAGTAACGCCATTGTTTCATTCATTAATAAGGTTACTGTTTTATATATCTCCAGAAAAGGAAAACATCACTACTTATAGCAATACAACTCAGTTAACCCTAGGGATTAGGAATCAAGGAATATGCCAAAGAGTACGAAAAATGAGGAAGAGACGCGTATAGAAAACTACTGTATGGCTATAGAATCATCATTGATCTCCTCATGAAGCTGAGATGTCACTCTAGCATTTGTTGTAATCTTTTGATGTTGAGTTGGCTTGCCACCTTGACAATCTGAGCTAATACAAGTTAACCAAATTGGATCTGTAACCGAGAGTATTGAAGCAGTGAGAATGTCTGTGTGCTAGTTGGGGTGTGATGACCAGTCACCGACCGTAGGTATGATCCTTTGGTCTTTCATTACAGTAGATGCTAATTGACTCGATTGCATGATCACAATTTTGTTGATGGATGCAGCGGAGAGACAGAGGACACATTCATTGCTGATATCGCTATTTGTTTGTCCTTTTTTAAGCGATATATATATGTACTTTCATTGGTTTTATCTTGTAGTAACTCATTATCTACTTGTTATCTGGGATTCGTCAGGGACAAATCAAGACCGGGGCTCCATGCAGATCCGAGCATCTTCCCAAATACAACCAGGTATCATCCAAACTTCTTCATTATATCCAAACTGTTACCAATTTGCTCATGAGATGTTTTTTGTGCTCAGCTGTTGAGAATTGAGGAGGAACTTGGTTCAGCAGCAGTTTACACAGCACGCCGTTGAGTCCTATTAAGAGTGAACTCTACACTATTATAGAGTAAAATATAGAATAATCACAAATTCATCTCAAATAGTTAACTTTACATTTAACTCTAAAAAAGAATATTCTATTTTTATACCTTACATTATTGAGTAAAAAAAAATTAGAGTGGTGAATAGTGTCACTTTATACGTAAAGTGATACTATTCATTTTCTAATACAAAGTAGAGTAAAATGCATTATTAGAGAACAAAACACTCTACGAACTGTTGGAGATGTTCTAAACACGTAGGAGACCTCTTTTTTTTAGGAATGGAGTTCAACTTGGATCAGAAATAATCATTTTCCAGCTCTTGATAATTACATACTTTTTTGTTGAGTTTTGTAATCTGTGGAAAATAGTTCCAAGACTGAGCATGTTAGCTCAAATTTTTGACTCGTGGAATTGGAACCTTGTGCCTTTTTTTGTGAATCGAAGTCTTGATAAATATATTGACATAAATAGCCTGTTGCTGCTGATTTATTGCGGAGTCTATGATGAATTATACGCTTTCATGCACTTCAATTTGCAAATTAACTTTGATTGTGCATAATCAGGATTATTATAATTTATATTGGATAAATATCATTTTAAACCCCAAATTATTTTGGTACTATCAATTATATTCTTAATTATTGGATTTTTTTTTAAATCTCGATCTATCGATTTAGTATTAATTGTGTCTCGTCTTCGTTTCGATTTTGAAAAATTGACGTGGTTTATCGAATTGTCACAGTAAATTTAATAAAAATAAATAAAATATAATCATACATGGCACTAACAACATCATTTGTGTCTTACAAAATTTCAAAAAAAAAAAGTTAGAAATAAAACTCAAGGTTGAAATAAACAATTGTAAAGCACAAAACAACATCATTTGTGTCATGTCAGTTAAAAACTGTTAAATATAATGTGATACTCCGACGAGCCAAGTCAATATTTCATGAGAGAAAATATATTGGCATAATTTGTGAATGTCATTTTCCTTAATTGCGTTGGTCTCGAAAAAATAAAATAGTATTGATAGGGAAAATATATTGGTTTAGACTCATGATTTTGTAAATCATGATAGTTTTAGTCTAGTAGACGATGAAGACATTGTTCAAGTTATATAAATAGGATTTGGATCAGCTTTAGATTAAAAGTGATTTTTGGTGTCAAAAAGAATTTTTGATAATTAGAGATATATATCGTATACGATTGCCAACGTGGATGAAATAAACTTGAGGTAAATAAATCCGATTTTATAAAAAGGAAAGATCCAAAATTAAGTGTATTGACACAAAATCATACTGTCATGTTTAACCAATGTGTTCACCTTACAAAAAACGTGGTTTCGTCCATGTTGGCAGCCCGAATGTTATTTCTTGTTGCCAATCATGATTTCTAATGCGGAAATCACGAGTTTGACTTTTATTTGTTTTATTTTTTTGGTAATTTAATACAGAAATTTTAAAGGTGCGTCGCGATTGGATTCTCACTGCACCTTCTGGCTCGGCGATTAACCACTCTACCACTAAGCCAACACACACACACTATTTTATTTGTTTTATGCCACCTAGTTATTGTCACATAAGTAATAATTTGTTTGAAATCAACATAGCTATGAAAATACGATGCAAATAAGAGAACTCTAATTGATGGTCCAGCTAACTGGAGTTGCAATTTCACGATTTAAAAAATTGGTTTGAATCCACAGGTTTTATGTTTTAGAACAGTACGTCAAAATGAAGTCAGATTTATTTATTTTTATTTAGCATATTTTAAATTCTATTAAGGAATACAAGAAAATGTATTAATATTGAATTGTACAAATGCAATAGGGTTTATTTATATTAATTTGGCATAATTTAGATTATACTACTACAGAGTACCAAAAACAAAAATCTGTGGGTTATAGCTTGTTGGAGTAGCAATCTCACGATTGAAAAAGTTGGGTTTGAATCCACCTATGTGTTTTATATTTTAGAACAGAATATCAAAATGAATTTAGATTTATTTCTTTTATTCGACATATTTTAGATTCTAATAAGGAATAAAAAAATGTATTAATATAGAAGTGCATACTACGAATACTAAAAACAAATAAATTAATATATAGTGAAGAATTCTAAAAATTAATAAGGAAAATTGCTGGCTGTGGGGTTCGAACCCACGCGCACTTATGTGCAGAAGATCTTAAGTCTTCCCCCTTAACCTCTCGGGCAAACCAGCTATACGTTAATCATATCTCGGAAATTCGATATATATATTAGCAATCAAATTTTTAATCCTGAATGATATGATATCCTATACAAAAAAATACTACCGACTAATCTATACTTCTACAAAACGAAAGAGAGAGGCAAGAGACTAAAACAAAGAAAATAAAAGTAATATTAGTTTATATATATAGAGTTTGTTTCAACATAATTTTTATCCTATATGTGTATTAAAAATAGGCTGAATATTCAAAGTATTCTAGATTATTATCATTTTTTAATTCTATCATGAAATACCAATTTTGACCAATTATATCGAGAACACGTGAAATCATGTAATTTTATCCTAGATAAAAAATTTGGTACCTAAAAATTGAACCGGATTCTTGTGAACATGACGTAGCTTGATGCATATATGCAAGATTTTTTTTTTAAATACCAGAAAAAATTCAAAAAACAATATCATTTTGAGATTGGAAAACCTAACATGAATAATCGACTTTGATCAATTAATACATGAACCATATGCATGTTTAGGATATATTTGAGTATTGTTTCCAGTGTCATGGTACATCAATAACACAAAAAGTATATTTGAAGTGTGATAAATCAAAGACAAAAACTTGGGTGAGCTTCGCCTCACCGTGAGCCCACCCTTGTTTTTTTGTTAAATAATTATGTATTTGTTATGGTGAGTAAGGATATTTAGATTTTGTTAAATTATAATTAAATTTATTAATTTTTAATTCAAAATTAGAATTTATTAATTCATAATTATCGTTTATTAATTCATAATTAGGGTTTATTAATTCATAATTATGGTTTATTATTCAAAATTAGGGTTTATTATTTCTAATTATGGTTTTTTAATTTTAAATAGGGTTTATTAATTCACAATTAGGATTTATTAATTCAAAATTAGGATTTATTAATTCAAAATTATTATTTATTAATTTATAATTAAATTTTAGTAAACTAATTAATTCTAATTAATTTAATTAATTAATTTTAATTAAAATTAATTTAATAATAATAATAAATAAATAAATTCATTAATTAGGGGTGGCCTCACTGTGCGCGTGCGGAGACCACCCCTAAATCATAAGGTACTTGACCATATGGACGTATAATCTTCTAACCCAATTTAATTGCATCTTTTTTATCCCAATATATTCCCACTTGTCATGATTTTGATCTAGCCATGCTATCTACTTGCTAGTTTGTATAAATACGTATATACTAAACCAAATTGCTCCCACTTGCGATATGACTTTGACTTATATATGTAGCGTAATATGCACTATACAGTTTTAGCAATAAAATTATATGGGGTCTCTTCTTTTAAAATTCCAAGTGTGCTAAAACAACCAAAATTTGAATAGAAACAACTTATGTATTTTTATAACAAAAGGTCTTGGCAGTTGTATATCAATAACATGATGATTGATGCAATTTATTATGGTGAGTCCAAGTACATAGTTATGAATTTAGATTACAAAAGTATATGTTAATATAAGCAAGAGAGGGTTATTCGAGGTTAAATATGGTTGATTATAAATTCTAGTTGTATCATTGCAATCAGCTCACTCGGATTCGAGCTATTCGGAACGGGTCATTCTTGTTGGATTTTTTTCGGATCAGAAATTTTCAACCTTAACCCTAAACATTCGGGTTTCAAGCTAACCCATCGAACCAGAAAGCTAACGGAAAAAATTAAACATATATATTTATTTGTTGATATTCATATATTTGTAATTAACAACTACACACAAAAGTCAAAAATATAAGTTTGACAAACATAAAATTCAAAAACTAAAAACATCCAAGAAAAAAGTAAACAGTACATGAACATGAAAAATAAAGATAAAATATTTAATAACAATTTTTTTCATAGTATTAGTATCTCATAAATGAATCTAAAGTCTAAACACATGAATACAATCCAGTGACATAGCCAAGCATTTTCATCAAAAAGGCCCAATTCATCATAATTTTAAAAAATATTTAACATTTTTTTAAAAATCAAATAAAAATAAAGAATAATTTATTACAATAATAATACAATTTAAATTATACTAGAATATTAAAAATAAAAAAATAGTGATCATATCTAATTTGTTTCCGAATATGCTTTGATATTCACATTCCAAATAATTAAATGATATTTAAAATATAATAAAATTATAACGAACTTAAAACTTATATCTTGAAAAAATCTAATAAGATAATTCGCTATTATACCATTTTATTATATAACAATATTGAAAAAATAGTGTTGATAACTAAATTCTTTTTAATATGCCTTAATATTCATATTTCAAATAACTAAATGATCTTTAATAATATAATATATATCTTGAAAATTAATAAGTTAATTAACTAAAGATAATTAAATAAACAATCCATAATAGCTAGAAAAAATTAAAATAAAATTCAATATAAAAAGCTAATTGTATCAATATAAATAATATTAACATATATATCTAAAGAAAAGAATAACATATAAAAGTCAAATATTGATTCTCAATGCAAATCCATCATGAACTCCAAATTTAAATTCAATCTAGACTGAGAAATAAATATATCATCTTAAACAAGATTAACAACAAGACTAAAATTTTGAAATGAAAAATTTAGAATTTCTAATTACGATGATAATGAGAAAAAGATAGAATGAAGTTTTTTTTATGCAGCCCGTCGGCCTGACCCGATCGGGTTAGCTCGATCAAACCGCCATCTCAAATGGGTTGGCCTGAATAGTCCAATTTTTATCCGGGCTATGATTTTACAGCCATAACCCTCTAATTTTATCGGGTTATTCTAATCCGCCCTTAGGTTTCGAGCTGAATTGACATTCCTAACCCTATAATTCTGTATACTTTGAATTATTAATCTTTGTATTATCTGCGAACTATGATAGTCATACAAAGAAGTAGTGAAATATGTTATTTATATAAATAAAAAAATAAACAGTCATAAAATAAACACTATTGTGTATATAAATAAGTATTGTTAATGACTGATTTGGGTTAAGATCTATAACACATATTACAATTTTGTAAATAAATTGAAGGTGATCGAATAAATGAGAATGTTGTTGAAGAAGCTCCTCGTATAAAATGTAGGAACAATTGTTGAATCACCTGGAAAATAATTCTGGAGGAGGTTCTCTCGAGAGAGACTTCAAAGCTCAAGTTAGAGTGCGTGAAAAGTGTTTGGATGTGAACAAATTGCTTGAGAGAATAAGTATTTTCTTGAAAATTTTGTGTGCTCAAGAGTGTGTGTGAATGAGATTACGTACATGCAGAGGTATTTATAGATGACTGCGAGGGATATTTATATATGAGTGTGAGGTATTGATACTTGGAAAACATAAGCGCACTCTTGATGGTAGAGTTGGTTGCATTAGAACATGTTCCTGAAAATAGGTTTGCACCTTTGTTGGAGTCGTGGGCGTATTTAGTTAATCATAGGATCGGAACTGAAAAGCCCATGGAGGTATAAGTTAGAGGTGAATTCAGTCTCAGATATAATATTAGCCTCACCTCTGATTCTATCAAGATCTTGTTATGTTCAGCCTGATAAGGAGCATTCTACTAGGCCCACAGTGACGTGCTTTCTTGAATTGGGCTTAGCCAAATATGGGATTGAATAGTATTTTGTCCCTATCCCTATCAACTACTCTCTTTATTCTAAGAGGGCTCTAATTTGACGGAAGTCTTCTACTTCTATTGCAATGACATCTGTGAGAGTTCTGATTTGAGAGAGGTCTGACCAAGAAAAACTGCGTGCAACTATGCCACATGTAGACAAACATATTATGAGAGAATTCATGTAGGGGGGAAAGCATGAAACAAGTAAGAAATCAAACGCAAAACCATATGAGAAAAAATAAACATCGTCATCTTAGCCCATGCTTCCCACACATGTACACAGCACCAATTGATAGGTCATAGTTAAGATCTACAACAAATATTATCTTTTTTTGTAAATAAATTGAAGGTGATCGTATGAAACGTATGAACATTGTTGAATGGCCTTCAAAACAAGTCAAGATAAGATTCTTCGGGGAGAGACTTGATGCTCAAATTAGAACGAGCAAAGAGTGTATGGATGCTAACAGAACATGTGAGAGAATTGCTTGAGGATTTTGTGCGCTCGAGAGTATTTGCGAATGAGATACCTGGTCATGTTACGTAGGGGGTATTTATAGATGCATGAGTGCGAGGCGGTGGTGCTGGGAAATTTGAATTTATTCGTGCTCCCAATGATCTATCTTGAATGTTTAATTCACAATACATTAATTATATTCCTAGCATTCTCTTATATAATTAATTGCAACACACGAGAGTTTTCTTGTGTTTATCTATGAATTTATGACACAGTAGATCAATGAAAGACTTCAGCTTTGATATTTTGGACTGTTTCCCGGATGTCTGATCTCTAATACATAGTGAGAGTAATCTTTGGAGAACATTGAAATTTTTTCGTCTCATGCACCGATGAATAGTGATTTCGAAAATCACAGTGTTGGAATGAATAATCTGATTTTCTCCTATCCTGTATTTATAGTGATCTCCTAGAATCCTAAAGAGATAGGATTCTGACACATCTAATAAATACAATAATTATCTTTTTTCCTGAAGATAATTACTATCTAGAAATAATTATCTCTTCATATTAAATAATATCTATTTATATTAGGAGATATATTAAATAAATAATATATTAATCAGAACAAAATTTCAGTAGGATTCATACAGGGGGTGGCCGAAAATTATACAATAAAAGGCCTTGATGGGCCAACCCATAGATCAAATACAAAGAATAAAGATGGGTGAAATAAATTAATTATCTTATGTGCAGACCAGAACATAAATTAATTCATAAACATTAATTCATTCAACTAGAGAACAAATACTGACTTACTCATTTATTATCGAAGTTGATTCGGACTTATATTTAGACTTAAGAATCCCTGTATTTAAGATATCGCACGTCCATTAATTATTTATAGAACTCTGACTGCTTAAAATAATTAATCTATTTAATTCCTTAAGTAGTACCACTCAACCTTATTATTGTACTTGAGCTAACTCAACCTGCAGGGGACGTTATCATCCTAAACGGATACAGTGACTCGATGCAGGTAACCAACATGACATAGAAGCACTACCACCATCCAAAATACGGAGAATCTTGGGTTATCTCATGTAACCCTCACCCATAACAAGTAAAAGCGATGGTCAATAACTCATACTCACCTGAAATCTTATCAATGTTTAGATCAACGTAAAGTCACTAAGATCTAGGTTCTTCATGGCGGTCAGATAAAAGAACTTATCTGACTATGATCCATCAATACGTTAAAATGTACTAGCATAGACAAACAACCAAGTCAAGTCACTTCTTATCGATATTGCAGCCTATACCGACTACTCGTCCTCAAGTTGTTTCAGCTGTGATCTTTTTTATATCTTAACTTGCTTAACTCATCATACAGACTTCTGTGATCTTCTACACATTGTATGATCTAACTTTTGTATGAGATAATGAGATAACATACGCAATCAAATAAACAATTCAGATAAGAGATTAAAATAGTGGTAACAGAAAACATTGTATACAAACTCAATCATTTTGCTTTCAATATACAAATCCAACTGGTGGTACCTGGAATGTAGGTCACTCTTGATAGTAGAGTTAGTTGCATCAAATCATGTTCCTAAAAATGTTCAGCGAATTAGTGGGCTTGCGCCTTTGTTGGAGTCGTGCACATATTCAGTTAATCATGACGAGCCACGGAGGTCTGAGTCATATAGGTGAATTTGACCCTAGATATGATATCAACCTTACTTTTGATTCTATCCAGATCTATTATCTTCAACCTTGTTAAGAACCGTTCTACTAATTAAGGGTAAGTTCCATCCTGAGAGGGGGTGCATTGCACACCCATTCCCTCCGCATGACACATGTCTTTCTATTTAATTCACATTTAATTAAATGTCCTGAATAAATAAACCCAACCATGGTTAATCCGGATAGGCCCACTGCCGAAACAATCTTCGCGGAGAAGCTATCCACGAGTGCCGACAATCATTTTATACGTCGGCATCCCAAACATGTATCGGCATTTCAGACATGTATCGGCATTTTACGATTTGAATTAATATCTTCGCGGAGAAGCTATCATGATCTGCCGACATTCATTTTATACGTCGATATCCCAAAACATGTATCGGCATTTCGGACATGTATCGGCGTTCGAGATTGAATTAGAATTTTGAATTATTATGAGAGAAGCTTAATAAAACGTCCCCGCCAAGATTATACAATTATCTTAAACGCCTAAATTTATTATAATCTGTGGATAAATAATTTATAAAATAATAATATTAAATTTTAAAAAGAGCACTTTATAATAATTATATTAGATACTGTTCAAAAAAAATTATTAAAATAATAAATAATCGTTATTAATTTTCACGACCACATAAAAATATTGTCACGTCCTTGTTAATTTTGAAATATTGAAATTTACCGTTGAGCCCTCACTATTTCGAGTCTTGCAAGGGGTAAATAAGTAAATTCATAAGGGAAATTCAAATAATTCCCCCATTTGCAACTGCCTTCTTCTCATTTGGCGCCCACATCACAGAGGAGAGTGATCTATCGGATCAGAGAGAGGCGAGGCGAGCACGAAGAAGAAGAGAGAGCTACGAGATGCCCAAACCCTAACTGCGAGAGGCGCGAGCACGAAGAGAGCACGTGAACGCAGGTGTATTGTTCTATTTTCAACATTAACGATTTTTTTCCGCGCCCTAAGTAGACGAGAAATGCCTTCGTCTTCGTCCATCCCCATTCCCGTCGTCTTCTTCATCTTAGTCTTCGTCCATTGGGGTAGCCTTCGTATTCTTCGTCTTTGCACCGAAAACCTAGGCAATGTCTCGAAAATACCCAAATATGTTGTGCTATGTTCGATTTTCAGTCCATTGTTAATGGGTATGCCTCCATTTTGTATGCTTCTTTGTTTCCTCGCTTCTATTTTTCTCTACTTGTTGAAGATGCTTGTGCTTCACTAGATTAGAATTGTTGTTATTCCAAAAGAATTGCTCTGTTTGAATTACTTATACAAGGAGAGAAATATTGTAGAGGTATAATATTATCTATTTTCCAATGGTGTGCATCATACTTAAGCTTTACTAGATTTGTTGGGTTTCTCCTACTATAAAAATTTGATATGTGGAGCAATCATTTAGTTTAACTCATCATCATTGTTTAGTCGAATTTTACTCACCCGTGATTATTGCTTATCGGTTTGCTCGAGCATTTGTTCTTGTAGTTTCAGGTTTTGATCGCCGATTCAATTATTTCTATCTTTTCATTTAAAAATTTATAATAGTATTATATGGACGAGTTTTGCATGTGAGCTTATTCCTATTAGTGAGTGCATCCGGTGTTTTTTACGCTTACCGATGCAAATCGAGTTAGAATTGTAACTTTGCTTTCTTAAGAAACTTGTATGAAGATGTAACAATAAATAATGATACATCGCCAGAGAATGGTGCTAAACATGAGTAATCTTATTAATTCAAGTCCGATCTATTTATGTATATCTAAAGAATGGCTCATCTCGTGATCCGATGATGGTCGAAATGATTGACAAGAATGATGAACAACAGTTTCGGCTTTGTACGATTATCTTTCTAATCATGGTCTATTTCTTTGATATCCGATGCAGGTGTGACATCGAAGTACTCGAGGGTATATATGCCTTTCTGCATGTATATGAGACTAATGAAGGTTTCATTTTCGTTTTCCCAAACTCTCCTTAATTTTAGGTTTTCTTTGCTTCATTGCATGCATGATTCTACTATATGCTTTCTCGGAACTTTCCTAAACCTCCTTTTTCTTCATATTGTAATTTTTTCTACATTTTCTAGCCTTTCTTGCAAAATAGGCATCCATAACTTGACAGATCGTTAAACAATTGATATCTTGTGACTAATTGAAATATTTCAAAAAAATTTCAGTTTTGTATGTCATAGCTTTTATTTCCTGGCATTTCACATCTTTGTGAAACATTTTTTATTCTGAGAATTATCTACTTATTATGTAAATCAGTCTGCTTTTAGTACTTTTGTGTTCTTGTCCCTTTAATGCATTGTTACCACTAGAGTGCAGAACAAGGGTGCAACTGTGTGTGTCTTGAATGCAGTATACAATCCTAAGATTATTCAAGTAGCATCAAATCATTCATTTTTGTATCATTTTTAAGTAACTATATAATTTAATGAACAAGAGTGCAAAAAAAACCGTGCTAAAATTATCAATTGAGAGATAGGATCTCTTTATTTATCCACTCTTTGCCACATTATCTGAGATCCTGCTGCAGCCATTGTTATGACTAAGGTGTTTTGAAGTTCACTTCCACCCTCTGCAGCTTTAAGTTCCCACCTTTCCGCCCATTACTCTGTCCTCTAAGTCCTTCTCTTGAAGTCCCATTTAACGTGTTTCTAATTTCTCATGTTTCACCCTAAAGAATTTGACTGGTTTACCCAAATTGATACATCTCGTTATTCTCTCTCTTTTTTCTTTTTTGTAGCTATCTACTAATTAGTATGAGCACCCACTAGTCCTGAGGTTCTGAAGTTCATTCTCTTAAGCATTGCATGATTGTCGATGTATTTATTTGAAAAGGCCTCTAAGATTGCTTTGGTTCTCTAGTAAGGGTAGAACCTTTCTACAAAGGCAATCGAAGTCTATGGAGGGCTGCTGGGGGAGAAAAAAGAGATATTCACCTTTCCAGAGCTAGCATTTACATTGGAGATAATCTAGTAATCCTAAATTTGTTTTTGTTAATAGAGTACCATATGGTTGTGCACACATTTGCTTTTGTTAATAGAGTACCCATGATCTTATAAAAGTAGTGCACAATATTGATAAGGGGCAGCTGTGAAATGGGAACTGGAGAGGGAAGTAGTAATTTTCGACTTAGGACAGTTTGGAATCCAAAAATGGATAGACATTTCATTGATTTAATGTTGGAGCAAGTTGGCAAAGAAAATAGGACATATGGGATGTGTAGTTGTTCATCTTGATTTCTGTTTTCTCCAATCAATGAAAATTATCAATTATCATCATTTTTGCAGTCAATCTAGTAAATTCAATAGTAATCATAAACTTGCAAACAAACGAGACTCGTGGATAATGTACTGGGCATCCTAATGCCATAGGCGATCTTGAGTGTCACTAAGTCATATGCAATTCTAGTGCAATTGTCCTAGGAAAAAGCACATTACCAATTAGCTAGAAATGAAACATTTAAATGCATGGGAGGCTGGTTCAAAACACGTAACTTGATCCAGATACTGAAAGGAAGGCGGCATGGCGACTTCAATCTGTATACCTACTACAAAATTAAATAAATTTTTAAGTTTATTTTAATGGAAATACAAATGCTCAATCGAAAATCGGCCGATTCACTAAGATCCTAGGACTTGAATAGTTACATAAATAACATCCCAACCCATCCACTTCAGGTCCTACATCTATAATTCCAAATAAAAGGATAAGATATGAAGATCTCGCTACCATCGAGCAGATTATAAAATCGTTTTACTCACAATGAAGAAATTCGATGCAAACTGCGGTAGACATGGATGAGTAATACCAAAAGGCCATAAACATTCCACAGTAAGTGTCACTTTAATTTCACATAAATGCACGAGAGTAATCTTGCTTAATGGTTATGCACGCATGTTGTGTATGCTTGTTTGTTTTTCTCTACTTGTAATTTGCTTGTGATTATTCTAATCATTGCATTTCACATAATTACCCAAAATTATGCGGTGTACAACCGATGTGGGAGTTCTTTTGTTGTTTATTATGATGAACAACACGACTTTTGTAATGAATATTACGCAAACTTTTAATGAAGATTGTTGTTCATTATTTTGTTGTTCATTATGATGAACAACACGAAATTCTATAAGCTTTTCATAAGAACATTAATGAAGCGATTACTCAATATGAAAATTCGAGAATATTCAACAATGTTTCAATTAACTTTAATTGTGGCCTTTTAATCATTTCTTTGTGACAATGCGAATTTAAAGTGAAAATAGTTAATAATCTTGATGGGTTAAATGAGATATATGGCCACTTGTTTTCAAAGTTCCAGCGGGGAGACAAGACAAGCTCTCTATATAAGCCTGTGGTTTGAAATAGACTCGCGCTTAAGCGGTATGTCTCATTTGCTCTCTGTAGCTCAAGCATGAGTGCTTATAATAAATGCATCCATCGTATTCGAGCATTAAAATTTTATTTCCCTTTTCGTGATGTAGAAATTTAAGACTCAAATGCACGTAATTATGGTTTTGATGCGATGATATATGATTTCGATTATATAACACAATGTAAATGGTAATTAATGCTTAGAGAGTATAGAATGGAGGAGGATGTTGATGAGAGGGTGAGAGTAAGCACTGTAAAGTTGTAGCTATGGAAAGTTAACTAAGGCCTTTTAATTATGAAATCTCCAAACACACCTTAACTATGGAGCTAAATATGGCTTGAGATCGGCTTGAGCTCATAGATCGATTGATTTGAATTGAATTAAAATTACCTTGACCAACAAGTCTTGCTATTGGTATAATATTATGCTTGACCAACAAGTCTTTTATGATTTGTTTTGACTTTTCTTTGGATTATAATGTGATTCTATCTTGATGGGTTAAATGAGATATCTACCACTAGTAGTTGAGCAACCTTCATCTTTTGTCAAACAAGAGACATATTTCATTGAGAATTTGGAATTGGAAGCTTTGAATTATAGAGATTTCATTGTGAAGAATTATGTAATAATAATAATAATAATAATAATAATAATAATAATAATAATAATAATAATAATAATAATAATAATAATAATAATAGTTGGTGGTTTTTTAGAAGAAAACTAGCGTTTGTTTAGGGATTCTGATATATTACACAGTAAAATTTTATTTTACAAATGTGTTAGCTTTTACTTTAGTTGCCAAATTTTTCCTGGAATGATGAACAACACGACTTAGAAGATTACACAAACTTTGAATGAAGATTGTTGTTCATTATGCTTGTGTACAACCGACTTGTAATGATGCCTGTCTACAACCGACTTTTAATGAAAATTCTGACATGTTCATTACGATGAGCAACACGAAATTACATAAGCTTTTCATAAGAACATTAATGAAGGCGTACTCAATATGAAAATTCGAATATTCAACCATGTTTCAATTAACTTTCCGTGTTATTTGAAAGTTAATTATAATCCATATATTATTATTGAAAATATCTTGGAGGCTTTAGTATGTTTCCAAAGATAGTTATGGTTGTGATTCTTCTAACCTGTTTTATGATTCCTTAATTATCCAAAATTATGCCTGCATTTTATATGCTTGTTGTTCTTTTTGTTGTTCGAAGAACATGACTTTTGAACGCTCTATTTCTTTGCACTTGGTATGACTGCTTGTGTCAATGGGTTGCTCCATTTGTGGTACGTAGTAGTGATTTGCCATGTTTGATCTTGCATTGTTCTCTCAGTGAAGTACTCCCACATTATAATGACCAAGCTTTAGCCCGTGATTAAGAAAAGCAAGTTGTGACAAGATTAGATATTTGCATTTTGTGGACTATCTCTTTTCGCAGTTCACCCCCCACAATCATCTCTTTAAATTATTTTATTAAAGAGTGATTCATTTAATATGATCGGACTGATATTAAAGAGTGATTTTGATTAGATTTATATTTTGTTTTAAATGATCTATTTGTAATTTTACATTGAAATATAAAGCCAACATCCTTATGTTTTCAATAACAACTATTTTCGCGTCGTACACACACTTATAAAAGGATAGACGAGAAGAGAGCGAAGCATCGAGAGATATTAAAGGGTTGTGTTCTTGAAATTGCGCCAAACCATAACAGAGGAATACTTATTCTCTAGCCCTTACGCGCATGATGGTTATTTTATTGTTTGATCTTACATCACAATAGAAGTCCACGTGTACAAGCAATTTGAACTTGAAGATTATTGTAAAATAATTAGCGCATTCACGATTACAATCACAAACCATCCCACCATCCCACGGTGTCTAGTCTATCTAAGATCTTCATCTTTTAGAAAAAGCAATTAAGATAAGATGCATACATGCTATAAGATCTTGTCTTATTGACGTATATTTATTTTAGCCATTGAGTAAGAAAAGCAAGTGTGACAAGATTATATATTTGCATTTTGTGGACTCTCTTTTTCCGGTTCTTTTCCAAAATTATCTCTTGAATTACTGTTATTAAAGAGTGATTTTGATTAGATTTATATTCATTTTAAGTGATCCATTTGTAATTTAACATTGAAATATAAAGCCAACACCCTTATGTTTTCAATAATGACTATTTTCGCTACCGTACACACTTATAAAAGGATGAGCGCGAAGAAGCGAAGCATCGAGAGATAATCGAGAACGTATTCTGCAATTGCTCGAAATCATAATAGAGGAATGCTTATTCTCTTCCACGTGTATTGCTTTCATTTTTGCTCATTTTTGTGTGTTTCGAAGTTGCTTGGTATTAGTATGTTGTCTACCAATATGTGTTCCAATCGAAATCTAGCACACGAACATTTGTGTTCCAATCAAATCTAGCACACGGTGAATTAATAGGCGCAATTAACTAAGCCGTTCTTTGTTATTACAACAAGGACTACATACACAGGGGAAAGATAGTGCAGGAGCTACCTTCCAAATCTTTTCAGGCTCACCAAAGCAATCTAAATATTCATCTTGTACTTGAAAGTATATTCCCATACTAATAAGCACATCTTTTACCCTCGATGTTTCTCCAGGTCCTCACCAGCCATGAGCAATGCACAAGCAACCTGTTAAAAGTTTCAGATACCTTTAGTTGAAACACTGAATTTTCTTTACAAATCAAAATAAGTGTAAATAAGGAGGTAAAATGAGTAGTAGGCAGTCTTGTACTGAACAATGCGGCGATGACTGCAATAAATAAAACTACTGCATAATTTTAGGAAACAAATGGGACTAGAAATGACAAGGCAGTATGTTGGATACAACATATAATCGTTACTAATAAAATAGAGCACATAAGAGTTGATCAAATAGTAAAGCTCATGACTAAAGGCACGAACATGATACAAGCAAGAGCAATCTTTTCAAAATGCAATAGAAAGGTAAGATAACAACATAAGCTCGGGATTATTGTATGTGGTTCAATAAAGTGCCCAACATATAATGATAATCAGCACTTAGTAACTTTCTCAATAAAACAAATATTGTAGTAACATGTCAGATTTTTTATGATTCTGTACTCTCAGAGGCAATGAGTATTTTGACAAATTTTTTTTGATATTCCATTGTTTTCTCAGTGAACCAGTCCAACATTACAATGACCAAGTCTTCGAAAGTGAGTAAGAAGGCAAGCTGTGACAAGATTAGATATGGTTGGTTGCTTTTGACCTAGTTAGATTTTCCTTTGTCGGATGTAATTTTGTATTCTTATGCATACAATAATCTCTTTTATAATAGGTGCGCATGTATCGCAACGATGTCACCGCCTCATATATATCGACCATACGTACTTTATTGGATGCGGAAAACTGATTAAGTTTAGAAAGTCTTGTTTTGGTGCTTTCCCAATATATGGGATATGCGCCCAAGGACAACTCATGTATAAACTTCACGCCTCAATCCGGACTCACTCCATAGAAGAAGAATGACCTTCAATCTTAATGATGTGGAGGTTGAGCCGGGTCCTCAGGAATTTTTTGTGATAACCGGTTTATCGTTTGGCGATGGGATGAACCTCCAACCGCTTGACCTTCAAAGATAAATTTTTAATGGACTTAAAATTTTATTTTTCCGAGATATTTATCAGGGTTTTCAAGACCACTGTGAAGCTGTTGGAGGGAAGGGCGACAATGCATTGAAGTAGACTTAACTATATATGAGCTTCTATCTAATCAACCGAACGAGCCCTAAGTAGACTAATCGTTCCAATACTTCATTCAACAAACAAATTGTAAATAATTAACGGTAGGATTAAATAATTGGATATGATGTCCGAGAGAACAAAAATGTTAGAAAGCACAAGAATGACACAGTATAAGCGAAGATGGATGATGGCAACCTTCAAATAGATTGTTCTTCAATGGCGAAGCGGTAAAGTTGACTACAAAACGACTTGCGAAAATCTGGAGCATATTGACCGTGTAGAATTGATACGGCCGACACGTAATCAAACACTCCATGTACTTCAACGCCATGATGCCGCAATTCCAAGTATTTCTTTGTTGAGGTGGATCTCGATAAATCGTCAAATTCCACATCTTTCAACTTACTAGTAGGAGACCGATTTTCCCAAATATCGCAATCCCACAAATCCATGATAAATTCTTGACACATTTGCGAATGAAGTCTTCGCTCTAAGTGGATCCACGGACTTGGAGAGAGAGTCGTGAGCGATTACAGATTTGGGCCTCGAACACGATCTCGTAACAAACCCAATGGTTACGGCTTATAGGGCAATTCAGACCACCAAATCGACTTTAGACCACGGCATGCTTAGTTGATATGGCCATGAACCCTCGACATATGGTTTCAATTGCGCATGAAGGACACCATGCATCTCGTAGAACACATGGCATTCTACAAAATTGATCAATATAATGAAGTTAATTATTTATTGTCATAAACTCATAATTTAACATGTTAGGAGCAGATAACGAGTTGCGGTTCATACCCATCCTATTTGCTCCACCACTATCTAATTCGGTACATATTCATGTGGTTTATCGAATAACGGAAATATGCAAATTGACCCACGCATCAATGTCTTGAATTAAAACAAACAAATGTATTTAAGAATAATAGTATTTCAACAAATGCTCATGAAGAAAGCATACTGAATCATTTAGGAAAATGTCTTTCAAATACCTCTCCCATCAACCAACCATTGTCATTCCAGTTTCGTCAAACCAGTGGCGTGGCGTTTCCCAAATAGGCAAACCCAATTAAAGGTGTGGAGCTATAATTAAGAGAACGAAACTAACAATACGTTATACACAAGAAAATTTTATATAACTACATTGTAAAGCGGATAGGCACAACATACCTTGGATTTATCCGATTCGTTTAGTACCGACCTTCAAACTTCTCGATCCAATCGGTTTTATAAGGCGTAGAGGATACGGCCCGAAACATCACCATGCACGATGGTTTGGGTGGAAGTTTTAAATCTAGTGAATCTTCTGTTTAGAACTAAGCGTCTTTGTGGCGTGTATGTGGTTATAAACGCTTTTAACCATGCTACGGTAGTTCTAGCCACCGCCTCAGGAAGCGTTCTTTTGAAGAAGATTTTCTAGTAAATTCGATATCGGAATCACTACTTCACTATCCTTCTCTTGTTTACGATCGCCAATCATTTGTGGACAAATATCTATACAATCACTTGTTGGTTTATCCATTTGGCATCGATCAATAACATGTTATCTACTTGATGGTCCTGGTCGACATACTTGGATAAGTCAAAGGAATTTTGTGTTGCTGCGTATATGGTCGTCGATTGACATATTATGACTCAATAGAGGATCATGTGTATCGACCGGATCGAGAGTCATCTTGTACTTTCACCTTCAACATTTCTTGTTTGGATTTTATCGACATTGTAATCCTCAACGAATATCACATGTTATAGATATCACCTAATTAAGAAATCATGTTTGATTACATGAAAATATATTTCAAATTGGATCACATAGTTAAAGTTGGTGTATGAATTGTATTACCTCGTCCATACGTGATTTCGTAGCCAACGAAGAGGGTCAAAATCTTGCAAATGAGCTTTTTCTTTAGACGCGCTCTGGATTGGTTGGGGCCGTGTTGAACTTCTATGGACGACGAGCGTGGAGCGTCCGGTCTTGAGCTTCTTATGCGACTTGTTCATCGTCGCATTCTTCGTCTAGATTATCGGCTTGCTCGCACAAATCATCCTCTCGCAAACATGGAGCTTTTCCTCGTCTTCTCCTCGTCGGTAGATCTCGGACCAACAAGAGTGTCTGCTTCCTCGATCACTTGCGGTCTCTTCCTCTTCAAAGTTCCGACGGTAGTCTTCACTTGCTTGAGGAGTACGTCCACGGCACTCTGCTTTCAAAATCAATCGATGAGCGGTTCATTTCGACCAATCCGCCTCAGGGGTGACAACAATAAAGTTACAGTAAAGAAAAAATTAGTATAAGGATCAAGATATCACATGGAATGCAAAAAATGGGATGCAAAACTTGCCTTGATGTACGGATGAAGATATACAAAAAATGAAAATTTAAGGATCAAGATATACAAAAAATGCAAATTTAAGGATTACATTACATAAATTCAGTATAAGGATAAAGATATACAAAAAAATTAAGGATCGAGATATCGATTATAACGATCAAGATATCTGAGGGGCTTGCAAATTTAATTTAAAGTTTCATACTTACCACATGGAATGCAAAACATGGCATGAAGTGCGGATCAATGTCATGCAATCGAAAAGCCTTAACCATGACCCATCGTAACATCCTAGGCATACAATCAAATATTCATCTCGAGGCTCCCACAATGATATGCAACCTTTTCATGCACCTCAGATACAAACACTTGCAACGCAAATGAAAAGCCTTGCAAATCAAAGCTCACAACTTCACCAATACTCTCTTTGTTTGCAATGTGATACCTAGCATTGTGAGCTCTACGTGACGAGGAACTCAGACGCTACCAAGCCCAAGGATAACTATTAAACCTATCTGGGTCGTCGACTAATGGCATCAGTGAGTCCTCGATTCTCTTATTGGTTTAATGTCTAATCAAAAGAATCCCATACAAAACAACGAGCAATGCAAACTTCAATGCATCGTCGCCTTCCTCCATGACTTCACGGTGGTCTTGAAAACCCTAAATATCTCAGAAAAATAAAATTTTGCGTCCATTAAAAAATTTGTCTTTGAAGGCTGAAGTGGTCGGAGGTTCATCCCACTGGCCAAACGATAAACCGGTTATCAAAAACAACTCATGAGGACCCAACTCAACCTCCACATCATTAAGATTGAAGGTCATTCTTCTTCTATGGAGTGAGTCTGGATTGAGGGCGGCATGAAGTTTATACATGAGTTGTCCTTGGAAGCGCATATCCGACATATTCAGGAAAGCACCAAAACAAGACTTTCTAAACTTCTTCAGATTTTCCGCATCCAATAAAGTACGTATGGTCGATATATATGAGGCAGGCTGACATCGTTGCGATACATGCGCACCTATTAAAAAAGAGATTGTTGTATGCATAAGAATACAAAATTACATCCGTGAAGGAAAATCTAACTAAGTCAAAAGCAACCAACCATATCTAATCTTGTCACAACTTGCCTTCTTACTCACTTTCGAAGACTTGGTCATTGTAATGTTGGACTGGTTCACTGAGAAAAAAATGGAATATCAAAAAAGATTTGTCAAAATACTCATTGCCTCTGTGAGTACAGAAATCTTAAAGATGAATCAGTGGGAATTTTCATTGACACATCATATTTAAATAATTAAAGATGAATCCAAATACGTGAGTTTTTTAATCTTAGATTGATAATTTCAATCATTCAAGTTTTGAATAGATGGTTTTCAACTTTTTAAGACCCGGGATTCGAATTGATATTGATAAATAATTTGTCTTTCGACAAAACTTATAAAAGTTTTATAAAAATCTATTTCAAATCTTCCAAAACTTTAATCTCAAAGAAAGATCATTAAAAAATCTTAAGATTATCCAAATTATAAATATTGACTATCATGAGCGAAAAATATTTATGTTATCTATGAATCTATGACACAACACAACACATCCATCCTTGCTCAAGACAAGTAGATAAGAATGTCAGTATTCAATATTCAGCAATCCTAGCTAGTATTTTATGAATTTCATATAAATCTTAATCAAACTGATTTTGTAGTATACTTTGCAAATCAATTAAAGGACAAAAAGTCTGCGAATATAATGTTTTATATAATAGTCACCATGTATAATACACAGTATATTTACACACAATCACGTACGGACTCACTACTCAAATGTTGACCGTACACACTCAAATGCTGGGCAGAATTTTAATTCAATTCAGCTCAATCGATCTATGAGCTCAAGCTGATGTCAAGCCGTATTTAGCTCCATAGTTAAGGAGTGTTTGGAGATTTCATAATTAAAAGGCCTTAGTTAACTTTCCATGGCTACAACTTTACTGTGCTGACTCTCACCCTCTCTCATCAACATCCTCCTTCATTCTATACTCTCTTAAGCATTAATTACCGTTTACATTAGGCTATATAATCGAAATCATATATCACTGCAACAAAACCAAGTATGACATTGCAAAATACTGAAAAGGGAAATAAAATTTTAATGCTCTGGAACATATTAGCCGCATTTAGGCTCAAAAGAGACCATGATATTAGAATTGATCAAGTAGTGAGCTAGCATCGTAAAAACATGAGTCTTGTGAGCACATTTATAAGTACATGTCTATCAAAACAGATCACATAATTATATCTTCAAAGGAAAAAATAAAATGTAATAAAGAGTGTTAAATAAATTTATAAATCCACACAACTTGTTGATATTATGTAGGATTATAGATCGATATGGATTAATTGTTAAATTAAAGCTATTCCATAGTTGGTTTGAAGAAGGAATAGCTATCGACTAATATGTGGTCACTAAAGCACTTTGATTATTCACGGTCGGTGCATTGGATGCACTAATGATAAGTAGGAAAATGAAAATGAAGATTTTGTTGTCAAATTCTCCTTACTTTTATAAGTTATGGAGTCACATAATGGACAAATAAGTTCATCTTTGGGTTTTGGTGGAAGTTATTGAAAAAATTTAGAAATTTGAAGAATTGCTATTGAGGGCTGTGCCAAAGTTCAATTTATGGTCTTAATGTTATGAATTCTTATTTCCATTTGTAGTTCCATAATACACTAATAGTCTAATACAACATAGCACACCAATAGTCTAATACAACATCATTATGTTATCTCGAGTATAAATTCATCGGATACACACTTGTGAGATGGGAGATAATAATAATCATTTGGATTGTCATCTTAGTGTCTGAGATAATGTTTTCCTTAGTTGTTTTTATTGACAAGGATTGATGATGAGAGTGAATACCACTTTTCTTTTATTTTCGTAGTTGTGTTGTTTTCTAAGCTTATTCTAATGTGAAAATTTCATATGAAAATATTTGAATCCTTTTGGGGCATTGAGTTGTAGATTCTTAAAGCTTCCATAATATTGCACCTCATTTTTCGACCATTAAGCACCAAAACAATATAAATGTATTACAAGTTGATGGCGAATTATGAATGTAGAACTGCTATTTCCTGCGAAGGTCCCAAAGACAAGAATGACATTGCAAAAAGCTTACATTAATATCTTTTCTTTGAATGCTTTGCGCTTTTTCTTTCAAAAATAAATCGTAATAAACTAAAGCGAGATATAGACTTTTGGGTCTTTATTTAAGAGTGATAATTTTGTTAGCAAAGCAGATATTTTCATAATCGTGTACCTCCCATACCGAATTGTACATGACCTTGTAGTAATTATCGGTTTTGGTGACGAAGCTTCAATAGAAACACATCTGCGTATACATATTTATTTTCTATTCGATGTAGGAGGGTGATCTCGTAGTTAAATTACGAAAAATAATAAAAGTGATATTAAAATAAAATATTTTTGCTTATGGTTCCCTAGATTACATGCCACCGTAATAAAAGACTTTAATATAAGGACAATACATTTGAATTTCGATGGCGAGTTTTCGCTTTCCCGGTGATTCTCATCACTAGAACTCAAAACGAACTCCAGTGGATTTGTGGTGGGAGTTTCCGCTTAAATGTTAAGTATAGTAACAAAGGCAATGTAGGATAATATTATGGGAGTATTAGCAAAGTAGCAATTATAGTTGTAGCCTTGGGTGTGCGTCGCATGTAATCCATCCTAGTAAAGTGGAACTCAAGAAATACAAGTTAAGGAATGTCCAAGACTACATGTAAGGATCAACATGTATTTCTTGAGTTTAGGTTCACCTCTAGTTCTCTGTAGATGACAACTAAAATATTTTGTCAAAGGCACTCTATTGCGATGAAGATTTTATGTGGACAATCAATTTATAGAAATGTGAAAACCATTAACCAAGACTACCCCAATGGTGAAAATCGAAACCATTAAATATACTGGCAAGACTACCAAAAGCATCTTCAACTTCTTAAGAAATAAAAGAATTATAGTCCTATCATCCCCAACCAGTTCATATTATCCGAGAAGCGGTGAGGAAGAAATCTAGTGTTGTAATACCGGACCTTTAAAGGACAAAAAGGAAATGCTATATTACTTCATATATAAAATGTAATAAAGAGTGTTAAATAAATTTATAAATCCAGTCAACAAGAATATGCCAATATCCAACGAGAAAGCACTTCATAAACTCACCACTACAGAACAAATTGCAAACAGATGTGAAAATGCCAAAAATCGAAGAATCACAAGCATCTTCAACAAGTAAACAAACAAGCATACAAAAACAGGAAGACATACCCATTAACAATGGATGAAAATCGAACATAGCACAACATATTTGGGTATTTCTAGATATTGCCTAGGTTTCGATGCAAAGACGAAGAATAATGAAGGCTACCCAATGGACGAAGACTAAGATGAAGAATTCCGGTGAAATGAGGATGAGCGAAGACTACATCAATCGAAGGTCGATCTAAATCTACTTAGGCGCGGAAAAAATCGTTAATGTTGAAAATGGAACAATACCGGGTTTAGCGTGCTCTCTTCGTCTCGCGTCTCAGAGGTTAGGGTTTGGGCGTCTCTCACGCTCTCTCTTCGTTCTCGCTTCGTATGTGATCACTCTCTGTAGGCCTAAATGGGAAGAAGGCGTTGCAAACGGGGAATTATTTTAATTTCCCTTATGAATTTACTTATGTAACCCTTGCAAGACTTGAAATAGTGAGGGCTCAAAGGTAAATTTCAATGTTTCAAATTTAACAATGAGTGTGATAATTTTTTATGTGGTCGTGAAAATTAATAACGATTATTAATTATTTTAATATTTTTTATGAACAGTATACAATATAATTATTATAAACTGCTCTTTTTAATATTTAATATTAACAATTTATAATTATCTATTTAGTGTTTGGAATTTTTTTGGGGATAAATTATTACTTTATAAATTATTTATCCACAGATTATAATAAATTTAGCTTTTAAATCCTACTATAAACATTGGCGGGAAGTTTTATTAAGCTTCTCGCTTAATAATTCAAAATTCTAATTCAAATCCTGAAATGCCGATACATGTCTGAATTGCCGATATATGTTTTGGGATATTGACGTATCAAATGAATGTCGGCACTCAAGGGTAGCTTCTCCGCGAAGATATTAATTCAAATCCTAAAATGCCGATACATGTCTGAAATGCCGATACATGTTTGGAATGCCGATGTATAAAATGTATGTCGACACTCGCGGATAGCTTCTCCACGAAGATGGTTTCGATAGTGGGCCTATCCGGATTAACCATGGTTGGGTTGGTTTATTCAGGACATTTAATTAAATGTGAATAAATACAGGAGACACGTGTCATGCGGAGGGGATGAGTGTGCATTGCACACCCTCTCAGGATGGAACTTACCCTAATTAAGCCCATAATGATGGACTTTCGTCTTGGGCCTTGAATTGAGCTTAGTCAGCTATGAGATTGAATAACATTTTATCCATATCAGTTTTTAAATAAGTTAACTTAGGAGAACTAGTTTTTATATAAACTGACCCCTATATTTATAAATATGTAACTGTATATGTATATTGTAAATAAGATAGCTATGGAGTTATCGGTGGACGAGTTGATCATCACGGTGAATCTCCAGTAGGGGTGCTTATTCGGTTTTCGATTATCGGTTAACCGAAACCAAAACCGAAAAATCAGTTATCTATTAACCGATAATTAAATTTTTTAAGTTTTGGTTCGGGTATCAGTTATCTCCCTCAAGTAAATTTCGGTTATCGGAAATAACCGATTAACCGAAATTAATTAATACATATATATATATATATATATAATTATTAAATATTGAAATTATTTAATTTAATATTATAATTTTGGTAATATTTGAAATAATTTCGGTTAATTTTGGTTAATTTTAGTTATTTTCGGTACTTTTAAATTTTTTTAATTTTAATTTTTAAAAATTAATTTTAATATTTAAATTCGGCTAATCTTTAACTTAATTGACTAACCGTCAATTTCGATTTCGATAACCGAAATCGAACCGAATCTCACTCCTAATCTCCAACTCCATTCCTTTTCTGCTTCTCGAGCAAAGTGATCGAGCCTCATCAAGGCAATGGAATATTTTTTTTATTTATTTATATTTTTTATGTAGCTTCTATGAGTTTTGATAGAGGTATGTATGAATAATTATAGGGTACATAACATATAACACTCCAACGTTTTCGATTTTTACATCCATGTCCTAATGTAAGTATAATTACAAATTGAATCATAACCATTGTAAATTTTTAACATCCATGTCCTGATGACCGGAATCGAATCTAATTTACCTGTGTGACAAAATGGATAGGCGAAATCTCTTTCAATTCATCGCATATTTCAATTCACCTTCTTGCTTCCCATTTCATCTCTCTAGCTCCAAGTGAGAGAAAATGTGTGGATAACTAATACTACTTTCGACCTGTATAATAATTGAGGGATGGTCCACCCCTATTAATTAATTAATCTTAATTAATTAATTACTTAATTCTAATTAAAATTAATTAGTTTAATAAAATTTAATTGTAAATTAATAAATAATAATTTTGAATTAATATATCTTAATTTAGAATTAATAAACCCTATTTGGAATTAATAAACCCTAATTTTGAATTAATAAACCCTAATTAAAAACAATAAATCCTAATTTTTAATTAATAAACCCTAATTATGAATTAATAAACCATAATTATGAATTAATAAATTCTAATTTTAAATTAAAATTAATAAATTTAATTATACATTAATAAAATCTAATTATTCTTATTCACCATAATTAATATATAATCATTTTAACAAAAAAACAAGGGTGAGCTCACGGTGAGGCGGAGCTCACCCAAGTTTTTGTCAATAATTTATTTGAAGAAGCTGAAGAAAAAGCAGAAAAGAAATGGAATAACAACAAAATTAGAACCTCCCAATTGGAGTTGAGATCCCATCCATGGTGATCGATGATAGGATACGCCCAACCTCTCGGACCACTGCAGCCCAAAGCAGTGGGCGACCTAATGTCGCCTCTACTCGGTTACGCTCAATCACGACCTCAAACCCTAATTAAAGGCGAGTCGAGGCGAAGATAATGGGGTAACGGTGGAAATCATGGGCAATTATGGTGAAGATCATGGTCGAGTTATAGGAGGATCGTGAACCCGCCAATCGAGGATTCGTTACAAGGTCTACGTTTATGTATAAATATGAGTTAGATTGAAGGTAAAAGGGTTAGCAAATTACTGAATACTAGAGCTCTTTGAGATACTCATTGTAATACAATTATAGTGAACATCTTGAGGATCATCACCTCCGTGGACGTAGATCTTTTTCTTGATCGAACCACGTAAAAACTCCTGTGTTCTTTACTGCTTTCTCTAAATCTTTCATACCAACGTATACAGATTTATCATTGGCGCCGTCTGTGGGAAAACTCTTTTTCTTTTTCGAACAAAAAGTTGTGTTTTCTACAATTTAATGGCAAGGACACGTGCAAACATAAATCTTGTCGGCGATGTCGGTAACAACCGCAGAGAGGACGATCGGGTAGTCACACAACGCCGGGAAAGAGGATCGCGGACGCTACCGGTGATCATACACTGAGGCTACATGGAGAATGCTTCCATACACCCTCGGGATGGTCGCCCAACGAGGAGGAAGATGCCGACCTCGAGACGGTGAACATGAGGTTCACCGCTCCCACGAGGTCCTCGGTCGGCGGTGTCCGAATTCCTCAATGTCAACCTCAATCAATTCGAGTTTCCTCAACGGAGGACAAGCGGGCGGGCCCTCAAGAGTGCCCGAAGTGGTGATTACTGCAAGCGAGGTCGTTCGCCTCTTGAAACAATCAACATTCACCGCGCACAATGACCGCCCCAATACCCGGGTTCATTCGCCCTCGTACCCTCCGCGGAACCGTTCTCCACCTCGACGTAATACCCATGTGAATGGGCGGGAAAGAAGAGAGGAAAGGCGAAGTCGAACTCCCTCGAAGAGACGACAGACGCCGCTATCGATCTCCCTCCTCCGGAGAGGGATGGTAACGAGCTCCCAGTTCGACCGGCACGGACGAATTATCTCTCCTTTCGAGGAGATTCGGATACACCGCCACGATGACAGGGCTCCGAATATCGCTGCATACGATGGCCTCGAGATCCTTCCGACTTCCTATTTGCTATACCACCAACATGGTAAACGAGGGATGGAAGATTTCCATATGTGTAAGGTCTTCCCGGTCTTGATCTCCAACGCTGCGTTGGTTCACCTCGCCGCGAGCAGCATCCATTGCTTCAAAGACCTCATGGATCGGTTCAAATGACTTTTTACCAAAGATGCCGCCTCAACAACCATCCGATCTGCTTACAATCCGCCAGGCGGATGAGACGATGTCGAATTTCGTCTCAAGATTCATCATGGAATCCCTTAAAATAGATGAGAGTAACGATCTCTACATCATCAACGCATTCAAGAGCGGGATCCGACCGGTGCTGCGAATAAAGAGATCACCCATGAACGTACGAAGACGACTAGTCGTCTTTGGACCTTGGTTGACAACTTTGTCGAGGGGACGAGTCGGACCGGAAGAAGAGAGATACGGGATGAGCGGTGATGAAAGAAGGAAGCCGGAGGATCGGGGCCGAGGTCTTTGAGCAGCAGAAGTGCGTTCGAAAGAATCAAAAGGGCCCGATGAGAATCAAGGTGGGACCTCGCCAAACCTCGGTAATAGTGGCGCCTCTACTCAAATCCGGCGGAAATATTTGAGCTTCACACCGAGCTCTTTCCAAAACCTCCTCTATGAAGGAGGATCGAAAAAAAGTCAGCAGAAAGTATTGTGACTACCACGTGGGTGCGGTCACGATACGAAGATTACAAGTTCTTGAGCTCACAGTTGATGAGCTCGTCAAAGAAGGGCCGAAGAAGTACATCGGCCGACTGGGCGGGTAATAAAAGCGAGAGGAAAAATGGAGGTGGTAACAGCTGCGGACCGATCTCAGCGGCACCGACGAAGATGACGAGGACGAAGGTCCCAATGCAATGGAGCAGGTCTATGCTATAACCGGATTTGCCGGTTAGTGCGACGAGGTCGTCACTTAGAAATGAGGCTCGGAGGCCGACCCCGAGGAGCCGAAAATAAGCGACTCGGGATGGAGAACATCGTGTTCTCCAAAGATGACCCAGACTCCAAGATCATGCCCCACGGGGCGCCATTACTATCAAGCCGTGGTAGGCAACAAGAATGTACATCGGGTCTACATTGACATCGAGCCTCCGTTAGCATCATATTCGTAGCTGCTGGATAAACTTGATGTTGGAGGAATTAGTACATCCGCGCCTTCCAGCCGGAGCTTTACTCGAGGCGGTTCAACCGAATCGTCATTACCCTTCCGATTCTGTAGGGCGTGCTCCGTGTCGGTTACCAAGGCCATTCAATTTTCTGGTCCGAGCTCCTCTCCATACAACATTATCACAGGAAGAGATTGGCTGTATGCAACAGCAGGCCGTCTCGCTCCGTGTACCACCTCACCATTAAGATACTCGCGGTGGGAGTGTTAAGCATTCGGGGTGACCAAGCGGCGGCTAAAGAATGTCTACGAGTCTCAACCCAAGACGGCCTTACCTCGGCCTAGCAATTACGAGAACCTCCTAAGTTGCCACCTCGGGATGACTGACCGAGAATCTTGACTATACAACGACGACCCTTCCAAAGTTGTCAAGGTTGGCACCAAGTTCATCGATATTCATGACAGTCATGCGACTTCTAAGGGAATATAGAGATGTATTTGTATGGTCTCCATTGGACATGACTCGGGTCTCGCCCGAGCTCATAACTCATCGTCTCAACATCGATCCGGCTACTAAACCAGTTCGGCAGAAGAAAAGAAGTTTTGCCGCGGAGCGCAGCCTGCGGTCGTAAGAGGCGAGGTAACCCAACCTCGGGAGGCTAAAATCACATGCGAGGTTAAATACCCAACTGGATGGCTAATCGATTGTGGTTCGGAAGCCGAGAGGGATGGCGATGTGTGTCGACTATACCGACCTCGATAAACACGCCCAAAGGATTGTTACCCCCTCCCCGACATTGACAAGAAGGTGGAGGCATTGGTGGGGCATGAGATTTTCAGTTTCCTGGATTTATACAAGGGATACCACCAAGTCCTGATGAGCCCGGAGGACGCCCCCAAAACAGCGTTCATCATCGACTTGGTGTCTTTGCCACCGCAAGATGCCTTTCGGTCGAAAACACCTGAGCTACCTACCAAAGGATGGTGGGCGCGATTTTCAAAGATCACATAGGAAATTGTTGAGGTCTCGTCGGCGATATAGTAGTCAGCAAAAAGTCGAGAAGCTGCGCCCGTCGACCTCGAAACTATTCTTGACTCCTCGGTCGGCCAACCTCAAGCTTAATCCCAGTGCACATTCGTGGTGAAGACGGGTAAATTTACGGGATCTTTGGGTTTCTCAAGAAGGCAAAGCCAATCCTACCAAGGTGAAGGCAGTGCTCGACATGCAGGTCCCAAGAACCATCCGTGAAATACACAAACTCACCGGATGCCTAGCCGCCCTCAGCAGATTCCTATCTCGAGCTGCCGAGAAGCAGCTTTCCTTCTTCAAGATCTTGAGGAGAGCTCCAGATTTCACCTGGCAGGAAGAACACCAGGTCGCCTTCACGCAGCTGAAGGAATATCTCGCCGACCTACCGACTTTATCCGCCCAAAGCAAGGTGAAACTCTATTGTTGATCCGCCGCCTCGGATGAGGCAATCGGTCTTGATCTTGGTGCGAGATGAGATGGGACGGCAACTCCCATCTACTTCATCAGTAGGGCTCTCAAGGACCGGAGGCGAGGTACACCAACCTCGAGAAGGTAGCTCATGCCCCGTGAGCATGACGACGCCTCGGCCTTACTTTCAAGCTCGTTTCGTCCGGTACTAACGGACTTACCTTTAAGACAAGTCTTATCAAAACCGGAGTCATCGGACGTATAGCTAAGTGGCACCTGGAGCTCGACGAGCACGACATCTCGTACTCCCGGGCCGACCATAAAGGGCAAGCCACCGGCGATTTCTGGTGGAGATCAAATTCACCGAGGTTGTCTCTACCAATGAGGTCACTCCGCCTCACGGCGGAGGAACTGTCCTTGCATCGCCCACCGGTTGTTGGCGGATGTATGTGGGCGGAGCTTCATGCAAGTCGGGCGCGAGCGGGCATCCTCCTCCTCGGCCCGATAAGCAAGAAGTAGCGTCGCCTCCGTTTACCTTCCCGACCACCAATAACGAAGTGGAATACGGCACCGATCTCGGGACTCCGCCTTGCAAAGGAATTGAAAGTGGACAAAGTCCAGATATTTGGAGATTCCCTGGTCGTAGTAAACCAGGTCTTAGGCACATACGAGGCCAAGGAGGATCGAATGAAGCAATACCTTGAGAAGGCAAAAGAGATCTTGGCCTCGTTCAGTGCTTCAAGATTCATCAAATCCCACGAGGGGAAAACAGCCGAGCTGACATCCTTAGTAAATTGGCTTCGTCATCGGCAAATCCACCAGTGGAGGAAGTTCATTCCAGAAGCATTGAGGCGCCCCACGTCGGCGTTATCGCAGAGGCTGAGCCAAATTGGATGACGCCCCTGAAAGCATACCTGGAAGTTGGCACACTACCTCAGGATCGGCTTGAGGCCAAAAAGATGATGGTGAAATCCCAGAAGTATCTCATATATGAGGGCTCTCTCTACCGGAAGTCTTACCTTCAACCCCTCCTGAGGTGCCTTGGGCCAGAAGAAGCCGACTACGTGCTTAATGAGATTCACAGAGGATCTTGCGGAAGCCACATCGGGTCACGGGCTCTTTCAAAGAAGACGTTGAGGTCGGGATATTATTGGCCCACCCTTATTCAAGATTCGGCCGAGCTCGTCAAAAGTGTCCAAGTGCCGCCCACTCCACGGTCAAAGCTACCCCAGCCGATCCGAGCAGCTGCGAGCCCATGGCCTTTCATGCGATGGGGATTGACATCGTTGGTCCGTTCGACCGAGCACCGGTCGCCGATATTTAGTCGTAGCCATGACTACTTCACAAAATGGGTCAAGCCGAGCCACTTTCGAACCTCATGAGCAAAAGGATTGAGACTCGTGTGGAAGAATATAGTCGCCGCTCGCATACCGCGCATTCTCGGTCTCGGACAAGCGGCACCCGGTTCGTCGACAAAATTTCAAGGAGTGGTGCGAAGAGCTCCGGATCGATCAACGCTTCACCTCGATCGCACACCCGCAAGCGAATGGTCAAACCGAGGGTGACGAACCGCTGCGATTATACAAGGATTAAAGAAGAGGCTAGACCGAGCTAAAGGCGATTGGGTGAAAACCTCCCCAAGTCCTCTGGTCCCTGAGCGACACCTCGGACTTCAGACGAGAAACGCCTTCACTTGGTCTATGGAACCGAGGCCGTCATACCGGTGAAATCGGTAGCACCAAGCCCACGCACTCTTCACTTTGACCCGGATGGGAGCGAAGGCGACCTGCGGGCCAACCTTGATGCTCTCGAGAAAGCGAACTCGCCTTCATAAACGAAGCTAAGTCTGAGGCCAGTCGCATGCGGTATTACAACAAAGGGTCAAAGCCTCCGCTTGCAAGTAGGCGACTTTGTCCTACGAAATAATGAAGCCAGCAGAGTCGAACGTCTTAACAAATTGGATCCGACATGGGAAGGCCCATACCGAATTCACGAGGACCTCGGCAAGGGGGCCTACAAGCTATCTCACTTATCCGGTGCGCTTATCCCCCGAACCTGGCATATCTCTCATTTAAGGAGGTACTTTACATAGTTTCGATTTCAGATCAGCCTCATGTTAGTCTCCTTACTTGCTTTTCCGAAGTGCGATGTTATATACTTGTTGAATAAAATATTTATTTTTCTAATGAGTATTTCATTTCGCCTCATTTCATTCATATGCGAACATCTATTTGGATATACCGCATTTAACCTTCACGAGGGACGCCATCACGAAGATGAAAACCCACTAAGTAGGGTACTCACTAAGCGCCGCACTCGTAGATTACTCATTGAATTGAGCGTCTCGGTCAACGCGCTCTGACTACTCATTAATTTGAAAGTCTACATGCACGCATCTGATTACTCATTAGGTTGAAAAATCTACATGTAAAAGACATCGGATCGGATCTCATCAAATTATGCCCTTTATTTGGGAAAATATACATACGTATACAAGTATAAATACATTTACGATCAAAGCGAAGTCCTAAGCTATGTTTATACCTCTCGAGAGGAAAACGATACTTCAAACGAGTCTAAATACATTTATATCTACATACAAAGTTCTACGCTATATACAAACTCATTCGGGCTTAGGGCTCCCGCCCATGGGACTCACCGGCCGAGGTAGTTCGAACAAAATCCCGAGGTCGTGATGAATACGGAATGAACTCGGTGCCTCCACCCAATCAATGAGGACGACACCACCTCGGCTCGCTCGGGTGCGATCGACCCGACACAGGCGGGTTCGGCACGGGGATGCGTTCCATACCCGAGGTCACACTCAACCCCGTGAGCTCGACGCGGGCCAGACCACGCCCGCCCCCGAATCGTCACCCTTCCACGCCGACCGCCGCGCACGCCGCCCTCCGACCGCCGAGTGCTATCCTCTAAGCGCCCCTTCGGATGGACCCATTAGGCGGAGCACTTGGCGTGATCGGTAGCCGCCTCCTCGTGCTCTTCAATTATTGGACCGGTGGCGCCGGCTGTAGACTCGGCATGGGCTGGGGCATGCGTCGTTATAACGATCTCGTACATCTGCATGTATTTCGGGATAGAGTCGAGGCAGATTTAAACTTCGCTATTTGCCCTCCTCATCCTCAAGACCATGCCTCCGCCAACAAGCTCGAACTCGATCGTCGGCCAGATATGGTAGTTCCACCATCCGTGGATTACCTTCTCATACTCTGCATGCTCTTCCGAGATCCGAGGCGGCTCATCTGCCGTCACTCGAGCTCGCCTCGCATTGCATCGATCGTCCTTGGATCACATCACAGATAAATCACCCCGGACTTCGAGTTGTGTAATCCTTAACTTTAACGCCTCATTCTCGATCGGAGGCGGACCACTTCATGATCGACCTCATGCAACTTCATTTCGATTCGGCCGACGATGCCGGGTGACATCCATCTTGGCGAACTCGAGTCGGCTCGGCGCACCGACTCTCCGATCGTCACCTCTTCATCCTTCTCGACCGAGCACCTCGGACTTTTTCGACTTTGTTAGTAACTCATGATCGAGTCCAAGTATTGAGATGTGGAATGTTAGAAATAAACAAGACAAAAGGCATTTTAAGAAGATGTGTCTATTACTCGAAATAGAAGTTCATACAACACAGATCCTATCGACCCGAAATCGACTATTACATTAGGTCCACCGACCTCGGGCTCATTCCGGACTCACCGACCTCCTGCTGCGCCACCTGCTGCTTCCTCCAAGGGCTGCCGATCTCGAAAGGACGTCCGAGCTCGGTCCCGCCGCCGGTTCGGCTCTCACTCAAAGAAGGAATGCTTGAAGCTCACGTCTTCATCTTCCTCAGACTGAGTTCTGACCTCCGCCGTCGGGAGCGAGGCGAAGATGCCAAGGCATCCACCACGGGAAGGAGGTCGCCCGGCGATTATGCGGGCATAATTCATGCATACCTCCCGTAGGAAAACATATGTTAAACCTCGCCCGAGGATCTATCTTGGATGTTTAATTCACCATACATTGATTATATTCCTAGCATGCGTCTATATAATTAATTGCAACACGTAGGGTTTTCACGTGTTTACCTTTTGATCCGTCGAGGTGGATCGAGCGGGATGAATGGATCGAGCGGTCGAGACTCGTGCTTTGACCTTCCGGATACGGGTGTATCCGGTTGCCCAATCTCCAACGTCGAGTGAGGACGATCTATGGAGAATGCTTGGAAAATCACCCAATGCTCCTCAAAATTCTCTAAAATATCACCCATTCTCTCTTGGAATTCTCGAAAATAATGTGTTTAATAATGAAGCATTAACTAGACTTTATCTCATACCTTATATTTATAATGCACTACCTTAATCCCATATGGAAATTACCATAATCCTATATGGAAATTACCATATTCCCATATGGAAATTACCATAATACTTTATGGAAATTACCATACTCCCAGGATTATTACCATACTCTCAGGATTATTACCATAATCTTATATGGAAAGGATCTATGCATATACCATAAATATAATAACATCCTTATGGGATAAAGAGAATAAAATCTTGCCAATGGGAGCATCATGGGGCGCCGATTTTCCTCCAGCTGACGGGCCTGGATGGGCCAGCCCAGGGATCAAATGCAAGGAACAAAGATGAGCCTCAAATAAATTAATTATCTTATGTTCAAATTTGAACATAAATTAATTTATAAACATTTATTCATGCCACTAGAGAATAAATCTTGACTTACCCTTTATTACGAAGTTGAGTCTGCTTGCACTTAGACATTACGAATCCGTATTTAAGATACCGAGCGTCCATTAATCATTTATAACAATCATTGCTTAAAACAATTAATAACTTCATTTCCTTAAGTAGTACCACTCAACCTTATTATTGTACTTGAGCTAACTCAACCTCGCAGGTTTAGTACAATAAACCTTTGAGCTCCTTAAGGGGCGTCATCATCCTAAACGGATACGGTGACTCGACTGAGATAACTAGCGTGACATACAAGACCGCCACCACCCAAAATGGAGAATCTTGGGTTAGAACATATAACCCTCACCCATAACAAGTCAAAGTGATGGTCAAGAACTCATACTCACCTAATACCTTATCGAGGTTTAGATCATCGTAAGTCACCGAGATCTTGGTTCTTCACGACGGTCGGATAGAAGAACACATCTCACCGTGATCCTTCAATACGTGAGAGGCGTGCCGGATAGACAAGCAACCAAGTCAAGTCACTTCTTATCTATCTGGTAGCCTATACCGACAACTCGTCCTCAAGTCGTCTCGGTGAAACTTTTATATCTCATTAAGCTTGACCAATCATACGCACTTCGTGATCTTCTACACATCGTATGATCTAACTTATATATGAGATAAGGGACATGAGATATATGCAATCAAGTATTCAAATCGGATAGGAGATTGTAATAGTGGTAACAGAAACATTGTAGACAAGCTCAACCAAACTACTTTCAGTATACAAATCCAACACTCCCGAGGTGCGACCTCAACCCAACCGTGCTGGGCCTTGTCAAAATCAGGTCTCGGCCGCGGTTTCTCGGTGGGCGAGATATCACTGCGGCCTCATTCACATTTGCCGGTCGGAGATGAAGGAGGAAAAGCTCTCCGACTCAATAAGCTCGCTGGCGAAGGCCCTCAAGATAGGTCCTCGCTCGCTATGAGGCACTTGTCTGCGGCCGCCTTCTTCTCCGCCTCGGCAGCCTCCTCTGAGCGCTCTCCACTTGGCACGAGCCACCCGTAGGCCGGTCCTTCTTTTTAGGGCGCTCTCAGCCGCTTTGCTTCCGGCCCGCCTTTGCAACTTTGGCGGCCCGCCTGGGCGGCGTCAGCATGGATTCAAGAATGCCCTCGAGCTTCAAAGGCGGCCGTTTTTCTCCATGGCCTCGACATGAGGCGCTCAAGAACAAAGCGGCCATGCGGTGCATCTCACCGCCACCGAGGCCGCGTCCCGAATATAAAACAATTAGCAACGCAGAACGACAAAATTACAAAGGAGAAGAGTAGCGACTTATACCTTTGGAAAGGATAAAGGAGTCTTGGAAGCCGGCTCTGCAAGGATCGGCCATGAACCTCGATCTCGGCGTCGGGCTCGAGGTCGCCCGAGGCGGTCCAAGAGTCCTCAGGCGCCCACCACCACCATGGGCTCTTGGGTGGACTCGCCGCCGCCGCCTTCCTCGGCCCTTTCGCTCGGATGGTGCGGGCGCGTCGAGCCCGCTATCTTGACTTCTCTCGCTAGGGTCAATCTTCACCGCATCTGAGAATAAGAATTTCGTTAGCACAACGAAATCAGACGGGGGAAGTATAAAGATAAGAAGGTTGCCCTCACCCAAATCAGAGCATGATACTGGCGCTTCTGACCTATAAACACTCAGCCCAGCATTGTTCAAGTCATCCTCGGTATAATTAATCGATAAGATCTCACCCATATCATTCAACATCTTCTCCATGGGGCCCAGTGGATTGATTTTCACGTCCTTCATCGTACCGAGGCCCCACTCATACCTCGGATACCCCTCAGCCCGCAGAAAGAAATATCTATTTTGCCAGTGGGATACCTTCGAGGGGGACGCTATCTTAAACTTCAGGCGAGGTGACAGATAATACACCCCTCCTATGGACTTGATGCTAAAAAAACGCATCAAGACTTCAAAAGAAAACTCCTCGCCTATGCCATAACAGGCCAGCCCTAGCCCAACTACCGACCTAATAGAATTCGAGGTCAGTTGGCATATGGGATCCGAAAATACTCTTGAAGGTTAAGGAAAAAGGAAACCTAAGCCCACTATTAAACTATCTACAAAAATGGTAATAAACCCCTCCGGATGGGCCATAGCCCTATCATTGGGTTTCGGCAGACACCACCATGCATCCTCTGGAATGTGGTATTTCTCCGCAATCTCCAAAAGCTCCTCTGTCGTTAAAGTTGACCTCGCACCAATCCCGAGGCCATCCCATACCGATGACACCCGTGAACCCAGTAACTAAGTCCTATAGATTTACCTAGGCGGTTGTGGCATATATAATCCTTCACATCGAATCGGGCGGCGGAACCCCAAACCGAACCGTAATTATCGAGGCGAGAAGAGGAATGAGAAGATGAAGAATACATACTTACTTTTCTAGAGCGAGATATCCGACTTCTTCAACAAAGTTTGAAAGAGGAATTAGGAATTTCTCTGGTATGCTCTCCGGAATAAAGCGTCAAGAAGAAAATGAACAATTGCCTCATTTGGACCTATTTATAGGACGAATGGCGCCTAAAATCTGCCGCTTCGCTTATCACACGTGCTATCTGCGATTGGATGTGTAATCGATGCGCCGCACGCTGCTCAAGCGCCCAACTACCGCCTGCGCGTATGGCGTACTCTATGGTAAGGCACCGCCGATCGATCACGTAATGATTACATTGAGCTCGGACCTCGGACCACGCCCATGTCCTCCTCGACCGGTAGAAGCCATTGTGTCGGACCTCGACGTCCTCCGTAAAAGCAGAGTCATACAGTGTCGCACTCGCCTTTCCTTCAAGCGGCTACCCAAATCGGACCTCGGTTCCCCGCCAACGAACGCCGCCCTTACAAGAGATTCTCCTTCGATTCGGACCTCGGCGTCCTCCAAAAGAGCGAAGCCGCCTGCACCTAACCTCGGTGTAACCTATACAAAGACCGCTATCCGGTCATAATTCGGCTTCCTTTGCAAAGAAGAGATCGAGAGCCTTCAACGAACAACTTCACCAAGCAACATCCGCCTCAAGAAACACATTCTCCGCTCACCCGGCAAGTGCTATTCTCGACTTTCGGGGGCTATGATAGGATATGGCCCAACCTCGGGCCCACCAGCGAGCCCAAACGAGTGGGCTCGACCTAATGTCGCTCTACTCGGTTCGCCGAATCACGACCTCCAAACCACAATTAAAGCGAGTCGAGGCGAAGATAATGGGGTAACGATGGAAATCATGGGCGATTATGGTGAAGATCATGGTGGGTTATAGGAGGATCGTGAACCCGCCAATCAGGATTCGTTACAAGGTTTACGTTTATGTATAAATAGGAGTTAGATTGAAGGTAAAGGGTAAGAAATTATTGAATACTGAAGCTCTTTGAGATACTCATCAGAATACAATTATAGTGAACATCTTGAGGATCATCACTTCCGTGGACGTAGATCTTTTTCGATCGAACCACGTAAAAACTCCCGTGTTCTTTATTGATTTCTAAATCTTTCATACCAACGTATACAGATTTATCAATCGACATTACAGATTTTTTTCTTTTTTAGTGTTAACTTCGCCGAGTTTGAGGAAGAGAAGAGTTTCTAATTACTCTATATATGCTTTTATTGGATTTTTAATACCGAAATTTGAAAAGAACGTTATTTTTTTTTTTTGCTTAGAAGAAAACGAAAAGAAAAAATTGGCACATCATTTACCAATTGTCGGAATTTTACTAGAATTGAAGTGATCAGTGAAGTTTGAAAAGTTTGACAATTGAGGCTCAAAGAATAATAGGATTTCGCCATTTAACTGAAACATCCCCACTTTCCGACAATCGCGAGGCGGAAAGTAGGAGAGAGAAACAGAGAAACTTAATTGGGCATAGACGAAATCTTCACCAAAAGCCAACGAACGTAGAAAACTCTAACCATGGCGGTGCTTCAAATTCAATGAATTCCGGTCTCATGCATTTAACCCCTCAATTTCAATGGAAATGCCCGGCCGACGATCCAATTACTCTTTGCTGAGCCAGATTCCCGACGACCCGCCCTACCACCCCCCGCCGCCCAAATACTCCGCCGCCGGGCCGCCTCAGCAGCCCTACTACTACGAATCGCACTCCGGAGATAAGAACAAGCTCAAGTCGGAGCGAGCGGCTGCGGCCGCCTGCGATTGGGACGCGATCGATCAGCGGATGGTTTCGCAGCAGAGCCGGATCGGACCGACGTCGTTTGGCTTGCAGCGGCAGTCCAGTGGGAGCAGCTTCGGCGAGAGCTCGATATCGGGGGACTACTACCCGCCGTCGCTGTCGAATCCGGATGGGGTTTCTAGTCATTTCAGTGATGGCGTCAGCGATTTGAGGGTGAAGGCGGCGGATGCGTCCTGCAGGGGCGCCGGGAGCTCGTCGTCGCATAAGAGCTGGGCGCAGCAGACGGAGGAGAGCTACCAATTGCAGCTGGCGTTGGCTCTCCGTCTCTCCTCCGAAGCTACCTGTGCTGATGACCCTAATTTGTTGGATCCGGCGCCGGATGAATCCGCCTGCCGCCCTTCTTCTTCGGCAGCCTCGGCGGAGGCCATTTCTCATCGATTCTGGGTAATGTGAACGCCACTTATTGCCCTAGGGTCTAAGGATAATCTTTTTCTGCCATTGTCTTATTTTTCATGTGTTTGAGTCAAGTTATGTTTGATGAAGATAAGTGTGTTTAATAAGTGATTGCATATCGTCAAACAAACGGTACATTAGAGTAACTTAACTACACTTCAACATGAGGGATATGAGTGGCAAGTCGAGCAGCAGCTGGGGGGTTGGTATTGCATTTGTAGAAAGTTCTCATTTGATAATACTTTTACTTGAGATATTAGATTCTCAACCATCACGTCATTGAAATGTTTATCGTGTTTATTACAAGATAAATGTGCGGATTAATGTCCAAAGCATGAGTACCCCATAATCCCATAATTCAACCACCACGAGCATCAGTAATATATTACATGAAATGTTGCAATTCACGTGGTTGTGAAAATATCAATGGATTACATAAAGTTACACATACAACCGATTTGAGTAGCTCATGTATGCAGAAATAGATTTAGCGTCTCAACCTTTGACACAAAATGTATCTCTTATAAATATTGGGAATCGCAAAGCATTCTTGTTTGTAGTGATGAGCGTAACTCAGAATAGGGATTATTTTTTACATTTCCTCTCACTATCTATGTTTTCTCTCAGATAGTAGTGTGCTTCTCGAATGTATTTTTATCAAGGAGTCAATTAAGACACAAGTTATTTGTGAAAAAGGATACCTTTAGAGAGTTGCCTTTTGGAAATGTTAAGTTCGTGTCAGAATCTTTTGTCTTAGGTTTATGAAGATAAACTGCAATCCGAAGTTTATTTCATTACTTGTCTTCTAGTGTCTTTTTCTAATTTTTTCTGATCAATCAGTAATTCTGAAAGCTCAAACTAAGTGTCTGATGTATTCCCCATCATGTCCGACCATATTACCAGCGTAGACATTAATGCAGTATATGACAATTAACTATATGGGACGTCGATCGACACCACTATAAGATCCTACTATAATGATACCTGATATCTATGATAGTAAGCGTTTAGTCAATAATCAAAATAAATACAGCATGTTTACCCAAACCACAATTAATAAAACCAAAATAGAGCCTGACAATACCGTGCTTTGTCGTGTTATAACTGATAACTTATGTTGCTTGATATATGCATTGAAAGAAGTGAATTCTGTATTAGGTGAAGTTGCTCTGTATTCCAGGTGTTTAATCTTTAGTAAAGGCCATATCGTCTTTCTTTATTAGGAATTGTGGGAAATTGTTTTGTGACGTAGATGTATGACTAGTCAGGACTTAAAATCACCTAATTTGAGAATCAATGAGACATATGGTAAATGACAATCTAGGTTAAAGACTGCATAATGAAATAGAGATATCCACTGATCTTGAATAATATTCACATGGTACATATTATTCTGGATGTATTTTAATATAATATATGATGAGTACAATAAATTCTGCATCACATTTTGATTTTACTGTCTTTTTCTACTTTATTGGATGCCTCGATTCATATATTGTTTTCTTCAGGTAAATGGCTGTTTATCATACTCCGACAAAATACCTGATGGGTTTTACTCCATTCATGGGATGGATCCATATGTCTGGGCTGTATGCTCTGATCTTCAGGAAAGTGGCCGAATTCCATCTCTTGAATCAATGAAGGCTGTTGATCCGGCCACCATGTCATCTGTAGAAGTGGTTGTAGTTGATAGACGTGGTGATCCTAGCTTGAGAGAGTTGCAAAACCAGATTCATACCGTGTCATCAAATAGCATTACAACTAAGGAAGTTGTTGACCAGCTTGCAAATATAGTCTGCAGTCGTATGGGGTGAGCACTTGAAGTTCCTACTGAAGCATTCCAGCAAATTTGTTCGTGTTGTAATTATGTTTTCTTTTTCCTAAGGCATGCAGCTTCTAATGGGGAAGACGATTTAATTAAGATATGGAAACAGCATAGTGATAATTTGAAAGATTGCTTGGGGTCTGTTGTTCTTCCTATTGGCCGTATGTCTGTCGGCCTATGCAAGCACAGATCCTTTCTATTCAAAGTATGCTCCCTACACTTTGCATACTTGTTTTGTTTCCTTTTTCTTTTTCTTTTCTTTTTTTTTTTTTTAGTTCTTACATACCTGTATTTAACCTAGATACCCTATATAACAGTAATAGTTATCTCAGCTATGTCCTAAGAGAACGAGCAAGGTCCTTGCTTTTCGAAAATATTAATAAAATGGAATCCAGAGTAGATGAAAGATCACTGTGAAGATGTCTCTTGAGATGGTTTTCTATGGAACCTCATCTATTGTTATTATTTTGGCAGATTTTAGCTGACGTTATCAGATTACCATGTCGGATTGCGAAAGGATGTAAATTTTGTAATCGAGAAGATGGTTCCTCATGTCTGGTTCGTTTTGAGCTAGATAGGTATTTCCTTTATCTTAATGCATTGCATTCATTTAGTTAAGCTGCTAGTTCCCTAGTTTATATCCAAAAATTGGAAGTTTCACATACTATGTGCTATAACTAAGATCTTTAGAATTAGCATCGTATTGTTTCTGAATATGACCCTACTTTTCATGGCTTTACAGCTGCTCTGTTCAGTATTTAATAGTAATTTGTATATAGTGTTGTCACTTCTCAATGCGCTCTTATTTTATTGATTATTCCCTTTCTGTCAGTTGAAAGAAATTTGACAAATGGAGTCTCCACGTGTCTGAACATCCTAAATAGCTAAAAACTATATTACTAACATGTTGTGTTGTTAATAAGTTTCATTCGAGGTGTATGGTTGCTAAACTGTCTTAATAATGTTTCAAATCAGGGAGTATCTTGTTGATCTGATCGAGAAACCAGGATGCTTAAGTGAGCCTGATTCTATGTCAAACGGTCCGTCTACAATCTCAATTTCTTCTCCATTGCGTTTTCCACGATCCAAGAAGGTGGAGCCTACAATAGACTTCAGGTTGCTGGCAAAACAGTACTTCTTGGAGTTTCAATTGCTTAACCACATATTTGATGAGTCATTGGCAGGTGATATTCTATAAAATTGACCTTTTCTGTGCATTTGCTTTATCTTTTGGCAAGTCTCAGTAGCCTTCTCTTGGCTATCATTATCACTACCTTTTCAAGTTTCTCAAGTTCGCTAGCATTGTTTCAGAATCACATATAAATGTGTAATAATATTTTACCTTATGGCTTTTCAAGCTCCTCAGGTTTACTAGCATTGCTCGAGTATCACATGTAAAAATGTTTTACCTTCTGGCTGTTTTTTTGTTTATTCTTCTTTCTTTATACTAACTAGAGTTTTAAAGAATAATCCTGAAATCAATAATATTATCACTACAGTAGGCCGTATCTCGACAGTAAAATAATTTGCTCACAAACTATTAAAAACTATCACCTGAATTAATCAAGAATTAACTCCTGAAATTCGATCAGGTGGTAAACATTGCTGAATTTCTATAATATCTTGCTCTGTGCAGAGCTGGATTTATTTTTTTATCGGTTCTGTGCTGATACTCCTAGTAGACAGTGGGCAAGTAATTTGGCGTTTATTTGATTAATAATTTTATACCTATAATTTGATTTTGATGGTCAATTCTATGGGTTTAGAGTCTTTAGCTCTTGAGTATTGAAGAGTTCCTTCTTTTGAATTCTTTTTTATTTTCCTCTTTCTTATTTTCTTTTCTGGGTGGTTATAACTCGACCTGTTACTTATGCAGGTGCAGGTGATTCCATATACCCTAGACAATCAGAGAAGCCTGATGATGACAGGACTTGCACTCCTCCAAGCACACGTAAGGAGGAGGAAGTTTCTTTTATGCCCCCTTTACCCACAAACTCATGGATGCATGTTCTGAATTATAACTATTGCTTTCCCAACCATCCAATGTTTTAAACTCTATAGGTAAAGTAAAAGGTTCAACACCTTTAAAGCCTCCCCCTCCAGTCCGGCATAAAGTTGTGCCAGTTCCCAGAGGAAATGGAAATAAAGATGTGAGATCTGTTGGAGGACATATGTTATTTCAAACTAAATCAAGCGCTGAACTAGCATTTGATATCGAAGAGCTGAAGATTCACTGGGACGATCTAGTTATAAAGGAGAGGATTGGGGCAGGTACTTATGTCTGGTGGTTGCAAAAATTTGCTTATTTTATGTTCTTAATTGTCATATTTTGGCAACTGGAGAAGGTAGCACTCTAGTATTTTTCTTAATTGTTTACCTAATGATTTGGATTGTTTTCATTTGCAGGATCTTTTGGTACAGTTCATCGTGCTGAATGGAATGATTCGGTATGAAATCTATCCTTCCAATCATTAAAGAGGCCTGACTTGTTAATGCTGTTGTGACTTTGAGCTATCAAACATTCTTTTGTTAAATTGGAAGTGTGATTCTAAGTCCTGTGTTTCTGTGGTATGAATTTCCATGAATTATCTTATTTGCCCTATATAATTGTCTGTATTAATATTAAGAATTTTAATCTTCCAGGATGTAGCCGTTAAAATTCTTATGGAGCAAGATTTTCATGCAGAAAGGTTTAAGGAATTTTTGCGAGAGGTATATGCCAATTCCCTCTAATCTTTATTATAACCTGCTTTGTTCGTCTGTTATCTTTACTCTTTTGCATTGGGGCAGGTGGCAATCATGAAAAGACTGCGTCATCCAAATATAGTGCTTCTTATGGGAGCTGTGACGGAACCACCGAACTTGTCCATAGTAACAGAATATTTGTCCAGGTATTTGTTGATCATTTGTTCAGATTTTAATCACCTTACGTATGATACCTCATCTGGCAGGTTTCTAACTTTTATGCATTTATCTTTCTCTCCAGGGGTAGCCTGTATAGACTTTTGCATAAACATGGTGCAAGAGAGGTGTTGGATGAGAGACGTCGATTAAGTATGGCTTATGATGTGGTACGTGTTCAATTTTCTTTGTAGCAGCTCCTTTGTCAAAATCAAGCCCCATGTCAGCCCTGTCCCCCTTTTTTCGATTTAATACTTTTGGGAGATTTGACAAGTGATAACTTTCTCCTACAGGCAAAGGGGATGAATTATCTTCACAAACACAACCCTCCAATTGTTCATAGAGACTTGAAATCTCCTAATCTGTTAGTCGATATAAAGTATACCGTTAAGGTATGAAGAATTTGTATTCTTAAGAATTGATAGTTCTGTGTGTTGTATGACTGAGGATTTTGATAGACATGTTATGGATCTATTTCAATACTAACTATAATGTATTATTGGTTGAGAGTTCGTTTTTATTTCTGATGACTAGTGATTCTTATGTGAAGCTTTTGGACTTGTATGGGGCATGTCTCCTGGTATGTGGAAGTTCTGTTTTAACATGGTTATAACATTAAACTAAGTTATCTATTTTCTTTGGAATAAAAGACTAAAGATTTCTTCTTAACCTAAAAAACTTCATTGCTCCTTAACTCCCTGTTATTGCCCCATGCAATTGACGTGGGACACATGTCTTTAACTGCTGTATTCTTGAAGCCAGTAGGATATGTACGCTCTAGCTCAATGTGTCCTTTATACAGGATTTCCCTCTATCAACTGATTTTGTTTATTCTTATCAGTCATTTCCTTTTTTTCCATGGAACCTCACCTATAAAATGTTTGCATCAGGTTTCCGATTTTGGTCTTTCCCGATTCAAAGCAAACACATTTCTTTCCTCCAAGTCTGCTGCTGGAACTGTAAGTTGGATTGCTTTTTCTTCAATGATCTGATGCCTTGAGCTTTTCCTTGTTTTAGGGAGTTTTCATCAACTAATAAGAAAGTTATTTTCTTTTCTGATAGCCTGAGTGGATGGCACCTGAAGTCCTCCGTGATGAACCATCAAATGAGAAATCAGATGTATACAGTTTTGGTGTGATTTTATGGGAGCTGGCAACCTTGCAGCAACCATGGGGTAACTTGAATCCTGCACAGGTTGGTGAAATTGCTTTAAAGTCATAGATAACTGTGGTGAATTACATCTTCATGCTGGTTGCTAAATGTAAAGAGTAACAAACCTACAATTTTGTGAAGTATACCTTGCCCTGCTATTGGAAGTGGAAAAAGTCGATGGCATGGTTTTAGTTACTTTTTATATTAATGCCTATTGTAAGTGGTAGATGCTGTTATATCAACTTGAGTGACATAATTGTATGGGTGTTCTATTTTACAAATGAAAGAGATCTCTAGTGGGAAGATTGTTAATATTGAGATTTTAAGTTGATCACAAGGCAGCAGGTGATGTATGGCTGTCATATTCTACAGGGAAAATCTAAATAATGCACCCACTGAGCCCCAATACAGATAAAAGATGAGAATATATAGTGAAATAGCCTGGAGAGGTTCAAAAGTCTCCGGGGTTTTTGCGAGAATCCTGTTGTTTCTTTTCTTGTTATCATCGTTGTTGTCGTTTTTTAGCCCAAGTAAAATGTGAGATTTAACTTAACTTTTTGTCGTCAAGGTTGTAGCAGCAGTTGGTTTTAAGGGAAAGAGGCTTGAAATTCCCAAGGATATGAATCCTGAAGTAGCAAACATTATTGTAGCCTGCTGGGCCAAGTGAGTATACTATCCTGTTTGGAATGTATAAGTTATTTTAGTGGGTAAACTGTAGAAATTGCTTTGTTTGGTGTTGAGAAGCAAACCTGAGATAACTTTAGTTTCCTTTATTTGCCTAAGACTACTAGGATGCCTACTTCTCCTCAAACACACACAAACACACGCACATTTAATAATCTACCTTAAAAGTTAAACAAAGCATTAAAAAAGAAAGTGATCCATATAAATGGTTAGTTTCATAAGTGTAATGGAAGAGTAGACTAGTTCCGAGTTGAATATACCGCACATACTGACATTATGAACAAAACTGCAGCGAGCCCTGGAAACGGCCCTCCTTTTCCAGTATAATGGAATCTTTGGCACCACTAATTAAATCTCCCTCGAGAACCAAACTAGCAGGCCGTGCTGAAATGCATCTTGCTTGAAGATTTTGGTCATCTAATGTTCTGCATGGATTCTTCTTATCAACTTCTAGTACAAAGGCTGCTGCTCAGATTGTAAGGTTTCTATCTTGAAATCTCTCGAACTTATTAATGTTTTTTCTCGGCATTATTAGTGTAGTTTAACTTCTTGTTGGTCTGGTTTTAAGTTGTTTTAAAATGCAAATGGACGAAAGCGCTTTCTACTTATTACTTGAGAAAAATTCTTGGATCTAACATCTAGTCTCCTTATGTTTGTCTCAGGTGTTCTTGTGTACATATATGTTAGTTGAAATTATTGGGGAACTGATATTTCTGCTAAAGTTGAAGAAGGTGTTATCATTCTTAAGGTACTATGAGAATTTGCAATTCCTTTACTAGGCATTTTAAAAGTTGGCTCTTTGAACATCAATTGAAGCCAAAAAGGAAAGCGTGGTCATATGATTATTTAGTGTACTTGATAGATGCATTTTTTCAAAAAAAACTGTTCTACAGAAAAACCCAGTTCACATACCATACACAATTTTCAATTTTGTGTGCGCGCATTTCAGTTTTTTTTTTCGAATTTTCCTCTGCTTCAACAGTACTTTAAATTTAAAGGGTTTTAAATTAGACCAGTCTTCAAAAAGACAAAAACTAAGGCTTCTTAATTTTCTCAAGTTTCAAATACTCACCATTTCAAATACACAAAAACTCCTGGATATCTGGCTGCACGGTGCGGACAGACACAGTCACACAAGTATCATTTACATTAAAGAAAAGTACCATTTGTTTTTTTATATTGTATTCCTAAAGTATCATTTATATTGAAGAAAAATATCATTTGTACTGAAAAAAATATCATTTTCTGCACATACGGACGTCCGACAAAAACCATCTCTTTCAAATATGGTCTGATGATTAGCTACGTGTGATAAAAGGAGTATGATATACCTCTCTTACACCTTGTTTGTTTCAAAACACTAGGTCTTATATAAAGCAAAAGCTCGATATGTGTTACGCATATTTATGTAACTTTTTGCTTTTGTGCGGTGCATGGTAATTGTTATGTAATTAGTAAGAAAAATATAAGTGATTTATATTTTTTGAAGTTGGACGTCTTCTTAGGTTTTAGAATTCATAATAAAATTACTAATATTTTGATAACTGGAAGGATAAAATTTGATGAGTTTTTTGTTTATATAAAATAGATTTAATCAATTTAATATCGGTTCAAATAAGATGAATTCATTTTATAGTTGCATACGTGTTAACCTGATGATCAATTTCTCAACAATGCATTTTTGATATGCTGATCTTTGTTAACTAGTTAGAATTTCTATCACAATATCCATATTCTTTTGAGTTACTATAATCTAGAAAGAGTTTTATGGAACTTTTACTTTTTGGATCTATGTTATTCAACTTGGACTTTATTCAAAATTGTCCACGCGGATGAAACGGTAGAGATTAGGGATGTCAATGGATGGGTTTTACCTGGATCGATCCGGAACCGTTCAAAACCCATTAAATTTGAAAGCAGTTGTTCCGGTTCTGGTTCTGGATTCAGATCCGCTTTAGATCCGGACCGTTTAGATCCATAGTTTGATGGTCCGATCCGATCCGGATCTGATTCTGGTTCCAGAACCAGAACCAATACGTATTTATTGGTTGTGGTCCGAGTAAAACTCGTCTATTAACAAGCCTAAGTTTAAATAGACTTGTTAATGAGATAGTTTTATCCATATCGATTCAAAATCACTCATAACATATTAAATTATAAAGCAACGGTTTCGGTTCTAGTTCTGGTTCTTGTCTGGTTTTGGTCCGGTTCTGGTTCTAGACCCGCTCAAATCCGGACCGCTTAAGACCCATAGTTAATTGTCCGGATCCAGTGTCTAATGGGTCGGATCCAAAACCAAAATCATTACTTACTTATTGGTTCTGGTCCGGGTAAAATCCACCCATTGACATCCCTAGTAGAGATGAGAGGAGCTGACTAGGTTGAACATACTAAAATTCATCCTTTTTCTCTTGAGAATTTATGGGAATTTTTGTGATAAATATGCATCTAATTGTTTTTCGGTGGAAGAAATTGTTTGAGCAAAACGATGGCAAAAAATGCAAAGTTCGATCTTTTAAAGATTTAATGTAGTGGAATGATTTTGAAGTTGAGTTTTTACATTCTTACTCCTTTTTAATGAACCACACACTTCATGATAATGTGTGTGAGTGAAAAAAATTCATTTACTTTTCATGAATTCAATTGGTAGTAAGGAATTTGATTTTGTTCTCAATTCTTCAATGTGCTTCGACTATCCATCTTTTTTACCAAAAAATGACAGTGTTAGTAACAAAAGCAGTAAATCATGTGTCCCGATTGAGAGGTATTAGTGTCGTCAAATTTTCAAAGTTGAGATTTAACCCTCTTTTAATGGAATTCATGGGGAATTTGCACCATTTACTTTCTGTGTGTGCTGCTTGTGCAATAGTCTGCAAATCAAACATGATTGATTAACTACATTTAAAAAATAAGATGTGACAAGTTCAGACCTATAGAAGCATTAGTGGGGTTTAAACTTATAACATTTTAACCACAAAAACTTATTTCCTCACTGGCTGTCCTAAATGGACAAATTTAACCCCTTTATTTTTATGGATACTTGAGTAAGAAATTGCTTTTAATGAATCTTTAATTATGTATAATATCGATAATATGAGTTATTTCGATAAATGATTATAGTTTAGGTTATTTGGATGTTTTTGCCCCATATAATAAGCAATCTGTAAAGCCAATAATACATGCACTTAAGTTCCTGATAGTATAATATATCATTATAAAAAAACGTATTAGTTGATTTGCAATCTAGATGATGATTTTAAAAGATCGAACTTTGCATTTTCTTAATATCTTTTTTTTTATATATAAATAGAGCCTAATATTATTATAATTTTGCACCAATTTAAATTTTACATTTTTCATTTATTTATCTCTCACATATTTTCTATCAATTAGAATTATGTAATCTAAAATTTTGTGTAATTTTCAATTCATATATCTTTTCAATTCATATATCTTTTATGTGTAATTTTCAATATAATTGTGCAATTTTGTAGTTTTTTAAAGATCTTATTTCAATTCATATATCTTTTATGTAATTTTCATGTTCTTATTTAGTTTTTGTATCTTATTTTAATTATATGTAAACTTTTATAATTATGAATTTAAATATAAATAATTTTTATGTTTTTCTTTAGATATGTGTACTATGATCGACTTATTTTAAGATAATTAGTTAAAATAAAATAGAATAAAAATATTATAAATTGGATGCGCATCGTTTGAATGCGCAGTGTTTCGGTAACCTTCAAAGGTTGAATTCACGCGTATTTATAGAGCGTATAATGAATAGTATCATTGGAGGGAACATCAATCACGTCTATTCCATTTGTCATTTAAAATCTGCACGTTTGAATCCTCGTACGTCGCTTTCGACATTTACAACATCATACACTATAGCTTTGCAACTCTGAAAAGTGATTCTGACTCATCATGATCTTCTGCAGATTTGCTACAACACGTGGCTAATCAAACACTCAAGCTTAAATATTTTTGTTTCTTCAGTATGTTGATTTCAGGTTATACAATTGACTCTGCTCTGATTTTTATCAATAGGTTGGGTTGTGTCTTTTATCAGTTTGGTGACCTTTAGTCAGCTTGATGCTTCAGTTAACGTAGTTCTCAACAGCTACGACTTCTCAACTACTGGTATGACACTCAGTCATATTATTGACTTCTTTGTTTTCACCAACGCTAAGTATTCAGTCTCAGTCTTCGACTTCACTCTTCAGTAGCACTGTTCATCAGTATCGTTGTAATTTGGTTTTCAGTCTTCAGTCAGCTTGATTTCAATCTTCATTCTTCAGTCTCCGATACTCAGTAGAGTTTCTCTTCAGTTGCGTTGGTACTGAAACTTCTTTTAGTACGACTGACTTCACTACTGCTTGAACTTCTTCAGCATTGAGCATGTCCAAATTGGTAGTTCTTATACTGAAACTTGTAAACAAAAAGTTGGCTTTCTAACAAATGAGCACCACTATGTTACATCGCAAGGTAATCATCAGCAAAATTTGGGATCTAATAAAAACATACAATTAAAACAGAATTTTCCTAACAACCTCTAATCACATCAATCAAATTTTAAAATTATAAGGATATTTTAGGAATTGAGATTTTATATGTAAAATTTTAATGCATCATCTCAAACAATGAATTGTGTATTGTAGGTATTTCAAACTAAGCCTATCCTATAAATGCCGAGTTTCTTGGGGAAAAGAGAATATTTGCTCTCATAATATGCATGTGGAATGTATAATTTGGGTATGGTAACTGTTAACCCTAAAAACATATAACATGGATGCTACTAAAATAATATGTGTACATGGAATATGCTATCTTGGTTTATTTTCTTTTTACATCTTTGGGTTTTTTTTTATTTTGTAAAAGAAATTTATTTATAATGTTTTTATAGGAGATCAAGGAGATTTTTTACTAAAAATTATAAAATTAGAAGAACGAGCAAGAACCCAAATAACTTTTTATTTAAGAGTAGAAATACTACTTTTTTTTTTTTGATATCATGGGGAATCCGCAGCCGCTACCTTATTAAGCACAAGACCTGTAAACCCCACTGGTCCATCTAATACCGCAAACCACATGGGACAGTGAAACCACACTTGAAAACCAGATGTGTGCGCTCAAACCCATAGAGGCGTTTGGTGGGGTTCGAACCTGTGACCTCTCGATCACAAGAACCCACCTTAACCATTGGGCTGTCCCTAGGGGACATAAACACTACTTTATGTACATACATATGGTTGATAGGAGTAAAAGGAATAATACAAAACACGTGTAATTTTATTGATCTTTTAATTTGTATTTCTTTTTGATGTGGATAGTTTTATGCGTACTTTTATTGGGCTTGATCCATCATATTGTGATAGTAATTCAACAATGGCCCATGGACCATCTATCCTTTTAAAGCCAAATATATGCTGGTTTTGGGCCAAGATCGTAGAAAAACCTATTGAGGTGTATATGGACTCTTTCTTGGCTGCTAGGACTATGGCCAGACCAAAGGAGGAGGAAGAGCTTCTATTGGAAGAGATATACGACATTATTGTGGCCGCACGTTCGCTATATGCTTTTTGATTTTTTCACATGTATAGAACAACGAATGAAACAACTCATTCATTAGCATATATTGTTGTGGATTGTAATCGATAAGTCTGTTGGACTGATAATTTTCATATGCTATTGCTTGTCCATTGTAATACATTCTTCATCTAATTTTTATAGGGGTGTGCAACGGTCAGTTTCGATTATAAACCGAACCGAACCGATTAAACCGAAAACCAAATTGATTTAAAATTTTTGACCGAACCGAACCGATCTTGTGCTTTCGACCGAACCAAAATCGATCGAAATGCAAGTAGTCCAAACCGTCGACCGATCGAAATATATATAATATTAATCATGTACCTATTTCGGTCGGTTTTGACCGAACCGAACCGAAACCTATTTTCGTCAAACCGTCGACCGATCGAAATAGGTTTCAGTTTATGATTTTGTAACCGAACCGAAATCGAATCACAAAATCGATCCAAAATGGCCTTTTTTACATGCGATATTTATAACTAGAGGTGCAAGAGGGGTCCTTTTTGGATCGATTTTGGGCTGAGTTAAGCTCATAAAATACAGATCCGATGGAATTTTGGGTCGGAGTGGAACCACTCATAACTATCAAAAGCCTGTTGAGCCCGATACTACTTTTTGGAAAAAGTTTGATGGGCCGGATGAGGCCCAGCTTGCCCATTTTGTCAATTATAACAATAGTATTTCATATATAAAAAGAGTTTCTTTAACCACCTCAATGATAAGATACTCCATTCGTCCTTGATATTTGTTCGTTTAATTCTATTTCGGTATATCCATAAACTTCGTTCACTTATTTATAAAAAGCCATCTATGACCACATTTTCCACTTACATAACATATTTTATTATGTAGGTCTCATTTTCCACTTATTTTATACTTATTTTATTTATTAAAATCCATGCTGATAAAAATTAAGAATGTATATAATGGACGTATAGAGTATGATTTTAGTAAATTTTGATATCAAATTTACATAGAATTTTCCTTGAAGGATGAAACTGGTTAAGCACAGTGGGAGGCCCAATCACTTCGGCCCATATTTTTAGAAACGACGGCTTTTAGTCTTAATCGGGCCTTTCCTTTTGCGTCGTCTTTAAGATATAAATCAATACAGTTCATGTCAAGTTTCGTGCAGTTTTCCTAAAATCTTCCAATTGCCAATCACCATTCAACCCCGAAAAAACCCTATCCTCGTCTCTTTCTCTCTGTAGCCCCCCTCTTTTTCTGCCGGAGATTCAATTTCTCGGATTCTCCTCTAGGATATGGATACGCCCTTGATGTTTCGATGTGTAGAGTCCCTCTTGTATTGTTAGAAATTCGTTGTTAGTATCTGTGGGTTTCAATTTGTTGTCAGTGGAAGATTTTGTAATGCTTTTCTATTGATTTTTTTCTTCGGTAGTGTTCTGAATTGTGTTTTGAATGTATTAGCTCTTTTTTATGGTATTTGTGTTGAGTACTGTGTAATTCTAGTGTTGGAAATTACAAAGAGTGATGTGGAGTTAGGCCTTTTTTAATCTTTGATGGAAATGGAGAGTACACGAAGATCGTTCGATAAATCTCTTTCGAAAGAACCGGGACTGAAGAAACCTAGGCTTACAGAGGACCCTGCAGCAGCGGATCGAATCTCCAATGGCCGTGCCGGATTTGTCCAACGTCCAGGTGTTTCGAACTCCGCCGGTGCCGGAGGCCTGAGAACCCAGAGGGACCGAGATTCGGAGAGTAGCGACTCTGTGCGGGGGCCCTTTCAACACCAGACAGGGGCGCAGCTGCACCAGGAACTGGTGACTCAGTACAAGACTGCGTTGGCTGAGCTGACTTTCAATTCGAAGCCCATAATAACCAACTTGACGATTATTGCAGGCGAGAGTCTGCCTGCGGCCAAGGCCATTGCAGCTACTATCTGCAACAATATTCTTGAGGTGACCGATTTTTTTCTATGGTTGTATACAGTAATATCTGATTCTACTCGAACTGTAAATACGTGTAATTGTAATTTAGTTGCTGTTAATGGGAAATGCCATGGTGTGTAGTGAAATATCTGTTTTTAATTTGCGGAAAGATTTGTACTTGCAATAAATTTCATCCATTATTACATCTTTAATATGGGTTTCATCATAGCTACATGATTTGTTCGATATGGGATGGTGAGTGAGGATTGGTCTATGTATTTACATTCGACTCCCTCAATCGGAATTTATGATTATATAGTTGCAATTGAATGGGGATCAGATTACTAAAAGGTTAACGTTGTCCAATGACAACGCACAATGTGAGCAAACCAAAAATCTACAGTGCTACACTTCTCTAATATTAGTCCTTAGCTGCATTTTCAATTCTTAATTATTTTCGGGCAAGGTTATCTCTTGCTTTTCGTCAGCCTTATTGTACTATTGTTTCTTAAGATAGCTATTGTGCTATGTACTCTGAACTGGTTGCTTTGTATTTTCTTCTTTTCTATCACTGCTTGGATCTATAATTGTTTGCACAACCAGCTGAAGTTCCTTCTCACTGTATGGGCTAATGATCAGCATTGCCATTCTTTTCAATCGTATGGGAATTTATCATACTTGCCTTCTACTGGGGTCTCTTTGTGTTTGATCATTAATTGCTACCTGGTTGGTACATGTTAGATGGATGAGCTATTTATCACAGAATTGTTTGCTGCCTCCATATGATTGCAACTTATTTGTTGGCCATGGGTTTGAAGTACTAATCTTTTCTGATGACATGTCATTGAGGTGACTGCTTGAAGCCAAAGCCAAAGGAACTGTAATTTTGTTTAATTTTCATTTCTATTAAAGTAAATTGGGTGCTCAATGGTTTTTGATCATATGTTTTCATCTCTTTGTCTTTAAACATTCTTATTCTTGATTTTGGGGAAGCTGGTATTGACTAGTGCTGAAGAGCTAAATATGGCATTTGTTGGGGAACTAAAAATTTGTCCAACTTTTTACTGCTGGGAACCCCCAAAATGCCTTTTGTTTTACTCATTTCAATTTCCTTTCATATTTGGGTATTAGTTGTAACCTAAGTTTTTTCACATGTGGAACTCGTTTTCTTACCAACTTACGTCGTTTAGGGTAGAAACACTAGGAAGCAAAAACAATTTCATTTTCAAACATGTGAACTCATTTAGGAATATAAGCAATCCAAATTTCTTTTAATTTTTAATGTTTTTATGGAATATCTAGTGAATATATGTCTGGTGTTATATTTTCTGGAGAATTCACATGGGTTAGTGTGAAAATTCAAATGGGCCTCTATAATAGCTTATTTCATTTTCCAATCTGGAGAGTTATCTAGTAGAAATGGTCTGTTCTCTGTCTTTAGGTCAATTAAGAGCTTTCTGCAAATACTATCTGGTTCTTATTGCATATTATCTCACGTTTTGGTTTCTTTATGCTACATGCTCTGTGCCTAATGTTTATTTCAACAATTACATTATCTTCTAACTTCTATTTAGGATACTATGCCTAATCTCTGGAAATCATTTGCAGGTTCCTAGCGACCAAAAACTTCCATCTCTGTATCTCTTAGACAGTATTGTGAAAAACATTGGGAGAGATTACATAAAATACTTTGCTTCCAGATTACCCGAGGTCAGATTTTGAAATGTCTTTTCTTGCTTGTTATCACTTGGAATAATTGCTCATTGAGTATTATTAACCCTTTTCTGTCCATGCTTGTTTCTGTCCTGGCCCTATTGTGCTTGGTAGAGGGATGCCATGCCTTTTGAATGCCTCCTAGTTTTATTTCCATCATCAGTCTGATAGTAATTCATTTTTGTAATTTTCAGGTCTTCTGTATGGCATATAGACAGGTTGATCCTTCAGTACACCAAGGTATGCGCCACCTGTTTGGCACCTGGAAAGGAGTCTTCCCTCCACAGTCACTTCAGCTGATTGAGAGGGAGCTTGGATTCACCTCTGCAGCTACTGTTTCAGCAGCCTCTAGGACCGAATCACAAGCCCAACGTCCTGCACATAGCATTCATGTAAATCCTAAGTATTTGGAGGCAAGGCAGCGGCTGCAAACCAGCAGGGTAAGGGCCCCAAGTAGCCATCTTCATTTAATAAGTGTACATTTTTGTAGCTGTTTTGACCAATTTATCATATTTTAATTTGGTGACTTTAATTCAAGCTTTTGCTCTGCTTGGTTTCCATGGCTACTTTTATAAATAGCAAAAATATTTCTGAAATTATACATAATGTTCTGTTTGATTTTAGGCCACAGATTAAAACCAATCACCACATGTTCTGACTTGCTATATGATTTAGCAATAAGTTCAAAGTAATTCTCGTTGTTCTTAGTACTATTTTCTGTCCAACTCTGGTATTGTAATATGCTCGCTTTGTAGTGATATGTGATCTCAGTTGCATTATGAAATTTTTTATGTTTTGTTTTGTTCTACACCTTCCAACTACTTCAAGATCCTCTGGAAGTTCCATCCTGAAATTATTATCTTAGTTTGGTGATTTTTTATGTCAGTCCTTCATTCTTTTTAAAATGTCGACAAGTGGAATTTTCACTTCTGATACATATATCAGCGCATCCTTCTGGCTAGACAATGTTTTCCGAATCATAATTTTCTCTACTAAATCTGGTGAAGGCTCGAGGTGCTGACGGTGACTCTAGTGGAGCCCTGGTGCACTCCAATGAGGATGTTGAAGCACTGGAGAGAACTGCTAGCATTAGATCAGGGAGATCATGGGTTGATCCTTATGCTAAGGTGTGAAAAGAATGTTATCTTGCAATGCTTTGCTCTCATAGTTGCTAAAGTTATATGGCACAAAGGTGTCATACTTGCATGCATAAATTATATGTCTACTACCTTATTAGCCTCAAAAGAACATATACCATTAAATATCGTAAAAAATTGGAATTCGGCAGTGTAGCAAAGGTAATTTGACGATTGAAGTATGTTTTCATAATTGGTGCTAGGTGGGCCATGTGTATCCTCTCTCCCGTGATACGTACCATTATTTGTGTTCTGTTCGTGATGATCTTTCTTTTTTACTTTATGTAACCTAGATGTCTACTTAAACATGCAGTCTATCCAGCATAATCAAAGAGATCAAGTAAATAGTCCAGTTCGTGAGAAAAGTTCTGGTGTAGCATATGCAGATTCTAATTATGCTTCTGGTGTCTTGGGGCGTTCGGTCTTGGGAAGTGGAAGGATGACTGAAAACCTGAAAGAGCCTGAATATGACAGGCACTGGGAGGAATCTGGCAGTGATATGATTGGGATGCCACATCAAAAGAATAGTTTTGGTCTGAAACCTGGATTAGAAAGCTATGTTGCCCATGAGTCAGCAAATTTTGACTCAGATCTACAGCACAAGAAAAATATATCCGGTAGGAACACGAATGGGATGAGAGACAACTGGAAGGACTCTGAGGAGGAGGAGTATAGGTGGAACGAGATGAACTCTAGACCCACTGTAGCTGATGGTCCAGCTAAAAATCGTTGGACACCGGCCAGTCTTGATAGATTGGTAAGTGTTATGAAGACTCGGTATATTGTTTGTTGCAGACAATATATGATATTTTGTAACCTGATTGGTTTCTGTCATTTTTTATCTGATATATTTATGGCTATATAATCTTTTTGCTTCATTGCACATTAATGTTTTTTCTCTCGTAATGCTCTCTTTGATCAGGTTAGATTCAGCTTGTTTATGGTATGCATAATATCATTAGGAAACAAAAAAGGAAGCCCCTTGAGTGCTAAGAAGCTGTCATTTTAATGATAAATATAACATATGCCATGTTGGTCCAGTAGGCTTTTACATTGGCTAAAAGCAAACTGATGCAGATGAATCCTCATATGCACATAAATGTTGGCCAAAGTGCTTGATTCATCTATCTATGCTGGACTCATCGAATGCTTCATTACCTAATTACTCGGTCGTTAAGACTGGATGGAAAATATGAAAAGCATTGCCATTGTTTCTTGGTCACTCGACGAACTCTGGTCATTTGGACTCCGTTGTTGCATTTCACCAAACTAGTAGTCTAGTACAGAACCTCACTGTCTTGAAGCAAGCACCTGTGGTCTGATTTGTGAGTGGAGTAGCTTACTGCTCTGCTCCTTCCATTGTATCCACAACTATGCCTACCTAGTTAGAGGACAAACTTTATGACACGGAAAATACCATGTGAATGTATAAATACCTATGCGCCCCATGGAGTCTGTTGTATAATCATTAAAATTAGGGTTTTTTTTTTTGTAATGAAAGCTGACATAAAATACCATTTGGTATATTACTGCTCCGACAACGTCTACTTTCCCATATGTTTTATTACTTTGTTTTCTGCTTTATGTTTGCACTTTGTAGTTTCAGTTGGTTTGTACAATTTTTTATGGTCTGTTATGACTTATGACTTTGATTAACTTTCCTGAAAAAGGTGCTAGAACAGTTATATAAAAGGACCGTATTCTATCTCCAGTAAGTGATGTCATTTATGTTGCCCCTTGTGCAGGACTTCGAGAGCCATGTCCCAGGGCATCAAAATATACATGAAATTGGGTCTAGGGATGATGATGAAATCTCAATTGATTCCATCTCCATGGATCGGGGCCAAGTGGCTTCTGGGGTTCAAGCACCATTGTGGTCACAGAAGCTGCACCGACCAGAACGGAGTATGCTTTTAGGGGCTAGTAAAACCTTAACAGGTCAGTCTGAGGGATATCCAACTGGGTTGAAGAGCTCCCAGACTACAATGGGCAAGACCCATTCTCAGTCGCAGCTTGGCCAAACTCATATTGGATCTCTAAGCTTTAAGTTCCCAATGGATGAGGTGCCATTATCAAAAGCATCTATGAATCAGGAGCGGCAGACTCTTACCCCTTCATCTTCTGCACGATCATTATTGCATCAGCATCCTCCCTCACCTTCTGTTTCTTCTCACAGTCAGAATCAATTTCTAAACAATTTAGCTGAGCGCAACCTCACAACTACAGGTCCTCCTACAGATCCGAGAAGGCGTCCAGGGCAAAAGAACATGAACTATCGCGACCAACTTCTAGAGGATTCTCCAATACCAACTGGGGAAGTTTATCAAGCCGGCACACAGAAGCCGCAACCTCCAAATTTACGGTCTGCATCTGCTTTGATGCCTCCTACTCAACAAAGGAAACATGCTCCCACTGCTCTACCAAGAAGTATTGAAGTCTCTCAATTTGAATCTTCTGGTTCAGAACACCTCATGCTACCCTCACAAATTTTGGGCTCTGGAAGTCTCTTGACGATGGGGAATTCGTCTTCTGACCAGTTAAATCCTTGTACTGTTGATTCCCCTGGAAAATCCAGTACTAGTTCACTAACAGGTAGCTTAAATAACCCTAGTAGATCTCAAGAAACCAAGCCTGGTTCATCTCTAGGAGGTGACCTTCCGAATGTTTTATCGTGTCCACGCTCTCATGGAAGCGTAGTTTCCCCTGCAATTTCTCAAAAGAAGGTAGAACGGCCACACTTGCCAACTGTGCCGCCTCCCTCTTCATTAGTAGGTATTGTTTCAGAGAAGATGCCAATTGCAGTTAATTCCACATCTAATCCTTTTTCTAGTCTCTTAAGCTCATTGGTTGCGAAAGGCCTGATATCTTCTTCTAAGTCTGATCCAGTGTTGTCTGGCTCATCTAAACCTGATCAACCTGTGGACAAAGTTCCTGAGACTGCAAGTACTAGTTCGGCTCCAGTTTCTTCTTTTCCAGTCACCATGTCAAAACCTACAGTGTCTGCCAGTGATGAGCCATCTTCATCGGAGTCTATTCTTAAGGCTTCTGACAGCTTGGCCCTCTCAACAGAAAAGATAAGACAACTTATTGGTTTTGAGTTCAAGACAAATGTAATCCGTAAATTCCATCCAGATGTGATAAGTGATCTTCTGTGACCTCCCACATCTTTGCACCATATGTGGTCTTAAACTTAAATTTCAAGAACAGCTCTACAGACACATGGAATGGCATGCCTCAAAGGTTCTTGAGGATGATCCTTTGAGCAAGATGTCTAGAGGTTGGTACACAAATGTAGTTGATTGGGTTGCAAGATCCGGTAATGTTCATCTTGAAAGTAGTCCTTTAGACATAGGAGGTTCAGGTGACATGCTGGAAAGTAGTGAGACATTGGTCCCTGCAGATGAGAGTCAATGTGCATGTATATTGTGTGGGGAGTTGTTTGAAGACTTCTACAATCAAGAAAAAGATGAATGGATGTTTAAAGGAGCTCTTTACTTGACCATCCCATCCCCTGTTGAAGGACTTGGACCTACAAGTGATGCTTTGGTTCTTAGTCCGATAGTCCATTCTGACTGTATATCAGAAGACACTATGAATGAGTTGGGGCTAGCTTATGACATCAAACTGGTGAGTAATGAATATCTTTGTGCCACTGGAATCTATAGTAGAACGGAAATCATAATTTTTAGTTTCATACCAGTTTAGATTTTTGCTTACAAGATTCATCCCGTCATATGCATATTGATAGTAACTTAAACTCAGCTCCAAGTACAACATTCACTGAAGCTGTGCTGCATAATCGAAATTGAAGTAGGCCAACGGGATATAGTAGTTCATTTGTGAATAACTTTTGGTCTTGGCAACTGTTGCAAGGTTGTATGAATTCAGGTTTATGTTATTGGTTACAACTAAACTTACACTGATAGTTACTTAAACTTAGAGGGTGTTTGGCTTAGCTTATAAGCTGTTTTTGGGGAGCTTATAAGCTCAGCCAAACACCCTCTAGTTCCAAGTACAATATTCACTGAAGTTGTGCTGAATAAATCGATGCTGAAGTCTGCCAATTTTGGGGTAGTTTATATGTCACATCTATTCATCCTGGCATGTATTGCAATGTTTTATTACCGTAGGTTGATGGACAACTAAATTTATATTGTTTATTAGAATAACAAATTTGGTTAGCTTTTTTTAGTTTGGTTCTCTTTTTTCTTGAAGTTGGGGCTGTGAACAATGATGAGAGGGGATATTTTCTGTGGCCTCTTGAAGCACTATTACAAGTTAGTTTATAATGGAAACATTGTTATGCTCATTTCCATGTTATGATGTAAAATCAAGTGGATTTGATTGTACATATTGAACTTAGGAGTGCCATCTCTAATGAGATGACTTGCAAATCTGTTTTATGTGGGAATTTTTAGAATAGGGATACTTTATGAGAAGGTACTGCTTATCAAGTTTTGCTGAAGTTTTTATTACACTGATAGTTACCCTTTTTCCCAATCTTCGCCAATACCCTTCATCCGAACAAATATAATTTGTATTGATGACTATTAATCTTGGCTCTCAATTTGTAGGAAAAGGCATAACATCTCAAGGAGGGAGTAGATTTAATGATGCTCGCGCACTATCAATGCCAATAGCACCAGCACAGAATGAACCAGAACTTTGCATTTAGATTGAGCTTATAGTTTATGATCGTAGCTTGTGGCTATGCACCGTGTAAGCTGTGGCCTTTTGTTCAAATTTTGAACCTTCTTGAGCTTTTCTTTTTCCGCCCTAAGAGGGAGGAAATTGTAGTGATGATTTCTGATGCTTCTTACTTGTCCATTACTCCATTTTAAGCTTGTTAGCCCAACAGTAGCATCAGTTATGACTCTTGATCCCTGACAAATGATTGCAGCCTATGTGATTTAGATAAAAAAAAGGATTTAAGTTCAGCAATTCCAGCGGCAAGATTAATTATCACTGAAGTGGTAAACTACACTGCGCTTTGCGCTGAGCTGTTTTCATTCTTGTGCCCTTTCTTAGGGTTTGGATTTGCTGTTGAAGGTATCGTGCCGGCATCGGTTTCCCGTATCTTCTTCCGAATCTCTTATTTGATCAGACCAAATGCTAATGTTAGTCTTTCGGCAGGATGTGATGCCTATTTCCGACTTGCACCTCAGTATATGGTTACAGCCCTTCAACAGGTGAAACAAGGCCGGTTTTTGATTATGATATATATACTTGCAACAGGTAAAAATGAATTCCTCATTTTGTAGGCTTTTTTTCTTGTTTTTCATTTCTCCTGAAGGTTGCAGAATTAAAATATTGGCTTCCTGCTAAAGGAAAACATACCTAGTTAATTGATAACTCTACTTCTGTATATACTCTTTTGACTACTGTCGGTGTCGGTTTCTGTTTGATGTTATAAATAAGAAGAAATTAGATATTCCTAGATATTTGTTAAAGTCATTGTATGGTGAATCATTCAATAATTGGGAAAGTTAGTGTTTGTGAGGGTGTCAATTATATTTATTATCATTGAGCAATTGATGATTTTATTTGAACAGTGTCATTCAAATCGAATTGATGAATTTATTGTTAGTTGTATTGCAGTCCCTGTTAATTTTTCCCTAAAGTCGACCATTACATTTTTGTAGCAGGTAAAAATGCTAAAAAAGGCCATTTTGGCCACCCTTTGTTTTGGCAATCATGTATAGATCTCTTTGAATTATCTTCTTCTTTGTGCATATTTACTGTTATTGTTACTTACCATTTTGCCAGTCTTCTTTCCTTGCTCTGAACGGAGAATCTCTTGCCTTGGGCGCTCCAACACTCTAGTCTATGAGAATAAGAGAGGGTAAAATTACGATGATTCCACAGTTAAGTAGTTTAGGAGCATTAGTGTTTAGTGCATAAGGAGCCACTCTAAAGATGATGAAATTATCACATTGTAATTGTAGGACTCGATCCTTTGTTGAAATTGACATGTTTAAATAATAAATGTATAAATAATCACTTAAATACTTCGTTATTATCTCAAACTCTCATTAAAATATGCTAAAATTTATGACCTTATTGAGCTTACGGGCTCATGATTCAATACTGTAAAGATTGATAATGATTCAGGATCTCATTAATCGAGCTTTTTTCGATTCCTGTCCGATATTTAATAACTAAAACATTCACCCTTGTTCAGATAGCACAGTTGGGGGTGTTAGTTGAATCGTCATATGCCAAGTCCTAGCAACTTTTATTAATAAAAGTTATTTGAATCGTTATTTAGTTTCATAATTACGTTTAGATTTGCTGGATTATTATAAAGTTGGAGTTGGCTAAATGAACGTTTAACTGCTGATTTCCAGTTTATGTCGAGCTTCATATTTATGAAAGAAGATATTTATTATATCTCTTGTACAATACACATATACACATACACATAGGAATGAGAACTCATTTTTATTGTAAGAACTAACAATTAATATTTGCCTTTGATCTATTAAGATTAAATGTTTATAGTGATATCCTTATTAATTTTGCAGAAACTTAAAAAAGTTCGATGTTGTAATTTTATTTCATAGCAAACAGCCATCTACTAATTTTAAGGAATTCAATCAAATTAATTATAATAGTTTTAATTTTTATATATTGTGATTGTGATTCTCTAGGGTTTTTAAGCTCATGTGTTCTGCAATTCAAACTTTAAAGTTTTTAAGTAATGTTTGTTGATTTTAACTTTAGATGTAGATAATATCATATTTTTATTTTCTCGTTTTGGATGGGCAGGTGCTGATACCTACATTATTACATGCAGTTTATTGTCAACGGATGATTCCAAAATGTGCGCAATATATATTAGTCATTACGTTAATCGTTGAGATTGACGTTCGGATTCCTAACATATTACAAATGCAATAACTTACGTTATCGTAATGCGGCAGCTTATACGGTTAGCGAGGTTAATTTCTCGGGCGTCCAGTTTGACGGTGGTTAATGTTTTTTGGAATACCGTCGCCATTTTAATATGATTTTTTTTGATTGAATGTATGAATTTTTAATAATTAAATATGATATTTTTTACATGAATTTTAAAACCAACATGCCAAAATATATCATATTTCAAATCATATATGAATTACATTAGAAAAAAGACATTAGTCGGCATTGCTCCCCCCACGGCTGACACTTCAACAATAGAGGACAACGGTGGCTAATGCTCACATGAATTTTGAATTTTTTTTATCTAAATATAAAATTTAATATTTTTTGATATTGAATTACTATTTTAAAGTGGTTTTTACGTGAAATTAAATAAGATGCATTCATTGTTAAATTCATTATTGAATTATTATTTTAAAGTGGTTTTTACGTGAAATTAAATAAGATATCATGCATTCATTGTTAAATTCATTATTTTATAATTTAAATAATTATAAAGTAGTCAACACACGACTCAATTGTGCACAATCAAATTTGCGAACACTGTGCTGACGTTGTTTTCACATTTTCACATGATCGGACCACCCATCATTAATAGGGTTAGGGTGAATTTGTCACTTCAAATACAAACGGTTAATTTTGATAGCAATTTTAAGAATCTGGGTAAATTAAGTGTTTGAATTATATTTATAGTTAGTTTGAGCTATAGTTTTTACGTGTGATGCACTTACTAATAGTTAGTACCCTTGTAAACGTTTGTATGTCAAAATTAATCCTAGCGTCAACTTCTCATACAAATATTGTCCCTTACACAAGAGAAGTCATTTTCTATGGCTAAAAGGTCATATGTTGTTGTATTTGTATACTGAAAGCAAAATGGTTGAGCTTATATACAATGTTTCATGTTATCACTATTACAATCTCCTATTTGAATTGTTTACTTGATTGCATATGTTGTTACATTATCTCATATAAAAGTTAGATTATACAATGCGTAGAAGATCACAGACATCTGTATGATTGGTTAAGCTAGTTGAGATATAAAAATGATCACTGATAAATCTGGTATGCGAGATTTATGAAAACAGTAAAGAACACGAGAGACTTTTACGTGGTTCGATCAAGAATAAGATCTACGTCCACGGAGGAGATGTTCCTCAAGATGTTTACTATAATTTGATTACAGCAAGTATCTCCAAGAGCTCTAGTATTCAGTAATTTGCTAACCCTTTTACCTTCAATCTAACTCCTATTTATACATAAACGTAAACCTTATCATGAATCTCTTGATTGGCGGGACCATGATCTCCACCATAACTGCCCATGATTTCCACCGTTATTACCCATGATTTCTACCGTTACCTCATTATTGTGCCATTGATTCCGCCTTTAATTAGGGTTTGGGGGCTGTCACTCGGGCGTAACCGAATAGGGGAACACTAGGTTAGGCCCAGCTCGCTTGGGCCTGATAGTGGGCTTGAGAGGTTGGGCCATATCCTATCATAGCCCCCCCTAAAAGTCAAGGAATAGCCTTGCCGAGGTGAAGCGGAGAATGTGCTTTGCCGAGGCGGGATGTTGCTTGGCTGAAGGTTTCGCTGAAAGTTCTTGTCTCTTGCTGCATGGCTTTGAAGGACGTCGAGGTCCGACCTGAAACACTTCTGCTGGTCCGAGGTGGACATGGGGCGTAACCCGATGTCCGAGCTCAAGATTATCACGTGATCAGACTGGCGGACGTCGAGGTCCGATGTCAGGGGGACGTCGAGGTCGGATCTGAAATACTTCTGTTGGTAAGGGATTCATGGGCGTAGTCCGATGTCCGAGCTCGATGTAATCATTATGTATCAGACTGGCGGTCTGTTTTCCATAGAGTACGTCATACGCGCCAGGCGGTAGTTGGGCATTTCGAAAAGCATGCGCGCTCGGTCACACATCCAATCGTAGATAGCGCGTGTGATAAGCGAAGCGGCGATTTTAGGCGCCATTTATCCTATAAATAGGTCCAAAGAGAAAAGCTTCACTTTCTCATTCGACGTTTGAATCGAGAGCATAACCTTAGAAATCCCCAATTCCTCTTTCACACTTTGTTGAAGAAATCGGAAATTCGCTCGGAAAAAGTAAGTATGTATTCTTCACCTTCTCATTCCTCTTCTCGCTCTGATAACTCTGGTTCGGCTTCGGGTTCTGGCCGTCCAGATTCCAACGTAAGGGATTACATATGCCATAACCGCCTAGGTAAATCTATAGGACTTAGTTCTAGGGTTTCACCGGTGTCTTCGGTTTGGGATGGCATCAGGATTGGTGCGGCGAGATCGACTTTGACGACAGAGGAGCTCTTGGTGGTTGCGGAGAAATACCACATCCCAGAGGATGCATGGTGGTGCCTTCCGAAACCCAATGATAGGGCGATGGCCCCTCCGGAGGGGTTTATTACCATCTATGTAGATAGTTTAATAGCTGGGCTTAGATTTCCTTTTGCCCCTATTTTCCTTAGTTTACAAGAGTACTTTCGAATCCCCATATGCCAACTGACCTCCAATTCTATTAGGTCTGCGGTTGGGCTAGGGCTGGCTGTTCTGACATAGGCGAGGAGTTTTTTTCGAAGTCTTGATGCGTTTTTAGCATCAAGTCTATAGGAGGAGTGTATTATCTTTCACTCGTCTAAAGTTTAAAATAGCTTCCCATGAAGGTATCCCTTGGCGAATAGATACTTCTTTCTCATGGGTGAGGGTATCCGAGGTATGAGTGGGGCCTCGGAGCAATAAAAGATGTGAAAATTAATCCCAGGCCCTATGGAGAAGGCATTGAGCGATATGGGTGAGATCTGTCGATCAATTATACGAAGATGACACGAGCGATCTTTGATGAGTGTCATAGGTCGACGCAGCTCGAAGACAGTGCGATTTGGGTGAGGCAACCTTCTTATTTTTATTTACTCCGTCGATTTCGTTGTGCTAACGAGATTCTCATTCATTTGCGGTGAATATTGACCCCGAGAGAAGTCGATGTATCGAGCTCGCGCGCCCGCACCATCCGGCGAAGGGCTGCGAGGAAGAAGCGCGGCGGCGAGTCCACCCAATGACCCATGGTGGTGGGCGCCCGAGGACTTAATGATCGGTCCTCGAGCAACCTCGGGTCCGACTGGAAATCGAGGTCCATGGCCGCCTCGCAGAGGTGCGGCTTCCAACACTCGTTATCCTTCCCAAAGGTATAAGTTGCTACTTTTCTCCTTGTGAGTTTGTTGTTATGTGTTGCTAATTGTTCCATATTCGAGGATGCGGCCTCAATGGCGGGTGAGATGCGCCGCATGGCGGGCTTGTTGTTGAGGCGCCTCGCGTCGAGGCCATGGAGAGAAGCGGCGGCGCGCGGACAAGCCGAGGGCATTCTTGAATCATGTTGGATCTTTGCCGAGGCGGACGCCAACTTGCAAAGGCGAAAAGCGAAAGTGGCAAAGATGGTGGCGAGGCGGCCCTCAAGAAAGAAAGATCGGATCTTGCGAGTGGCCCGTGCCGAAGCGGAGAGCGCTCAAGAGGAGGCTGCCGAGGCTGAGAGGAAGCTGGCCGCGCAGACAAGCGCCCTGCTGGCGGGGCAAGGACCTATGCTGAGGGCCTTCGCCAGCAGGCTTATCGAGTCGAGAGTTTTCCTCCTTCATCTCCGACCTTGCGGTGTGATGAGGCCGCGGTGATATGTGCCCACCTCGAAGTTGGCGGCCGAGACCTGATTTTGACAAGGCCCAACACGGTTGGGTTGAGGTCGAACCCCGGGAGGTATGCATGAATTATGCTCGCATAATCGCTGGGGCGACCTCTTTTCCCGTGGTGGATGCCTTGGCATCTTCTGCCTCACTCCTGACGGCGGAGGCCGTAACTCGGTCAAGGAAGATGAAGGCGTGGAGCTTGAGCCTTCCTTGCCGAGTTGAGGGGCAAGGCGGGCGGCAGTCCGAGCTCGGACGTCCTTGGGAGATCGGCAACCAGCGGAGGCGGCAGCAGAAGCGGTGGAGGTCGAGAGGCGGCAATGAGCATGAGGTCGATGGACCCAATGTAATAGGATGATTTGCGTGGTCAATAGGACCCCGTGTTTGTCTAAACTTCCATTTTGAATAATAGACATATCTTGTTAAAATGCCGCATGTGTTGTCTTATTTTAGCATTCCTCATCTCAATACCGGGCTCGATCATGAGTTATTAACAAAGTGAAAGAAGTCCGAGGTGCTCTGGCCGAGAAGGATGAGGAAGTGACACCTGGAGAAGTCGATGCCGAGTTGACTCAAGTTCAGCTAGCATGGATGTCACCGGCATCTTCACGAACTAAAACAAAAGTTGCATGAGGTCGATCATGAAGTGGTCCGCCTCCTTCTTGAGAATGAGGCTTTAAAGTTAAAGATTACACAACTCAAGTCGTGGGGCTGATCTATCTGCAGATGTGATCCAAGGACGGTCGATGCAATGCGAGGCGGCTTGAGTTGACTACTGCAGGCGGCTCGGATCTCGGAAGAGCATGCGAGTATGAGAAGGTAATCCGCGGATGGTGGGACTACTATATCTGAAGCCGACGATCGAGTTCAGAGCTTGTTGGCGGAGGGCATGGTATTGAGGGATGAGGAGGGTCCAAATAGCAAGAAGTTTAAAGACTGCCTCGACTCTGTCCTGAAATACATGCAGATGTATGAGATCTTTCACAAACGACACATGCCCAACCCCGCTGCGCGTCTTGAGCGGACGCCGCTGATCCCATAATTGAAGAGCCTGAAGAGGAGGGCGGCTATGCTGATCACGCCGAAGTGCTCCGTCTAATGGGTCCACCCGACAGAGGAGCTTTTAAGGGCGGCCGGCGATTCGGAGGAGGCGCGTGCGGGCAGCGGTCGGCGTGGAAGGCAAGAGTTCGGGGACGAGGCATTATCTTGGTCCGACGTCAGGCTCGCGGGGTCGAGGTGTGGCCCCGGGTACAGGATCGCATTCCCCAGGCCGGAATCCGCCCGCGTCGGGTCAGACTGCTCCTGGAGCAGGCCGAGGTAGTGTTGTCCTCATAGATTGGGTGGAAGGCACTGAGTTCATTCCGGGTATTCATCGCCGACCCTGGAGATTTCGTTCAAAACTATCTCAGCTTCGGTGAATCTCGGCGGAGCCCGGAAGTCCGAATGATTGTATATAGTGCGGGAGTTTGTATGTAGGTATAAATGTATTTAGACTCGTTGAAGTGTACGTTTTTCCTCTTGAGAGGTATAAACATAGCTTAGGACTTCGTTTGGTCGTAAATGTATTTATACTGTATACAAGCATAATTTGGTGAGATCCAATCTGGATGTCTTTTACATATAGACTTTTCAATCTAATGAGTAATCTGCATGTGTGCATGTAGACTTTCAAATTAATGAGTTGTCTGTATGCGTTGCACTGAGACGTTCAATTTCATGAGTAATCTCACGAGTGCGCCGCTTAGTGAGTACCCCTACTTGGTGGGTTATTCATCTTCGTGAGGGCGTCCCCTCGTGAAGGTTTAAATGCGGTATATCCAGATAGATGTTCGCATATCAATAAAATGGAATGCTCATATACAAAAATAAACATTTTATTCAACAAGTATATAACATCGCACTTCGGCAAAACAAGTAAGGAGACTAACATAAGGCTGATCTGTAATCGAAGCTATGTAAAGTACCTCCTTAAATGAGAAATATGCCAGGTTCGGGGAATATGCGCACCGGATAGGTGAGATAGTTTGTAGGCCCCCTTGCCGAGGTCTTCGTGAACGCGGTATGGGCCTTCCCATGTCGGATCCAATTTGTTAAGACGTTCGGCTCTGCTGGCTTCATTATTTCGTAGGACGAGGTCGCCTACTTGCAGTGCGGAGGCTCTAACCCTTTTGTTGTAATACCGTGCGACCTGGCCCTTGTACTTAGCTTCATTTATGAAGGCGAGTTCGCGCTTCTCCTCGAGGGCATCAAGGTTGGCCCGCAGTCTTCCTCGTTCGGCCCGGTCGAAGTGAAGAGTGCGCGGGCACGCACCGATCTCGGCGGTATGACGGCCTCGGCACCGCAGACCAAAGCTAAAGGGTTTCCCGTGACGTCCGAGGGTGTGGTCTTGTAGGACCGAGAGGACTTGAGGAGATTTTCAGCCCGATCGCCTTTAGCTCGGTCGAGCCTCTTCTTCAATCCTTATACGATCGTGCGATTCGTCACCTCGGTCCGACCATTCGCGCTTGGGTGTGCGACCGGGGTGAAGCGCTGATCGATCCAAGCTCTTCGCACCACTCCTTGAAGTTTTGTCAACGAATGGGTGCCGCTGTGCGAGACCAGGATGTGTGGTATGCCGGCGGCGACTATATTCTTCCACAGGTGCAGAATCCTTTGCTCGTGAGGTTCGACAGTGGCTCAGCTTCGACCCATTTTGTGAAGTAGTCTATGGCAACGACTAAATATCGAAGCTGACCTGGTGCTCGGTCGAACGGACCAACGATGTCGATCCCCCATTGCATGAAAGGCCATGGGCTCTGCAGACTGCTCAGATCGGTCTGGGGTAGCTTCTTGACCGTGGCATGAAGCTGGCACTTCGGACACTTTTTAACGAGTTCGGCTGAATCTCGAAAAAGGGTGGGCCAATAATATCCCGACCTCAACGTCTTCTTTGAAAGAACCCGAGAGCCGATGTGGCTTCCGCAAGATCCTCTGTGAATCTCATTAAGCACGTAGTCGAACCTTCCGCCCGAGGCACCTCGGGAGGGTTGAAGGTAAGACTGCAGAGAGAGCCCTCATACACAAGATACTTTTGGGATTTCACCATCATCTTTTGGCCTCTAGCCGATCCCGAGTAGTGTGCCAACCGCCAGTATGCTTTTAGGGGCGTCATCCAGTTTGGTTCAGCCTCTGAGATAACGCTGATGTGGGGCGCCTCAATGCTTCTGGAATGAACTTCCTCTACTGGCGGCTTTATCGATGACGAAGCTAATTTACTAAGGATGTCAGCTCGGCTGTTTTCCTCCCGTGGGATTTGTTTAATACTGAAGTATTTGAATGAGGCCAGCATCTCTTTTGCCTTCTCAAGGTACTGCTTCATTCGATCCTCTTTAGCCTCGTATGTGCCTAAGACCTGGTTTACCACGACCTGGGAATCTCCAAATATCTGGACTTTGTCCACTTTCAATTCCTTTGCTAGGCGAAGTCCTGAGATCAGTGCTTCGTATTCCACTTCGTTGTTGGTGGTCGGGAAGGTAAACCGGAGGGCGTATGTCACTTCTTGCTTATCTGGGCCGAGGAGGAGGATGCCCGCTCCGCTACCTGTCTGCATGAAGCCGTCCACATACATCGCCAACATTCAACGGGTGATGCAAGGATGATTCCTCCGCCGTGAGGTGGGAGTGACCTCGGTAGAGGCGACCTCGGTGGTTGACCTCCACCAGAAACTGCAGGGCTTGCCCTTTTATGGCCGGCCTAGGGGAGTATGAGATATCGTGTTCGCCGAGCTCCAGTGCCCACTTAGCTATACGTCCAGATGACTCCGGTTTTGATAAGACTTGTCTTAGAGGTAAGTCCGTTAGTACCGGGTGAATGAGCTGAAAGTAAGGCCGGGCGTCGCTCCAGCGTTCACCAAGGCGAGCTACCTTCTCGAGGTTGGTGTACCTCGTCTCCGGTCCTTTGAGAGCCCGGCTAATGAAGTAGATGGGGAGTTGCCGTCCCATCTCATCTCGCACCAGTACAGCACTAATTGCCTCGTCCGAGGTGGCCAGATATAACGATAGAGTTTCACCTTGCTTTGGGGTGGATAGTGTTGGCGGTCGACGAGATATTCCTTCACCGTGGCGACACAGTGTTCTTCTGCCGGTGAAATCTGGAGCTCTCCTCGGGATTTTGAAGAAGGAAGGCGCTTCTCGGCTCGAGATAGGAATCGGTGAGGCGGCCGGCATCCGGTGAGTTTGTGTATTTCACGGATGGTTTTGGGATCCGCATGTCGAGCACGTTTTCACCTTGGTAGGATTGGCTTTCGAGGCCTTCTTGAAACCCAGCATCCCGTAAATTTACCCGTCTTCACCACGAATGTGCACTTGGGATTGAGCTTGAGGTTGGCCGACCGAGGAGTGAAGAATAGTTTCGAGGTCAATGGCGCGATTCTCGGCTTTTTGCTTTTGACTACTATATCGCCGACATAGACCTCAAAATTTCTCTATGTGATCCTTGAAGATCGCGTCCACCATTCTTTGGTAGGTAGCTCAGCGTTTTTCAGATCGAAGGCATCTTCCGGTGGCAAAGACATCAAGTCGAATGAGCGCTGCTTTTTGGGCGTCTTAGGGCTCATCAAGACTTGGTGGTATCCTTGTATAAATCCAAGCGAAGATCTCATGCTCCACCAATGCTTCCACCTTCTTGTCAATGTCGGGGAGGGTATGATCCTTTAGGCGGTGTTTATTGAGGTCGGTATAGTCGACACACACGCGCCATCCCTCCCGGCTTTCGAACTACAACGGATTAGCCATCCAAGTTGGGTATTTAACCTCGTCTGATTTTAGCCTCCCGAGTTGGGTTACCTCGTCTCGTATGACTGGCCTTCGCGCGGCAAAACTTTCTTCTTACGCGGCTGGTTTAGTAGCCGGATCGATGTTGAGACGATGAGTTATGAGCTCGGGCGAGACCCCAGTCATATCCAATGGAGACCATGCAAATACATCTCTATATTCCCTTAGAAGTTGCATGACCTGTTGGCGAATATTGACTGAACCTTGGGTACCAACCTTGACAACTTTGGAAGGGTCGTCGTCGTATAGCTGAAGATTCTCAGTCAGATCATCCCGAGGTGGCAACTTCGGAGGGTTCTGTAATTGCTAGGCCTGAGGTAAGGCCGCATCTTGGGTTGAGACTCGTAGGCATTCTTTAGCTGCCGTTTGGTCACCCTGAATGCTTAACACTCCCACGGGGGTGGGTATCTTAATGGTGAGGTGGTACACGGAGCAGACGGCTCTGGTTGCATACAGCCAATCTCTTCCCAGGATAATGTTGTATGGAGAGGGAGCTCGGACCAGGAAAAATTGAATGGCCTTGGTAACCGACCTGGGAGCGCGCCTACAGGTAGGAGGGTAATGACACCTTCGGGTTGGACCGCCTCTTGAGTAAAGCTCATGGCGGGAAGGTCGGGGTGCACCAATTCCTCCGACATCAAGTTTATCCAGCAGCTCGGAATATGATGCTAACGGAGGCTCCGATGTCAATGTAGACCGGTGTACATTCTTGTTACCCACCACGGCTTGTATAGTGATGGCGTCTGGTGAGGCATGATCTTGGAGTACTGGTCGTCTTTGGAGAACACGATGTTCTCTCCATCTCGAGTCGCTTGTTTTCGGCTCCTCGGGTCGACCTTGAGCTTCATTTCTTAGTGACGACCTCGTCGTACTAACTGGCGATCCGGTTATAGCGTAGACTGCTCCATTGCATTGGGACCTTCGTCCTCGTCATCTTCGTGTCGGGTTGCCGTTGAGGTCGGTCCGCAATTGTTTCCACCTCCATTTTCCCTCTGCGCTTTTTATTACCCGCCCAGTCGGCGGTGTACTTCTTCCTTCCTTGACGAGCTCGTCAACTGTGAGCTCAAGGACTTGCAATCTTCAGTATCGTGACCGTACCCACGGTGGTAGTCACAATACTTTCCCGTTGACTTTTTGGATCCTCCTTTCATAGGAGGAGGTTTTGGAAAAGAGCTCGATGTGAGCTCAAATATTTCCGCCTGGATTTGAATAGAGGCGTTCGTTATTACCAGGTTTGGCCGAGGTCCCAGCCTCGATTCATGGCCCTTTTTATTCTTTCGAGCGCACTTGCGTTGGCACCTCGGCCCCGATCTTCCGCTTCCCTCTCGGTCATTGCTCATCCCGGATCTCTCTTCTTCGGTCCGACTCGTCCCCTTTGACAAAGTTGTCAACCAAGGTCCAAAGACGACTAGGTGTCTTGGTACATTCGCGGGTGATCTCTTTATTCGAGCTCCGGTCGGATCCCGTTCTTGAATGCGTTGATGATGTAGAGATCGTTACTCTCATCTATTTTAAGGGATTCCATGATGAATGAGACGAGTTCGACATTGTTTCGTCCCGCCTCGACGGATTGTAGCGAGATCGGACGAAGGTTGTTGGCGGCATCTTTTGTAAAAGCGCCATTTGAACCGATCCATGAGGTCTTTGAAGCAATGGATGCTGTTACGGCGGCGGTGAACCAACGTCGGCGTTGGAGATCAAGACCTCGGAAAGACCTTACACATGTGGAAATCTTCCATCCCTTGATTCGCCATGTTGGTGGTATAGGCAAATAGGAAGTCAGAGGGATCTCCAAGGCCATCGTATGCAGCAATATTCGGAGCCCGGTATCGCTGTGGCAAGGGTGTATCCGAATCTCCTTGAAAAGGAGATATAATTCGTCCGTGTCGGTCGAATCCGAGGAGCTCGTTACCATCCCTCCTGGGTGGGAGATCGATAACGGCGTCTGTCGTCTCTTCGAGGGGGAGTTCGACTTCGTCTTTCCTCCCTTCTTTCCGTCCACTCACATGGGTATCACGTCGAGGTGGAGAACGGCTCCGCGGGGTATGAGGCGAATGAACCACAGTATCGGGCGGTCATTATCTTGCGGTGAACGTTGATTACCGGAGAGGTGGCGACCTCGATTACTGTAATCACCGCCGGGCACTCTTGAGGGGCCCGCTCCGTTTGTCCTCTGGTTGAGGAAACTCGAATTGATTAAGGTTGACGTTGAGGAATTCGGACACTGCTCGACCGAGGACCTCGTGGGAGCGGTGAACCTCCTGTTCACCGGTTCTGAGGTCGGTGTCTTCCTCTTCGTTGGGGCGGCGATCCTGAGGGTGTATGGAAGCATTCTCCATGTAACCCTCAGGTGTGTGACCGCTAGTGGCGTCCGCAATCTCCTTTCCCCGGCGTTGTGTGACCACCTGATCGTTCTCTGCACGGTTGTTACGGCATCGCCGACCGTACTAGCATTTGACGTGTCCTTGCCATTAGATGGAGAAACACGCTTTTTGTTCAAGATGTATTTCCACAGACGGCGCCAATGATAAATCGGTATGCGAGATTTATGAAAGCGAGAAAGAACACGAGAGACTTTTACGTGGTTCGATCAAGAATAAGATCTCGTCCACTTGGAGGAGATGTTCTCAAGATGTTTACTATAATTTGATTCTGACAAGTATCTCCAAGAGCTCTAGTATTCAGAATTTGCTAACCCTTTTACCTTCATCACAACCGAGACAATTTGAGGACGAGTTATCGGTATATAGGCTGCAGTATGATAAGAAGTAACTTGATTTGGTTGCTTGTCTGTGCTGGTACGTCTTGACGTATTAATGGATCACAATGAGATGAGTTCTTCTAGCTGACCGTCATGAAGAACTTAGATCTCGGTGACTTTACGTTGATCTAAATCTCGATAAGGTTTTAGGTGAGTATAAATTACTGATCATCACTTTGATTTGTTATAGGTGAGGGTTACATTAGATAACCCAAGATTCTCCGTATCTCGGGTGGTAGTAGTGCTTGTATGTCATGTTAGTTACCTATATCGAGTCATCGTATCCGTTTAGGATGATGACGTCCCCTTAAAAAGTTTATTGTACCAAACCCTACAGGTTGAGTTAGCTCAAGTACAATAATAAGATTGAGTGGTACTACTTAAGGAATTGAAGAGATTAATTATTTTGAGCAATCAGAGTGCTATAAATAATTAATGGACGTGCGATATCTTAAATACGGGATTCGTAAGTGTAAATGCAAGCCCGACTCAACTTCGGTAATAAAGGAGTAAGTCAGCATTTATTCTCTAGTGGAATGAATAAATATTTATTAATTAATTTATACTATGGGCTAAACATAAGATACTTAATTCATTTTAGGTCATCTTTATTCCTTGTATTTGATCCATGGACTAGCCCATCAAGGCCTGTTAACTGCCTAAATTTCACCCCCCCTATGAGAGTCTCTCTAAGACTCTGTTCTAATTAATGTATTATTTTAATATATCTCATATATCTAGATAGATATTATCTGATATTATTAGACATTAAGAGATAATTATTCTAGACATGAATTATCTTTAGGGATTGAAGATAATTATTGTAATTATTAGATATGCAAGGATCCTATCTAAATATGATTATAGGGGATGCATTATAAATAAAGGTGAGAGAAAATCAGATGATCATATGACACAACAATGATTTTTAAAAATCACAAAAGAAAAATAAGAGACAAAATTTTACAGTATTCTCCATAGATTGCTCTCATTCAGTATTGGAGAATATGCATCCAGGTACAATCCAAAAGATCAGAGCTAGAGTCCACAATTGATCTGCTATCCTAGAAATTCACAGGTAAACACAAGTAAACACCTATATGTTGCAATTAATTATATAGAAGCATGCTAGAAATATAATAAATATATGATGAATTAAACATCCAAGATAGATCATCGGGAACATGTGTAAAATAAGATTTTCATACAATTGGTATTAGAGCATGTGATCAGTATCTTAGTTTTGTTGGATTAATTAACGTTTGATTATTAAGTTCGCTATAGTTAATTACAGATCCCTCATTCATCATGGCTCAAGTATTTGTTTTTTTCGTTGAAATCATTTTCCACCACGAGAAAATCCGTGGTTATGTTAGAATATATTTTTTTATAAATTATGTATGTAAAATCGAAAACGAAGACGAAGAATATGAAAAACGACACAAGACGATGGAGTAGCACAATGGGAGGCACACCTGTAGCAGCTCAACGCGCGGGTGCCCAAGCGTGCGGATGGACAGCAGCGACGGCATGCGGATACCGTCGTTCACAACACGGGGGCAGGCCCAGCGCGAGACGAGTGCAGACACGCATGGCAGGGATGACAGGGCGACGGCCGATGCAACACGACATCAGCGTGCACGCATGTGGACACCCAACGTGCGTGCACGCTCGGTGCTCGACATGCAAGCGCAATACGCGTGGGTGCGTCAGTGCTTGGAAGATGTCGGTGAGAAAGATAGGTGGGCGATGCTACGGTGCTCGATGAGCGTGCATTGGATTGGAACACCGTGCTGTGTGCCAGCCTTAGCGCCCAGGCTCGCACGGACACCCGCACAACAGCACACGGAGACCCGAGCGAAGGGCGGCGGACAGCGCTGGGTGCGCGCGGGTTGTGCCTTAGTGCGTAGGTCCATGCGCGCGGTCCAGCTCATCGGACGACTCGATCCGAACCCCCGACCCGACCCATTTTGACCCAACTCGGATTCATATTTTGCGATCCGACCCGATCCAAATCAACGTTCCAACCCAGTTTCAAATTTTGGCCTAAATTCAGTATTGACGAGTCCGGTCCGTGTCCGTGCACGTGAGACCCGTTTCAAAGAAAAATTAAATATCTGCACTTTGCAAATTTATATAATAAATTAGGCAAGGACGTACAAGATCCACGGTTGGGTCGCGATGAACGAATTTCATTTTATTTTTATCGTTCATAGCATGTCGTGGATGTTTAATTATAAAGTAGCAAGTAATGTATGTTTAATTACGTAGATAAACATGGATATATGTTTTCGTGATTAACTAAGTTTAACAAGCATGCTAGGTTTATCAAAATTTAAAGCATGTTTTAGAATTTTGCGAGCACGTTTTATATGTTGAGTTCTAGAAAGAGCATGTTAGAATTACGTGATCTGCATGGAAAAACTTTTTGAAATAAAAAGACTAAGCAAGAAACCCGGCTTTTTAATTCTTAAATTAAATATGTCAAGACCTCCACATTTTGATCTCTAAACAAAGTGATAAGCATTGTGGGTAAACGTCCACACGCGTGACTTTCTTGAACTGTTTATCATAAGTTTATTAGATGATATTTCTAAATAAAATATTTTAATCTATTGAGAAGTGAGAGTTTCATGTGTAAACTCCACACGCGTGGCTTGCATATGCGATTTTCATAAGTTCTCTAGAGATAGATGTAAAATGAGATGACAAACGAAATTGAATTGGAAGCGGTATATTCCGTGTGGGTATGCCAATTCTAATAATTCTATTTCTGCTGTCAAAATTATGGTCAATACTTAGGCATCACCTCAAGTACAACTTCCGCGAATTCCTTTCTTACTATAGTGATGTGGTTTAGTTAAGGTCAAATTATTAATTTCATTTGTCATAAGGATAAGTTGAAATGGATTGAAATTAAACACTTAAAAGGTATATTTTAGTCTGGTCGAGGGGTTCATGTGTAAACATCCACACGCGTGGCTTGCATGTGGGATTCCTTGGACAATTGGAGGTTTCTACCAACATTGTTTTTATCAAAAAGTTACAATATTGTTGTTACGAAATATGTGCGATAGTATGCTTATGTGTTTACATTACTTTTCAAATATGTCTCTTACTCCAATTATCAATATGCTCGCACAAAACCCCTTATCCGGTCCGAATTATATCGAGTGGAAACGAATAATTGAGATTGTTCTTACTGCCGGAGAAAATTTATTTGTACTCACTACACCTCGTCCAACACCCCTAGACGATTCATCTATCGATGGGGAGCGCAAGGAGCACGAGAAATTGGTTAAATCAAATAGAATGACAAAGTGCATTCTTTTGGTTACCATGTGCGAGTCCTTGCAATTCAAGCATCAAAAGATGGAGGATGCAGCCCCAATCTAGCTAAATCTCATTAAATTGTATGGGGAGTCAGATAGAATTGCTAGTTATAACTTGACAAAGTTGGTAATGTCAAGTTCAATTATGGGAGGCAATTCAGGGCATGATCATGTAGAGCAAATGATCAATCTCTTTGGAGAGCTCGAATTGGTTGGAGAATATATTGATGACGAGGTCAAGATCGATATAATCCTCAATACATTACCCAATTCTTTTGATGACTTCCGTCAAGCGTGATCTTATATGATAAGAGTCATACTCTAGATTCATTGCAAAATGATCTGGTAATGGTGGAAGGTAAGATGGGTAAATGTGCACAATCTTTAGCGCACCTTAAGGAATACCACTGCTTCATCGAAAGATTGAAAGGTAAAGTGGAATTCAAGAGATGCTAAGACTAAAGAAAATAGTGGAAGTAATACAAAGGGCTCTACCAGAGGTTTGAAAAAACCAAAGGAGAAGTGCAAGTGTTTCAAATATGGTAAGACTGGGCATTGGAATGCTAATTGCCCTATGCTCAAGGTACGTCATTAGCTCTAGTAACGGAAACATGTTTAGCTACTTGTTCTACTCATTCATATGTAGTAGATACATGTGCGACTGAATAAACTAATGGAATCTGATGTGGTCCTTTATAGCACAAACTCGATTAAACTTTGTTACTATAACCAATTTTTATTTTAAAGAATTACAAAAACCTAAATAATTTGCTATATACCTCCACTCTAACTCCAAGCATAATTCAATAATTTTGTAGTCATTTTGGGTACATGAGGTACATATCTATTTAAACTCTAAATTATTTTGTCACTATCAATTATATCTTAAATTATTGAATTTTTTTAATCACAAACTATGGAATTTGTATCAATATGTCTCCAGTCCATTTTTCGATTTTGAAAGTTGACATAACTCGCCAAATCGCCACAATGTATTTCAACATTTTGACGACATCTTTGTGCAATGTAAGTTTTAATTCTTTTTTGTCAAATACACCATTACAATCCAACAAGCGACATTAATTTGTCGGAGCCAAAAAGTGGATGAATGACGCAATTGATACAAAATAGATAATCTAGGATTTTAAAAAGCATTTGGATAGTTATGTATATAAATTATAGTTTATGGCTTAATATAATAGAGATCCTATTTAAGAGGTCATAAGAGAAAGTTGATCCAACCAACTCCATAATTATTTTTGTTTTATCGGTTTCTTTCTTGTGGTTGGCCGCTGCGTTTTCCTCTTCTTCATGTCTTTCCCTTTCATCCCACCAACCACTTGTCATCGTCTTAACTCCATTATTTGTTGCAACCTCAAATACATTTATATATTCTTAAAATTATAAATGTATCAATAAATATGAATTTGAATATACATAGATATTGTATGAACAGAGATTGCTCAAATGGTCTTACATAATTTGAATTTGTTGCATGGCTGGACCTTTAATTCAATCTCCATAAACCTCATTTGAAGGGTAATTTAATCAATATTACTAAATTCCCAATGCACATATCAGAATTGCAACATCAATATAAGAATAATAATATAATTAGGTTTTGTAATCCTTCATTCAATTGCATGCACATATGTTGCAGCACAGCACACACACACACACATGTACACACACACACACACATATATATATATATATATATATATAGTGGATCAATGAAAGCACATTTTTTGCTACTGCGAACCATGCATAACATAGTTGTGCATAACGAAAACTTTCTAAAATTATTTTGTTGTGCAACAATTTTAGAAAGTTTTATATGCACATATGCATTATCTTCAATATATAGTTCTCACCTGATCCAACCCCTATATATATATATATATATATATATATATATATGCAATTCTCAAGAGTCCCGTACTTAGATAGATGAACAACATTCTCAATCTAAACTCACAGAAAAGAAAAAATAACTCAGAGAAGCAACAATAATTATCTTTTAATTATTATTATTATTATTATAAAAAGTAAATTAAATTGGAAAATGGAGATATTGCAGGCCTAACAAAAATTTCAAGAAAAACGAGTTTCTTGGAGGAGGAATCGTAATGGCGATTGAATGATAACATCGATGCTCCTCTCTTTCTCTCTCTATACGTATATATGTCCTTCACCCTCTCACCAAACTCTCAATCTCTACGTGTTTCTCTCTGTCCCATATTGAATTTCTCATACACTCTCACTAATCATGTCTTGCTACAGGGGGAAATACGCCGGTCTATACTCCCTCTTATTTCTATAACTTTTTTATTCTGAGCGATTAATTGCATCACTTCTGTTCGATCTATAATTTCTGTATCGATCTTAGTTATATGTGATGCATGCTTTCTCCAGTTTCCATCCGTTGATTTTTGCTGGTGCAGTTAATTTGATTCATCCATTGCTAATATGCAATCTTATTCTGGAATATAATCCTCGTTTATATATGTTTGAAGAGGATTTCTTTATTTTGGTGTGATAGATGAGCTGATCAAGAATGCTGCATATATCGGCACGCCGGGGAAGGGTATTCTCGCCGCCGACGAGTCTACCGGCACAATCGGCAAGCGTTTTCAAAGCATTAATGTCGAGAACAACGAGGCTAACCGGAGGGCTCTGCGTGAGCTCCTCTTCACTGCCCCCGGCGTCCTTCACTTCTTGAGCGGAGTCATCCTCTTCGAGGAGACTCTCTATCAGAAAACCGCCGCCGGTGCGTTTTAAGGCCTTGTTTACTTTAGTGATAAAATTATCCAAGTCCTCTCATATATATATTAATATTAGATGGAGCGATAACTCAAAGCACTTGATTAGTTAAGGCCTTGTTTACTTAGATGGATGAAAGACAAAGAAAACTATTTAATTATTAAAAGTGATCCAACTCCATTTAATATATTATATCTTTTTTAATATTGGACGGAGTGATGACTTGATTAATTTGGTATTTGCAGGTAAGCCTTTTGTCGATGTGATGAAGGAGGGAGGCGTCCTCCCCGGCATCAAAGTCGACAAGGGCACGGTGGAGCTCGCCGGTACTAACGGCGAGACCACTACCCAGGGGCTCGACGACCTGGCTAAACGGTGCCAAGAGTACTACACCGCAGGCGCCCGCTTCGCCAAGTGGCGAGCCGTCCTGAAGATCGGGGCAAACGAGCCCTCCCCGTTGGCGATCCAGGAGAACGCGAATGGTCTCGCCCGCTACGCCATCATCTGCCAGGAGAACGGACTCGTGCCGATCGTGGAGCCTGAGATCCTGGTGGACGGGGCCCACGACATCAACAAATGCGCGGACGTGACGGAGCGGGTCTTGGCCGCGTGCTACAAGGCCCTCAACGACCACCACGTGCTCCTCGAGGGGACCCTCCTCAAGCCCAACATGGTCACCCCGGGCTCCGAATCCAAGAAGGTCGCGCCCGAGGTGATCGCCGAGTACACTGTCCGCGCCCTGCAGCGGACTATGCCGCCGGCGGTGCCGGCCGTGGTGTTCCTCTCCGGCGGGCAGAGCGAGGAGGAGGCAACGGTGAACCTCAACGCCATGAACAAGCTCAAGACAAAGAAGCCGTGGAGCCTCACCTTCTCCTACGGCCGGGCTCTGCAGCAGAGCACGCTTAAGGCGTGGGCCGGCAAGCTCGAGAATGTCAAGAAGGCGCAGGAGAATTTCCATGGCCGGTGCAAGGCCAACTCCGAGGCCACGCTCGGCACTTACAAGGGCGGCGCCGCCTTGAGCGAGGGCGCGTCGGAGAGTCTCCATGTTAAGGATTACAAGTACTAGATGCAGATTTTGTTTGTATCTCCTTCAATTTTTTGTTTTCAATTCCTGCTTAATTTCTCCTTGTTTTTGGGTGTGTTCTTTAAAAAGTTTCGTTGGATTTTGGATCTTTGTTAATAATTTTTGAGAAACGTCTTCCTTCCAATATTTCAGTTTGCCGTTTACCACTAAACTTATTGACACGTGTCTTAATCATTTCTACATAAAGATAATGAACATTACACAGCATATTTATGGATGACTATTCGTGCGTATCGTATCGACACGATAACGGCACAATACGATAATGTCAAAAACGAATACTGACCCGTTAAGGATCTATCCGACACGAACACAAACATGACACGAAATATATTGACATGGACACGACACGAACACGAATATGATACGAACTTTTTCGTATTGACACGACACGATAACGACACGAACCGATAAATTCAAATCAAAATTAGAAATTAAATTAATAATAAAATAAAAATATATAAAATATAATTAACTTAATATTAAATATATATACAATATTATCGAATTATACAAAAACAACACGATCCGACACGAACACGAATGTAACAGGAAAATTATCGTGTTAAAACACGACACAAAATTATCATGTCCATATCGTGTCGACACGATAAGGACATGAACACGATAAAGCTGAACACTAATCCGTTAATTTAGTGCTGTATTCGTATCGTATTTTCATGTCGTGTCGAAAATTATCGGCCCTACATAATAATATAAAAGTACAGCCACTTTTTTATGTAAATATACAAATTTACCCTTAATGAAAATTCTTTAAAATTGATCAAAAAAAAAACTCAAGAACACTACGGTTGCAACGAGTACAAGAATTCATGGATTTTGGTGTACGCATCTAACAGTTAAAAAATCAACTGATACAGAACATATTTTTTTTCCGCATTCGTGTTATTCGCGTGCGAATCAAATGCTATTTTAATAACAACGACTATTTTATATTTATTTGCATAGTGTGAGTAACATTTTATTTTTCGTACTCCCTCTTATATCACTTTTCTTTTTAGGACATTACTCATTATTCAACCTAACAACTACTTGTTATTTACCAAAAAAATCATTACTACTACTCACAACATAACACAAATGGGACCATTTCTCCACTCAAACAACATTCTCAATTAATTTTATTAAAACATCTTTTGTTGACAAGTGATAGACTAATTGTGGATATGAGCAGTATAATAACATGACTAGATTTAAAGTTGGGCCGTGAAATAATATAAAACGTAATAAGAAAGGTTCATGATAAATCTAGTATGCGAGATTTATGAAAGCAGTAAAGAACACCGAGGTTTTACGTGGTTCGATCAAGAATGAGATCTACGTCCACGGAGGAGTTGTTCCTCAATACTTTCACTATGCAAGATTACAATGAAGGTATTGAAAACTCTCTAGAATTCTAATAGTTGCCAACCCTTCTACCGTCGACCTAACCCCTATTTATACATGTTTGTGGATCTCTAAAGATGTACTGGATCCCTTAATTTGTGGGATCACGATCTCCTTCCATAACTGATCACGATCTCCTTCCATAACTGATCACGATCTCCTTCCATAACTGGATCCCCAATTCCGCCTTTGACTTGGTCTTGAATAGGGTTTGGATCTTTGGGCTTTAAGCTTAAGTGTAGGACCGTCCATTAGGTAGGCCCGGCTCGTTTGGGCTCGCCGGTGGGCTGGCGGTTGGGCCATATCCCATCATAGCCCCCCCAAATAGTCGAGTAACAACTATGCCGAGGTGGGGTGAAGAGCGATTCGCCGAGGCTGGTTGTTGCTCGACTGAGGTTGTTGTCGAAGGTTTTCAATCTTTATGATGTCAGGGTTTGATTGGTTCGCCTGGGTCCGAGCTAAGTTAGGCGATCTGCCCTTCCTAGCTGGGATAGTTTGTCGAGGACTGGACTGAGTCGCCTGACGTTGGACATAGATGTACGTCTGGAGGGTGCCGAGGTCCGATCTGAACGGTGACATCCATAAGTAAGGTTGGCGAGGTCCGGCACCGACAAAGATGTCGCGGGGAGGATGCCGAGATCGACACAGACAGAGGTGTCCGTGAGGTCCGACCTGAATGGCGACATCTGTCAGGAGGATGCCGAGGTCCGACCTGGACGGCGTATATATCAGGAGGATGCCGAGGTCCACACTGAGTCGTCTGACGTTGGATGGCGATGTCTGTTGGAAGGACGATGCCGAGGTCCGGAGTCAGAGTAATGATTGCGCGATTAGACCGGCGTGTCAGTGCGTCTTAGGACACGTCATACGCGCCAGACGGTTGGTGGGCGCTCGAAACGCGTGCGCGCGTCTACTTCACATCAAATCGCGATTAGCCACGTGGGAAGTTGAAACGGCAAGTTTGGGCGCCTCTTTGTACTATAAATAATCCCGAATGAGGAAACTGTTCACTTTCTTCTCCCTCCTTCGTTCCAGAGAGAACATATTCAGAGCTTTCAGAATTTTCTTCCCAACTTCATCGAAGAAGCAAAAATCCGTTACTAAAAAGTAAGTATGACTTCGACTTCTTCATTTATGTCTGGTTCTGCCCGTTCTTCTTCTTTCCCTGATAGCGAGGTAGAGATTAGGGATTACATGTGTCATAACCTTGCGGGTAGATCCTTGAGCATTAGCGCTAGGGTTCCGTCGATTTCTTCTGTTTGGGATGAGTATAAGGTCAGGGACGTTAAATCGTCTCCACCGTCGACGATGTGCTTAGAATATGGGGGAATGACACATTTGGCGGATGCTGGTGGTGTATTCCGCAACTTTGGTGTGAGCTTTGGCCTCCGGAGGGTTTGTAACGGTGTACGTAGACGCCATGAAGGCGGTCTTAGGTTTCGTTAGCCCCATTTTTGAACATTCGGGAATATTTTCAAATTCCTATCTGCCAGTTTACCCCGAATTCCATTAGGTCGGTGGTTGGGATGGGACTCGCCTGTTATGGCATTGCTGAGGAGTTCTCCTTCGAAGTCTTGATGCGTTTTTTTAGCGTCAAGGGCACAGGAGGTGTATACTATTTTTCACCTAAGCAGTCGTTCAGGGTGACTGCTCCCTCGAAGGTGTCACAATGGCAAAATAAATTCTTCTTTTTGAGGGCGGAAGGGCATCCGAGCTACGAGTGGGGGCAGGGTAAAATGAAGGATGTGAAGGTGAAGCCCCTGGGTTACGTAGAGGATCAACTCAACATACTTGGTGAAATTTCCGTCAATTTCACCGAGGACGATCTGAATCGTGCCGGACTGAGCATATATAGGTCGAAGCCTTCGGGATCGGGGTTGGACCTGGGTGAGGGCACCCTCTTACTTCTTATTGCTTATACGATGTCGTTGTGTTAACAAAATTGTTTTGTTTTGCGGTGAAGCTCGATTATAGTAAGAAGACTAAGGGCGGTCTCTTCACTCCCGCACCCTCTCCAAGCCAGCACCACCTAAAAAGAAGCGAGGCGGACCGAGCCCACCCACCGCCGTGGTGGTGGGCGACTGAGCTTGTTGGTGACGGTGCATCAGCCGATCTCGAGTTCGACCTCGGAGACTTGTACCGCATCACATACGAGTGCCGACCTCCGTGTCCCTATATCCTTCCCTAAGGTATAAGTCCTTACCTTATTCATTTGTATCTTCTCTGTGATGCGATACTGAGTGTTTGATTTTCAGGATGCGACTTCTGTTGCGGGGGAGCTGCACCGCATGGCCGGGTTCGTTGTCGAGAGCGCCTCTCGGTACGAGGCGGTGGAGAGGGAGTGGGCCGTTGCCGAGGCTACGAGGGCTCTTGTCGAGGCCGCGCTAGCCTCTACGAGGGTGGATGCCGAGGCTGCAAGGGCCGCTGCTGAGGCCGCCACAAAGAAGAAGAACCGGGCCCTGCAGGTGACCCGTGCTGAAGTGGAGAGTGCTCGGGAGGAGGTGGCCGAGGTGGAGAAGAAGCTCGCCGATGAGACGAGTGCCTTGCTGGCGGGGCAAGGACCGATGTTGAGGGCCTTTGCTAGCAAGCTCGTTGAGTCAGAGACCTTCTCCGCCTTCATCTCCGACCTGGCCGCTATTCTTAAGCCGCAGGTGATATCCGCCCACCTGGAGGAGTTGGCGGCCGCGATGCCTGACTTTGATAAGGTCAAGCATGGTTGGGTCGAGGTCGCTCATCGGGAGGTGCAGAAGGATTATGCTCGAGTAATTGCCGAGGCAACCTCCTTCACCGTGGTGGAGACTTTGGCTTCCTCTGCCTCTCTTCTGACGGCTGAGGTCGTGGCTCAGTGCAAGGAGGACGAAGACGCAGAGCTTCAGGAACTCCTCGCCGAGGTGCGAGTCGAAGTTGGGGTGGCCGGGCCGAGCTCAAGTCTTCCCTCCGACGGAGGCCCGCAGCAGCAGGAGGAGCAGCAACAAGAGGAGCCGCAGCAGGAGCAACAGCAAGAGGCCGGCGAGTCCGGCAAGGAGGCTGAGGTCAGAGGCCCTGTTGTAATAGGCTGAATTTTTTCGGGGTCATTAGGATCCCGAGCTTTGTAAATTTCCACATTTGTGAATAATAAATACACCTTTTTGATATGAATGTGTTTGTCCTGTTTTTAGCACTTCTCTTCGCAATATATTGGGCTCGGTCATGAGTTATTGACCAAGTTGAAAGAAGCCCGAAGTGCCTTGGCTGAGAAGGACGAGGAAGTGGTATTCTGGAGGAGTCGATCTGCCGAGCTGAACCAGAATTTGCACAACATGGATAGCCAAGTTGCTGGGGTCGGTAGCTCGACATCGTCGGCCGGACTGAACAAGCAACTGCAGGGGGCCAAACGCGAGGTGGCCCGTCTTTTGGCAGAGAACGAAGCCTTGAAGCTAAGGATCATCCATCTGGAAGTTCAGCAGGCGGATGTCTCTGCCGACGTCATTCAAGGGCGTTTGATGCAGTGCGAGGAACAGCTTGAGTTGGCACAAGAGAAGCTGGCTCGGATCTCAGAAGAACATGCCGAATATGAAATGGTGATCCACCGGTCTGGTGGTGTCACCATATCCGAGGCCGATGACCGAGTTCAGAGTTTGCTTGCTGAGGGCATGGTGCTAAGGGACGAGGAGGGGCCTGAGAGTAAGAATTTCAAAGATTGCCTTGACTCCTTGGTCAAATACCTCCAGATTTACGAGCTCGTCCACAGGCGACGTATGCCCCAGCCCTGCAGTCAGACTCCAGCCGACCCTACCGACGTGAGAGTTGAAGAAGTCGGGGTGGGCGGCGGTTATAAGGACCACGCCGAGGTGCTTCGGCTGATGGGCTATGATGGGACGTCGTCTCGTAGTCGGGCCCCCCCGTTAGGAGCTGGACGGGCGAGGGCCCCAGGTCGGCAAAGAAGGACTTCGGGTCGGGGGCGAGATCGTAACCCTGGCCAGGCAGCTAGATCGAGGGGCCGAAGTTCGACCTCGGTTCTGGGAGTGCCCCCTTCAGGTCGGGGCTCCTCTGCGCCTGCTCAAAGTGCGGCTGGAGTAGGCCGTGGTGGTGCCGACCTTATCGACTGGGTGGAAGGCACCGAGTTCATCCCGGGTGTTCATCGCCGACCCGGGAATTTTGTCTCGAACTAGTGTAGCTTCAGCGAGACTTGGCGAGGTGGAGCTCGGAAGCCCGAGTGATCTATATATAGTTTAAGACTTGGTGTATAGTCATTAATGTATTTAGGCTTTGTACCGAAGTGTATATTTCCCCTCTAGAGAGGTACAAATATAGCTTAGGATTTGGTTTTAGCCGTAAATGTATTCGCATCACATCAAGCGTATATCTTCCCAAATAAAGGGGTATAAATTGACGAGATCCGATCTGGACGTCGTTTGCATGTAGATGTTCAATTTAATGAGTTATCTGTATGCCTTGCATGTAGATGTTCAAATTAATGAGTAATCTGTATGCTTTGCACGTAGACGTTCAAGTTAATGAGTTATCTGTATGTGCCATCTTCGCAAGGGCGTCCCCTTTTGAAGGTTAATTGTGTTTTATCCGAATGGATGTTCACATAAATATAAGATGAGACGAAGTGAAATACTCATTAGAAAAACAAATGTTTTATTGATAAGTAAATGACATCGCACTTCGGAAAAGCGAAAAGAGGGCTAAACATGATGCCGATCTGAAATCAAAGCTATGTAAAGTACCTCTTCAAATGAGTGATATGCCAGGTTCGGGGAATAAGTGCACCGGATAGGTGAGCAAGCTTATAGGCCCCTTTGCCGAGGTCCTCGTGAACGCGGTATGGGCCTTCCCATGTCGGATCTAACTTGTTAAGACGCTCGGCTTTACTGGCTTCATTGTTTCGCAGGACGAGGTCACCTATTTGGAGTGTAGAGGCCTTTACCCTCTTGTTGTAGTACATTGCGACATGGCACTTGTACTTGGCTTCATTGATGAAGGCAAGCTCACGTTTTTCCTCTAGAGCATCAAGGTTGACCCGTAGGTTCTCCTCGTTATCGAGCTGGTCAAAGTGAAGAGTACGTGGGCTCGGTGCATCGATCTCAGCTGGTATGACATCCTCGGTACCGTAGACTAGGCTGAAGGGTGTTTCTCCATGCGAAGTCAGAGGTGTCGTTCTATAGGACCAGAGGACTTGAGGGAGATTCTCAACCCAATCACCTTTAGCTCGGTCTAACCTCTTTTTCAATCCTTGGACGATCGTGCGGTTTGTCACTTCGGTCTGACCATTCGCCTGTGGGTGTGCAACCGAGGTGAACTGTTGTTTGATCTGGAGCTCTTCACACCATTCCTTGAAGTTTCTGTCGACGAACTGGGTGCCGTTGTCCGAGATCAAGACATGTGGTATGCCGAAGCGGCAAACTATGTTTTTCCACACGAATGTCTGAATCCTTCTGCTCGTGAGGTTTGAAAGAGGCTCCGCTTCGACCCATTTTGTGAAGTAGTCTATGGCTACGACCAAGTATCGGAGCTGACCTGGTGCTCGGTCGAAGGGGCCAACGATGTCGATTCCCCATTGCATGAAAGGCCAAGGACTCTGAAGGCTACTGAGGTCGGTCTGCGGTAGCTTCTTGACTGTGGCGTGAAGCTGACACTTCGGGCACTTTTTGACGAGCTCGGCCGAATCTTGGATGAGGGTGGGCCAGTAATACCCTGACCTCAGCGTCTTCTTTGAGAGAGCTCGTGATCCGATGTGGCTTCCACAAGATCCCATGTGAATCTCGTTTAGTACGTAGTCCGCCTCTTCTGGCCCAAGGCATCTCAGGAGTGGTTGAAGGTAGGATTTCCTGTAGAGAGTGCCTTCATGCACGAGGTACTTTTGGGACTTGACCATCATCTTTTTGGCTTCGAGCCGATCTTGGGGTAGTACACCTTCTTCCAGATATGCCTTTATGGGAGACATCCAGTTCGGCTCAATCTCAGTGATGATGTCGATGTGGGGCTCCGTAATGCTTCTGGAATGAACCTCCTCCACTGGTGGATTTGTTGACGACGAAGCTAATTTACTGAGGATGTCAGCTCGGCTGTTCTCCCCTCGTGGGATACGATGAATTGTGGAATACCTGAATGAGGTCAGCATCTCCTTAGCTTTCTCAAGGTATTGCTTCATTCGATCCTCTTTGGCCTCGTATTTTCCTAAGACCTGTTTACCACAACCTGGGAATCTCCAAAGATTTGGATCTTCTCCACTTTCAATTCCTTTGCGAGACGGAGTCCCGAGATAAGGGCTTCATATTCCACCTCGTTATTTATGGCCGGGAAGGTAAACCGAAGTGCATAGGTTACCTCTTGATTTTCCGAGCCGTGGAGCAAGATGCCTGCTCCGCTACCCGTTTTGCACGAAGCTCAATCCACGTACATCCGCCGTGACCTCGGGTAGGTCAATGATAGGTTCCTCCGTTGTGAGAGTGGGGTCAAGTGATCTCTTTGGCGGGTTGACCACGGTAAACCTCACCTCGACCGGAAATCGGCTAGAGCTTGCCCTTTATGGCGGTGCAGGTGAGTATAAGATGTCATGCTCGTCGAGCTCCAAGTGCCCACTTGGTTATCGCCCGATGATTACGGTTTTGACGGGACTTGTCTCAAGGGTAAGTCGGTCAAGACACAATTGAATGGGCTTGGAAGTAAGGTCGGAGGCGTCGCTTGGCGTTCACGGTGCCAACGCTAATTTTTCAAGTTGGTATACCTAGTCTCCGGTCCTTTGAGAGCTTGGTTGATGAAGTAGATAGGGAGTGTCGGTGATCTCATCTCGCACGATAGATTGATTGCCTCGTCCGAGGCGGCCAGGTATAAAGAGAGGAGCTCGCCTTCCTTCGGGGCGGACAGTGTGGGCAGGTCGGCGAGGTACTCTTTCAGTTGGGTGAAGGCGACATGGTGTTCTTCCTTCCAAGCGAAGTCCGGGGCTCTTCTCAAGATTTTGAAGAAGGGAAGTTGCTTCTCGGCAGCCCGGGATAGGAATTTGCTGAGGGCGGCCAAGCATCCGGTGAGTTTATGGATCTCACGGATTGTCTTCGGTACTTGCATGTCAAGTATCGTCTTCACCTTGGTGGGATTGGCCTTCAAGCCTTCTTGGGAAACCCAGCATCCCAAGAATTTTCCCGTCTTTACCATGAACGTGCACTTTTGAGGGTTGAGCTTGAGGTTGGCCGACCTGAGGAGTTGGAGGATAGTCTTGAGGTCGTCGGCGCAACTTTCTATTTTTGGCTCTTGACCACGATGTCGTCGACGTAGACCTCGACGATCTTCCCGATATGATCCTTGAATATTGCGTCCACCATCCGTTGATAGGTAGCTCCGGCATTTTTCAGGCCGAAGGGTATTTTTCGGTACGCGAAGACACCGAAGTCAGTGATGAACGCCGTTTTTGGAGCATCCTCCTTACTCATCAGGACTTGGTGATACCCTTTGTACAGATCCAGGAAGCTGAAGATTTCGTGGCCCACCAGTGCCTCCACTTTCTTGTCAATATCAGGGAGGGGGTAACAATCATTTGGGCAGTGTTTGTTGAGGTCGGTATAGTCGACACACATGCGTCATCCCCCTCCCGGCTTTCGGACCACGACTGGATTAGCCATCCAGGTCGGGTACTTGACCTCGAACAGGATTTTGGCCTCTTGGAGTTGGGTCACCTCGTCTCTTATGACCTGGCTGCGCTCTGCCGCAAACCCTCTTTTCTTCTGCCGAACTGGTTTGGTTGTCGGGTCGATGTTGAGCCGGTGAGTGATGAGCTCGGGTGACACTCCAGTCATGTCGAGTGGGGACCATGCGAACACGTCCCTGTATTCCCTCAGAAGTTGCACGACAAGCTTCCGAATATGAGCTGGACCCTGGGTGCCGACCTTGACGACCTTGGAAGGGTCGTCATCATAATTGGAGGTCGTTAGTTAGATCGTCTCGGGCTGGCAGCTTCTGAGGTTTCTGTAGTTGCTAGGCCTGAGGTAAGGCCACATCCTGGGTTGAGACTCATAGGCATTCCTTAGCTGCCGTTTGGTCACCCTGGATGCTTAGCACTCCCACCGGGGTGGGTATATTGATGGTGAGGTGGTAGACCGAGCAGACGGCCTTGGTGGCGTAGAGCCAGTCTCTCCCCAGGATGATGTTGTATGGAGAGGGGGCTCGGACCAAGAAGAACTGGATGGCCTTGGTGACCGACTTGGGAGCACATCCCACCGTGACCGGAAGGGTGATAACGCCTTCTGGTTGGACCGTCTCCTGAGTGAAGCTCCGGAGTTTGGATGGTGCGGGATGTATTTGGATCCCTCCGACCTCAAGTTTGTCCAGGCAGCTCTGGAAGATAATGCTGACAGAGGCTCCGATGTCAATGTAGACTCTATGGACGTTCTTGTTGCCCACCACGGCTTGTATAGTAATGGCGTCTTGATGGGGCATGATCTTTGGCACTGGGTCGTCATTGGAGAACACGATGTTCTCACCGTCCCGGAGTCGTTTATTTTTTGGCTTCTCGGGGGTCGGTCTCCGAGCTTCATTTTTAACGACGACCTCGTCGTTCCTAGGGGCAGTCCGGTAATGGCGTAGACTTGCTCCATGGCATTGGGACCATCGTCCTCGTCATCTTCAGGTTGGGTCGTCGTCGAAGTCGGCCCGCAGTTGTTACCACCTCCATTCTTTCCTCTGCGCGCTTATTCCTCGGCCCGGTCGGCCGAGGTACTTCGAGCTCCTCCTTCGACGAGCTCGTCGATCTGCGAGCTCAAGTTTACGCAATCTTGGTATTGTGACCATACCCTGGTGATAATCACAATACTTCTCCGTCGACCTCTTCTTGGATCCCCTTCATGGGAGGGGTTTGGGAAGAGCTCAATCGTGGAGCTCAAATATTTCCGCCCTCGATTTGAGCAGATGAGGCGCATTGCCACCAGGGTTTAGCCGAGATCCCAGCCTGGATTCCATCGGGCCTTTCTTGATCCTGTCGAAGGCACTTCGACGATCAGTGCCTCTTCCTCGGTCGTCTGGCCTCTTCCTTTCGACCTTCTGCTCATCCCAGGTCTCCATCTTCTTGCGATCTGACTCGTCCCCTTTGACATAGTTGTCGACCAGAGTCCAGAGGCGACTCGCCGTCTTCGGCTTTTCTCTGGTGATCTCTTTATTCAGGGCGCCAGGTCGAATCCCGTTCTTGAACGCATTGATGATGTAAAGATCGTTACTTTCATCAATTTTGAGGGACTCCTTGATAAACCGTGAGACGAAATTAGACATCGTCTCGTCCCGTCCTTGGCGGATAGTGAGCAGGTCGGACGACGGTTGCTGATGTGGCATCTTCTGGTAGAAGCGCCATTTGAACTGATCCATAAGATCCTTGAAGCAGTGTATGCTGTTCTGGCGGAGCGAGGTGAACCAACGTCGGGCGTTGGAGATCAGCACCTCGGGGAAGATTTTGCACATATGAAAATCTTCCATTCCTTGATTCGCCATGTTGGTGGTGTAGGTGAAAAGGAAGTCGGAGGGGTCCTCAAGACCATCGTAGGCAGCGATGTTGGGTGCCATGTATCGTTGGGGCAAGGGCGTGTCCAAGATTTCTCTAGAGAAAGGAGAGATGATCCTCCCGTACCGGTCGAAACCCGGAAGCTCGTTGCCATCTCTCTCGGAGGGTGGGAGACCGTGGCGGCGTCTATCGTCTCTTGAGGGGAGTTCGGCCCGCCTCTCTCTCTCACGGATGCCGTGTGCCGAGATGGTGAGCGACTCCGCGAGCGGCGTGGGGGAAAATGGTTGCGGTTGTTCCGGCGAGGTGATTAACTTCGGGCGACGGGGGCGATGTACACGTTCTTGGCTATCGCACCGAGGTGAGCGTTGATCACTTCGGTGGGACGAACGACCTCGGGCGCCCGTAACCACCAGTTCGGGCCCTCTTGAGGTGCCCGCTCCATTTGTCCTCTGGTTGAGGAAACTCTGGAATTGGACGAGATTGGCGTTGAGGAATTCGGATACGGCTTAGCCGAGGACCTCATGAGATCGATGAACCGCCTGTTCACCGGTGTTGAGGTCGGCATCTTCCTCTTCGTTAGGGTGGCGATCCTGAGGGTGTATAGGAATGTTCTCTATGTAACCCTCAGGTGTGTTGCCGCTGGTGGCGTCCGCGATTCCCTTCCCGCGACGCTACGTAACTACTTGATCATCCTCCGCGCGGTTGTTGCCAGCACCGCCGGTGGTGCTAGCGTTTGCACGAGTTCTTGCCATTGAGTTGTAAAAAAAATGAAGCTTTTTGTTCGAATGTTCCCACAGACGGCGCCAATGATAAATCTAGTATGCGAGATTTATGAAAGCAGTAAAGAACACCGATGCTTTTACGTGGTTCGATCAAGAATGAGATCTACGTCCACGGAGGAGTTGTTCCTCAATACTTTCACTATGCAAGATTACAATGAAGGTATTGAAAAGCTCTCTAGAATTCTAATAGTTGCCAACCCTTCTACCGTCGACCTAACCCCTATTTATACATGTTTGTGGATCTCTAAAGATGTACTGGATCCCTTGATTTGTGGGATCACGATCTCCTTCCATAACTGATCACGATCTCCTTCCATAACTGATCACGATCTCCTTCCATAACTGGATCCCTGAATTCCGCCTTTAACTTGGTCTTGAATAGGGTTTGGATCTTTGGGCTTTAGAAGCTTAACCGTGTAGGGCCGTCCATTAGGTCGTGCCCACTCGTTTGGGCTCGCCGGTGGGCTCGAAGCGGTTGGGCCATATCCCATCAGTTCACAAGAAACATGAATCAAAAAAGGTTGATGATGATAATGCTACAACGAAATTCTGAAGTCAACAAAATTACTTCTTTTCTTATTTGCGGGGATACCGAAATTTTGGTATATTTGACTTCGGACCGTAATTAAATTTTCTATATATCATATTTTTGGTATGATATGATACCATATCGAAAGATTTCGGTATGATAGCTATATGCGTTTTTTAAATAATGCGGTTTATCGAAAAATACAAAAAATTCGATATACCACGGTATGTGGTATATACCGAACATTCGGTATGTCGGTATGCAGGGTATATACCGATATTTTTATATATTTATTATATGTGATAATAATAATAATTATTACTAATAATATTATTATTATTATTATTATTATTATTATTATTATTATTATTATTCTAAAGTAAAAATCCCAAAAATCTAAAATACTTAAAAAGATAAATTATATTCAGAAAAATCACTCTTTTGCTCTAGTTTCTAGAAACCCTGGACTGAATTCTCTCTCACTGTCTGGTCCGTCTCCATTCCTCTTGTGCTTGTCGTCGCCTGGCCATCGTTGGAATCGCGCCTGCTGCCATCTCGCCATCACCAGCATCACGCCTGCCATATTCCATCCAAAAAAGGGATATATATGAAGCAACTAGAAACCATGGTGAAGGCAATAGATAGAAGGTGAAGATGGCCAAAGGGAGAAGCTCAAAGGCCAGAAAGGTATCTTAATTTTGTGTGAATTATTAGTGTTTCAGATTTTATGGTTGGAATCATAGGTTCTTTTCTTTCTTAATCTTGTTTTTATTCTATTGATCAAAAATGGTATGTCTGATTTTCTGGGCAGGAAGTCAGCTTGAAACCAACAAGAAGGTTATGATTGTAATACCCCATATTTTTTTGGTGTCAAACTGGTTAATCCAACTAAATAGAACATCACGTTCTATCGATAATTAATCAATTGCATTAAGTGTACAAGCTCGGTAATAATAATGAGAGTTGATGTTATCTTATTAATCAAAAGTTAAATTTAGATTATTAGTCGAGATTTTTATTCGAGTTGAAAAACGATCGATAATTGATAACAATTTTAAAATGACAGACGAAACTTAACGAGTCGAACATATTTTACAGCGATTACTTTTGAAGTCAAATCAAAACTTTTCCTAAAATCTCTTCTCTTTTATATAACACTTACAATCACGGCCGCCCCTAAGGTAGGCCACCCGGGCGATCGCCAAGGGCCCACCATCTCAGGGGGCATAAATTATTTCAAAAAATTAGTTTTATTTATAGATATATAGATTTATTTAGATTCAAAATATTATATCATTTAAATATTTTATTTTATTTTAAAGTCCAAAGTATAAAATTTTTATATATTTTACTTATAGATATATGTTTTCATTTGGTCCCAAAATATATTAGAAAATATTGATGTTGATGTGATTATTAATGGTTTTGCATCTGCAAATACTCGAATAAATTATTTTTTATGATATCGTATCGTAGATAAGAGTTGAGATATAGAAATATAAGGATGATAAGTAAATTGTATATGTTTTTCATAATTTTTTATTATCTATTTCTATTTGTAGATCACTTGAATTTTACGTAAATTTACAAATTTGATTTATTTTATAAGTATAATATAAGGGACCATTTTGGACGGTCTAATGGTTAAGTGAGTTCATGTGGTCAAAGGTCACAAGTTCAAACCTCACTATCGCCTCTATATGTTCAAGTCAGTCACACCCGATTTTTCAAGTGTGGTTTAGTCGTCATGTGTCGTTTGCAAGCTATTGTAAAGAAATATAAGTTTTACCAAATACGCAGAGAAGATAATGATTGAGGGTTTTATATGAATTTTAAAAAATGGGGGCCTATATTCCTTATTTTACCTAGGGCCTATAAAATATCAGGAATGAGGCTGCTTACAATCAATTACCTCAACCACCTTACGCCCTACTCACTGGGTATATATATATTGTTTGTAGATAACTTAATATTACAAAAAATCAATAGCCTTAAGAATGAAAGATTGAGATACATACAACCATCGCATAATTTGAGGACTCAAGAATAGAAAATCATTTACAAACTTTAACCAATGTTTGTGAACCTTGATATCGTTACTGAGTCGGTGAAAGGAGAAGAGAGAAGTCGGGAAGAACTACAGAAGCAAAGGTCTTTCTTCCTTTGTTCGGCCAAGATGATATCGTTATTTTGGACACATAGATTAAAAAAGATTGTCTTTTTGCATGTAAAATAGTATGATTCATAAAAATGAAGTGTTTTTATATGTAAAAATATTTCATTTTTGAGTATATGGAACATTTACTGTGGAACAATCCCAAAAAAATACGAATCAATTAAAATACAATGAATGAAGTACTACCTATTTATTTATTCAAAGTAAAAATATTATCAATTTCTAGTCACGAGTCTTTTAGTTCATTTATGCTCCTCATTTTTATATAGATGAATGATTGGTGGTTCAATCTCAAATCTCCCCCTTCTCACAAAAAATTGTATTAAGGGAAATATGAAATTTAATGTATATCTAATAAGGAAAGTGAACTATATCTTTAAGGGACACAAAAGATATTGTAATTCTATTTTATTGGTTTTAACCTCAGTTTCAGCGTCTGAATCAGTTTCAGCCTCAGACGAGGAGATAGATTGGCCTTCATTTTCATCTTCCTCATGTCGACCTTCTCGAGTATCATGTGAGGGTGAGGTTGTTTGTTACTCGTGCGTAGTGGGCGATGAATTGACATTCAACCTCGAATAAACTTCATGAATTCGTTCTGGATCATAATTGTTTAATTCGAGATAATTTATTAGTTCCTCGTCCCATCCAAGGGCATCGCTCTGTGAATCATACGGATCCCCACCATGAAAGGACGCGTTTGAAGAATTGACATAGACTTCTTAATGTTGTCCAACGTCACCAAACCAATCCAATGAATCATATCTCTCACTCCCTTCTAAAGAATAGTCGAATTGAGAAGATTGTGCACCACATTCGTGCCCTTCACTCGGAGGAGGATCAAATGTTGGGACATAGAATTCCTGAGATTGTTGAATGTTTGTAGTATTGGTGCGAACAACGTATAGGGTAGGACATGCTTTCGCCATGAACAAACGATCAAATTCTTCTTGACACGTCAATGGATGCTTTAATATCCTACCACGTACAGTTTTCGATAAATACCATGATTGATAACTTAAGGTCAATGAATCAGCCAACATGATATGGTTAATTTTGTAGATCAAGCTAAAAATGGACTCATCGTGAACGGACAAAACCTGTGAAGTCCCTCCAATGTAGTCAGATCCATCAAAATTACCATTATATCACAAAGTGATGTACCGAAGGTTTTCCATCTACATAAAAGCGAAATAAATATTCTTAAGCATACTCAGTAATTAATATTTAATAAAATTATAATTAATTCATAATAAATCGTATATTAACAAAACAAAAGAGTAAAAATCATAATCAAGAATAAAATGACGGTGGCTTTTAGAAAAATAGGTTACCATCGTCGAAGTGCCACCAGAAAGGTTAGCCACCGTTGTGTGCTCAACAGTGACTAACCTCTCCGGCGGTACTTCGACTGCGGCTATCCTATTTTTTGAAAGTCGCCGTCATTTTATGCGTGATTGTGATTTTTTCTTTTTTTTAGCATGTTAAAATAAATTATTAATATTTTTTACATAATTCAATCACAAATTCAATTATTATAACATAATGATAAATTGCTATGATGACAAATAATTACTAAAATATAATATTACTCTCGGAGAAATTTTGTACAAAAGAAAAATCCTAATGACAAAAAAAATCTAACTAATTACTAATAAGCACGTTAAATCAATAATTTATTTACCTTTTTCTGGCTTCCTAGAGAAAAAATAGGTTCCCTTCTTCTCAAATAATCGAAAAGTTCTTTCTAATTTGCGTCTCTCTCAAAACGATTCTCTTTATTTTGTGTTGAGTTTGTGTTTGTATTTGTGGTCTCTTTTTGTAGTAGTCCGAAAATTCTATAGTAATTAATAAACTTTAATTAATTATTATTAAAGGCTTAAAAGCTATTTAAGCCTTAAGAATTCGTAAAATCCAATATAGTGAAATATTAATCGGTATGAATCCGATTAATTTAAGACTTGAATATATGGAATCGGAAAAATGTAGAGAATTATTAGAAATGAGTTTAATTGTGATAAAAGTGAATTATGTGAGATAATTGAATTATTAGTATATGTTGTATGAAAAATGCTATTTATCCGAAAATAAGTTATAAAATGCTTTAATTATTTTTATATGGATATTTTATTATAAAATGAAAGGAATTATTATTCAAGTTATTAATTTATGTGAATAAATTTATTTTAGCAATAACTAATGATTAAAGAATTTATTTATGTAATTTTTGAAATTTAGGAAGCAATTAAATAATTAGTTGAATTTTAATATATGAATGGATTTAAATTATGCTATATGAATCTAAATTTAATTATGAAAATAAGTTGCAATAGATTTTATAATTTAATTGAGATATGATTCTATCAATTAAATTATACTAAAGATTGGAATTAGAAGAATAAGGGGTGTAATTATAATATTTTTGAAATTAGTGAATAATGATCTTGAAATTTTAAATAAATGTACATTAAATCTAAATTGAACATCTAGAACTTTAATATATGAAATATATCATCCTCAAGCTTGAACACTCCCTCCATTTCGGCACTTTCACACACACTAACACACAAATTTTTAATCTTCAATTTTAATCCATAATCAAGGGTGGAATTAAAGGATAACCACTCTTAGCAAGGTAATTACCTCATTTAACCAAAGTTTTCATTGTTTAAATTGATGAATATCATGTTTGAACACCTTAGGGTTTTCGAAAATTTTGATATGTTGAGTATGGATAATTTGTTTCATTTTTATTATGTTTATTGATTTAATTATTATTATGGAGCTTGATTAACATATGATATGGATTTAAATTCCTTAAATTCATGAAATTCCAAAATTAAAGTTTGATTATGAAACCCTAATTTTTGAATATGATTTCTATGTTATGATATGAATGAATTAAGCTTAGATATATGTTTAGGAATGCTTATAAACATCATATGATTAAAGAAATTAAAAGTTAAATTATGTTTGTTAAATTCTTGAAAATTTCAAAAATCACATGTAATATGAACTTAATGATTTTAATTTTTATTGATGAATTTGACATGATATTCATGCTTAGGGATATGAATAATGTATAAAATGAATTTATAGGAATTTAATTCAAACATATACTAATAGCCTCAAATTTTCGAAAATGAAGGGTATATGTTGAACTTTGATTTCTTGATTTTATTTGATATATTTGAATTGATATTTGAGATCTATGATAAAAATAATGCCTAAGTAGAATTTATGGGAATTTTTGAACATAGGTATCAAAAGTTAGAAAATTAAAGTTTAGTAAAGGTTATGATTTTATGTGTGAAATTTTAATCAAGACTTGAATGGATGATGGAATTATGATCATTGATGATAAATGAGTATGATTATATGATATTTGATAATTAATAGATTGTGGATATTAAAAATATTGAAATCTTATAAATACGTGGTTGAAGGACATTAGCCGATTAAAGTATAAATGAATGAGTTTAAACTTATTTTAAATTCTTAAATGTATATTTAAGCATATATTGATGATATTGGGGAGTTTGGGATGATATTGGTGTAGTTTGGTGTATTTGGGCTATACATATTACAAGATGTTACTCTGCCGAAATTTGGTAGAATTTGATATGAATAAGATGTTTTAGATTTTAATTGATTACTAATAGTATAAATAAGTAAGAAAGATTACTAAAGTCAATAATAATCTTATGTTACAAGGATCAAGCAGAGGAAACCGGGAAGTAAAGAACGAAGAACCGAACTTGTTGGATTGAACGTCACGAGGTGGGTAATGCCTCTCAAAGTTATGTTAAGCAAAAGAATTTATGTTATGCTTGAACTTGTTTTATTATGAAATTACTTTCAATCACCACATGATGAATATGTTGAAAATGAATGTTTTACCACATTGTGGGTATGACGGCGATTTACCTATCTACGGTAGGAAAATGTTATGTACTGTGCACAGGTAGATGGCTGTGAGCTTGCAAATGTAGGCCGGCCATGGTACTGGGGAGGAGGCCTACTTCTCTTTACCAAATGACGTAGATAGGGTATGACCGTAGTTGTGATCCTTCGGGACCAACTCGGGTATGTGATGCGGTATGTTTCAAAGTAAAGTGTGGTGATATGTTATGATGATAAATGTTTCTGTGAATAAACAAACCACTGTTTTCCTAAAAGTTATTTGAAAGAGATGCTCACTTGAACGAAATCATAAGTTTTGAAAATTATGTTGACATTTACTCACTAAGTACTTTTAGTACTCACACCCGATAAGTGTTTTATGATGCAGGTTGAGCATGGAAGAGGTGTGGTCTGGAACTGAGCTGAATATTTATTTTGTTTTTCTTACTGCGAACTATTGTGGCCGAGTGTCATGTCGTCATACATGACATTCATTAGTCTTCCGCTGTTAACCTTGAAAACGTGAAACCATACTTTTGATAAACCTTGTAAATATTTCAAAAGTTTCTATATATGTATTTCTGAGGTTATGTTCTCGTTTGTGAATATTGCTGTTGTTGGTTATCTTCTGCATGCAGGTTGGCTTACTCTATTTACAAACGTTATATTGTCCGTTTGTTTCCAAAACTTAATTTTCTAAAACACTTATTGTTGAAAGATTATCGTTAATTAAACCAGTCACGTCTTGATTATTTAGTTAAATAAGTAATTAAATAGTCGGGTCGTGACAGAGTGGTATCAGAGCATTTGTTCGCTTTGATCCTGTGAAATTTCTTTCTTTGAGCCAACCTTTCTTGTAAACCCTTAAGTCATTGGTAAAAGCTCAGTGTCCAGCCCATCTCTTCAGCTCAACCAGGTAAAGTAAGATGTGAATGTCGTGCATATGTGAATGAAATGTGATTATGATGAATCTTATGATGTAGTATGTATGTGATTCCTCTTAATGAAGTTATGTTGTTTCTAACTGGTATAGAAGTGATATTTGATTATAGGATGGTAAGGATAAAATCTACCGCTCGAAAGAACGTTGCTTATAGACCGTCGGGCTTAGGAGATATCAACAAGTTTTATACGCTACGAATGAGACCAGAACAGGGCATGCAGTTCTTCCTTCATCATTACAAGGTCATGTGGCGATCAGTTTTGAAGTGTGGAGTGACGGAACTTGATGGGTTGCTTCAATTGGTGCAAGCTTTGCCTCCTGACTGGAGGGGATGGGCATCCGAAATAGCTTTTGATTATGTGCATCCGGACATGGAGTGTAGAATTACTGGTAACCTTAAGAAGTTCATAAGAATTATTAAAGACCAATACAGGACGGGGGAAAATCCTCCACTCATTCCCTACCGTCCCTTTGATTATTTTATCCCTACAGTTCATCAAATCTTAGATGATATCCTTGATCCAAAAAGTAAAAGAATTAAACCTATATCTCATGAGCTTGTTAGAGCCAGTCCTAAATATGAGTATTGTGATGATGATGATACTACTCTGTTTCCTCTCGGACCTCAGTGGACCTTGGATGACCTAGATTTATTTGATCAACCATTTGCACTGAAAACTCCTTCACCACCCCTATCTCCTCTTCCTGAAATTCCACTTATAATGTCTTCCACTGAGGTAGAGAATGAGTTTAATCAGCAATCGGTTGTTGGCACTTCTAGCTTACAACCTTTGTCTTCTAATGAAATGCCTTCGTTGTCGGATCCATCCCTTCTCTTGCCAGGAGAGCCCGCTAATTCGTCTGTTGATCACACTTCCGCTCCTGAAGAAGAAGACCCTGAAGAAGAAGATCCAGAAGAGAATCCTGAAGAGAATGTAGATGGTTAAGGAGAAATTAGGTTAGCTAACTAAGATAGTAGGTGGAACTACCAGCCTGTACATATGAAACTAATATGTGTGTAAAAGTCCTCAATGAGGCAATTTTCTTGTAAATTATAAACTGTTTTGCTATCCTTGATATGATTAAATGGTTTATGTCTTTATCTTTTGTTGATGATTATATCTTACTGCATATTAAATCCCTTTCCTTTGTTTGATACTTTATTAACTGTTGTGGAAATAATAAATTTCTTTTGAAGTGAAATGCCTCCTCGAAGACGAAACCAGAACATGGAAGAAAGAGCAAGTCAAATCACTCCCCAAAACCTTCCTGAACAAAACCTTTATGATCGTGAACCCTCTCCCCCGAACAGAAAAATAGCCGAACTTTTTCTTCGTCAGAACCCACCTAACTTCATAGGTGTTGGTAGTCCCACCAAGCGTAAGAGTGGGTAAGGGCGTGGAGAGAATCTTTAAGTTCTTGGAATGTAGCGATCAAGAATGCTTGCTATGTATAAACTTTCTCATGAAGGGACCCGAGACTTCTGGTGGGAGGCCAGACAGAAAACTCTCACTCCAGAACAAATGGCGAACTTTACTTGGGAACAGTTCAAGGAAGAACTATATGCTAAATTTATTCCGCGAAGCTATAGGAAACAGAAGGAAATTGAATTCATGAATCTGAAACAAGGAAATAGGAGCGTGGCTGAGTACGATCGGGAATTCTGCACATTATCCCGATATGCACCTTACAAGGTAGAAACAGATGAAAAGATGGCTGAGATGTTCCGCTCCGGATTAAGACCTGAAATCCGGATTGTTTTAGCTGCTCAACCACCCATGTCTTACGCAGAGACTCTTAACCGCGCGTTAGACATGGAAATGGAGATACAAGCAGAGAAGAATGCTACCGAGTCAAATACTGGTGTACCACAAGGAACTGTACCATCAAGACCCTCCCAAATAGAACAAAGATATAAATGAAAAAGAAAGTGGGAGACGCGAGGAAATCCAAACAAAAGGCCGTTTCAGAGGCAGGGACCCACGGCGTCGAGATCATTCTGACCTCCGACCATTGGACAACTGCTCTTTTCTCCGAATCAGATAAGACCACCCATGTGCCCTCAGTGCAACCGTACACATTTCGGTTTATGTAGAAGTGGGAGCAACACTTGCTATTCGTGTGGACAGTATGGTCACTTTGCTTCTGCCTGTCCATACAGATAGAATGTGGTTGGGAAAGGAGAAAGAGGGAAATCTTCTCGACCCGTTCAGACTGTGAAAGCAATGACAGGATATCCACAACCACCTCGCTATCAACTTCCTCCACCACAAGTGATTGCAATCGCAGAGACTTCAGCTCAGCAGACGCCATCTCAATCTTTACAAGTTCAACCTCAACATCAGCAAGCGTATGCTTTGAAACAGAAGCAACCAGAAAAGAGTATGGGAAATCTAACAGGTATGGCCCAGTTAAAAGGTGTACCTGTTATAGTTTTGTTTGATACGGGAGCATCGCATTCTTTCATTTCTACCGCATGCGTAGATAATCTTGAACTTCCCGTAGAATCATCTGAAGTAGGTTTCAAAGTGCTTACTCCAATAGGTGGGACGACGATAGTTGATAAAGTATGTCCTAACATAGAATTCGAGTTAGGATCACTTCAGTTAAAAGCTGAATCATTACGTCTCCTAGGTATGTGGGACGTAGATATTATTTTGGGCATGGATTGGTTAACGAAGAATTTTGCAACGATTCGTTGTGAACAACGAGAAATCGCATTTCAACCACCAGGAAAAGAACCCACGTGCTTTTATGGAATCGATTAGAGAAGAAAAAGGGTGCCTGTGATATCAGCTTTGCAGGCAGAAAGGTTGATAAGATGTAACGAAAATCGTGCCTATCTTGTATGCCTAAGCAAGGAAAACAAGAAGGATAGTAAGATTGATGATGTGCCAGTTGTTCGAGAATATCCAGATGTATTTCCAGAGAAGTTACCCGGTGTACCGCCGGATCGACAATTGGATTTCGCGATCGATCTCGAACCAGGATCTGCGCCAATCTCCAAAGCACCGTATCGAATGGCTCCGAAGGAACTGCAAGAGTTGAAAGTTCAATTATAGGAACTTTTGGACTTAGGATTCATTCGACCAAGCGCATCACCCTGGGGAGCGCCAGTGCTATTCGTCAAAAAGAAGGACGGCACCTTAAGAATGTGTATTGACTACCGAGAATTGAACAAGGTGACGTTGAAGAACAAATATCCGCTTCCTCGAATTGATGATTTATTCGACCAATTGAAAGGAGCAAGGGTATTTTCGAAAATCGATCTAAGATCGGGTTACCATCAAGTGAAGATAATATTCGATTTGTATCTTGAAAGCGCTTTGGTTGAGCTTGTATACAATGTTTCTCGTTACCACTATTACAATCTCCTATCCGATTTGATTATTTGATTGCATATATATGTGTCCCTTATCTCATATATAAGTTAGATCATACGGTGTGTAGAAGATCACGTAAGTCCGTATGATTGGTCGAGCTTAATGAGATATAAAAGTTTCTGGTGAGACAACTTGAGGACGAGTTGTCGTTTAGCCGCAGTATAGATAAGAAGTGACTTGACTTGGTTGCTTGTCTATCTTTGATGCGTCTCGACGTATTGAAGGATCACGGTGAGATGAGTTCTTCTATCGACCGTAGTGAAGAACCTAGATCTCGGTGACTTACGATGATCTAAATCTCGATAAGGTATTAGATGAGTATGAGTTGTTGACCATCACTTTGACTTGTTATGGGTGAGGTTATATGTTCTAACCCAATATTCTCCGCATCTTGGGTGGTGGCGATCTTGTATGTCATGCTAGTTATCTCATCGAGTCACCGTATCCGTTAAGGATGATGACGCCCCTTAATGAGCTCAAAGGTTTATTGTACTAAACCCCGCAGTCGAGTTAACTCAAGTACAATAATAAGGTTGAGTGGTACTACTTAAGGAATTAAAGATATTAATTATTTTAAGCAATGAATGCTATAAATAATTAATGGATGTTCGATATCTTAAATACGGGATTCTTAATGTCTAAGTGCAAGCCGACTCAACTTCGGTAATAAAGGGTAAGTCAAGATTTATTCTCTAGTGGCATGAATAAATGTTTATAAATTAATTTATGTTCGAATGAACATAAGATAATTAATTTATTTGAGGCTCATCTTTATTCCTTGCATTTGATCCCAATTTGGCCCATCCAGCCCGTGAGCTCAAGAAAATCGCCCACCATCATGCTCTTATGGAAAGGATTTGATTCTCTTTATCCTATAAGGATATTATTATATTTACGGATATGCATAGATCCTTTCCATATAGGATTATGGTAATAATCCTTTCCATATAGGATTATGGTAATTTCCATATGGGATTATGGTAATTTCCATAAAGGATTATGGTAATTTCCATATGGGATTATGGTAATTTCCATATAGGATTATAGTAATTTCCTTATGGGATTAAGGTAGTGCATTATAAATATGAGGTAAGAGATAGAATCAAAGTTAATCCTAATTATTGAATATCAAATTTTCGCCCACCATCTAGTCTTTGTGTGGTTCTCGAAAATTGTTCCATAAAGTGCATTGGGTGATTTTCCAAGCATTCTCCATAGATCGTCCTCACCGGCGTTGGAGATTGGGCAACCGGGATCTGATCCGGAAGGTCAAAGCACGAGTCTCGATCCATTCCGCCCGATGATTGAAAAGGTAAACACGAGAAAACCCTACGTGTTGCAATTAATTATATAGCCGCATGCTAGGTATATAATCAATGTATGGTGAATTAAACATCCAAGATAGATCCTCGGGCGAGGGCTAAACATAGTTTTCCCTACAATTGGTATCGAGCACGGGATCGTAATCTTGGCTCTATTGGATTAATTCACGTTTGATTATTACGCGCGCTTTATTAATTGTGGATCTTTCGCTCATCGTGGCTCGTTTTTCGTTTTTATTTTGTCGGATTTTTTTTTTCTTATCCGTAAAGAAGAACGACAAAAGAAAATCCGTGGTTAGATTATATTTATTTTCGCGGTCGCGTGGACGTAAATCTTCGGCCGGGCATCGTAAAAGTAAAACGAAGACGGGAAAGCGGCGGATCGAGACAGCGGGGAAACGGCGCGGGTGCGCGGCGCGGGCGCACGACTTGCGTGGGAGCCTCGGCATGAAAAACGCGCCTCGGTAGGCGCAGGCGCGCGCGGCGCCGGCCGCCGGAACCTCAAAGAGCGGGCCGAGCCGCATCCATTTTCCGGCTGAATCTGTTTTGACGAGTCCGTCCGCGCCCGTGCGCGAGGCCCGTTGAATCCGGTCCGTGCCCGTGCACGCTGCCCACCCATCTTGGGCCGACCCAACCCAAACCCGCCCGAAGATTATAAAGATCGCCCGATTCCTCGATCAGCCCGTTCCACCGCAAATTCCGTGACCGTGAACGCGAGGCCCGCAAGTTGTATTACTCGACTTTGCAATTCTATGTAATAGATTAGGCAAGAAAGTGCAGATTCCACGAGTGGGCCACGATGAACGTTTTTATTTTATTTTTATCGTTCATTGCATGTCGTGGATGTTTAAATTATGCAGTAGCATGCTATGTATGTTTAAATTACGTTGACAAACCTTTAAGTGTTTTCGTAATTGGGTGCGCATAGTAAGCATGCTAGGTTTATCGCGTTTTCAAGCATTTTTTAGAATTCTGCGAGCATGTTTTACATGTTGAGTTCTATAGAAAAGCATGCTAGGATTACGTGATCTGCATGGACAAACCTTTTGAACAAAAAGACTAAGCAAGCAACCCGACAAATTATTTATTAAATTAAAATGTCAAGACCTCCACTTTTTGATCTCTAAACAAAGTGATACGCACTATGAGTAAACGTCCACCCGCGTGGCTTGCTTGCACTGTTTATCATAAGTTTGTTAGATGAGATTTCTAAATAAAACATTTAAATCTATTGAGAAGTGGGAGTTTCATATGTAAACGTCCACACACGTGGCTTGCATGTGCGATTTTCATAAGTTCTCTAGAGATAGATATAAAATGAGATAACAAAAGAATTTGAATTGGAAGCGGTATGGTCCTAGTGAGTATGCTAATTCTAAGAATTCGTTTTCTGCTGTTAAAAATGTGGTAATTGCTTAGACATCACCTCAAGTACAACTTCCCGCGAAGTCCCTTCTTGCGATAGTGATGTGGTCTTGTAAGGTCCAATCATTAATTTCATTTTTCATAAGGATAAGTTGACATGGATTGAAATTAAACGACTAAAAGGTATATTTTAGTCCGGTCGGGGGTTCATGTAAACGCCCACACGCGTGGCTTGCATGTGGGATTCCTTAGGCGATTGGAGGTTTCAATTCATATTGTTTTATCAAAAGGTTACAATATTATTGTTACGAATTATATGCGATCGTATGCTTATGTGTTTACTTTATCGCTTCAGATATGTCTCTTACACCGATTATCAATATGCTCGCACAAAACCGTTATCCGTCCAAATTTTATCGAGTGAAAACGAAACATGGAATATGTTCTTATCATTGAAGAACACATGTTTGTTCTCACTACTCCTAAACCCGATGCCCATCGACGATCGACTAATGAGCGGAGAGTCGGCGGACTTTGGAATAAGTCAAACAATATGGCTAAATGCTATATGATGACTACTATGTCCAAAGGCTTGCAGCTGCAGCATCAGTCGATGGTAGACGCGACTGATATTTGGTCAAGTCTCGAGAGTAAGTTTGGGCAGTCGGATCGGACAGTCCGCTTCCACACAATGAGAGAAATCTTGGCGTGTATGATGGAAGAAGGAAGTTCGGTCCATGAACATGTCTCCCACATGACTCATCTCATGGATAGTCTTGATCAGTTGGGAGGAGGTATTGACGGCGAAGCCAAGTTCGATATCATCCTCAATACACTGCCCAAGTCTTTTGAGAACTTTCGCGTGAATGCGATCATGAGCAAGACTGAGTATACACTTAGTCAGTTGCTCAATGATCTCGTGGCTGCGGAAGGAGTTATGGGTAAAGGAGCACATGCTCTTGCTAGCACATCTAAGGGCCCAAATTTTCCGTTGCAAAATGGAAAAGAAAAAGGGCACCAAAGGTGGTAGAGGCAAGGAAATAGTGGAAGTAATGGGAGCAAGAACATGGGTTGCCACCGGAGGCTTGAAGAAGCCAAGGAGAAGGCAAGTGCTTCAAGTGCGGTAAGACTGGGTATTGGAAGGCTAAGTGCCCTATGCTCAAGGCTCAAGGTACGCCGTTTGCTTTAGTAACGGAAACATGTTTAGCAACTTTTTCTACCCATTCTTGGGTAGTAGACACGGTGGCATCGATCATGTTTGTTACACCTGCGTGGGGTTCCCGCGACAAGGAGGCGAGTAATGGCGAGATAACGATCTCCATGGGTAACGCGGCGAAAGTCGAGGCCGTTGCAGTCGGAGATGTTACTTTATGTTTTGAGACAACAGTTTTAGTTTTAAAAGACGTTTTATATGTGCCGGATTTTCGGCGGAACCTTGTTTCTGCTTTGAAACTATTTACTCATGGATATTACGTTATTTTTGATAGTGGTGTTTCTATCATAAGAAATGACGGTTATACGTGTTGGCACTTTATATAATTCGCTTTATACTATTTCGCAAAACATAATACCCATAACTATGTTGCATCTTCTACAAACCCTAGAAGAGAAAGTTTTCAGAAGATGACACCACATTTCTCCGGCATCTTAGATTAGGTCACATCAATCTAAATACGATCCAAAGACGGTTAAGAATGAAGCGTTGGGTAATCTCACGATTACTCGCTCCGATCTGCGAATCTCGTATAGAAGGTAAGATGTCGACCGGACCCTTCAAAGCGAAGGGTTATAGAGCCAAAGAAATGTTAGAGTTAGTCCATTTCGACCTGTGGACCGATGTCCACACAAGCTCGTGGAGGGTACAGTATTTTGTCACTTTCATCGACGATTACTCAAGTACGGATACGTATACCGCTCACCGCAAGTCCGAATGCTTTGAGAAATTCAAAGAGTTTAAGGCGGAAGTGGAGGCGAAGCTTGGTAAGAGTATCAAGTCATCATGCGGTCGATCGCGGTGGCGAATACCTCAGTAACGAGTTCATGGACTATCTAGTGAAGTATGGGATTACCTCCCAGCACACTTCACCGGGCACACCACAGCAAAATGGTGTGTCAGAGCGAAGAAATAGGACTCTTTTGGAAATGGTTAGATCAATGATGAGTTATGCAACATTGCCTATTTCGTTCTGGGGGTATGCCTTAGAAACGACGGCATACTTGCTAAATCTAGTACCATCCAAGTCAGTCGAAAGGACCCCTTTCGAGTTGTGGTTTGGGCGCAAGCCCAGTTTAAGCCACATAAGGTTATGGGCGATCCAAAGACACGTCTTTGAACAAGAAGGCTGACAAGTTGGAGGCTAGATCCGACGCAAGGCTGTTTATTGGATATCCTAGAGGAACGAAAGGTGGTTTATTCTATAATCCTAAGGATCAGAAGGTCACTATTAGCACTAATGCCCGATTCTTAGAAGAGGATTATATGAAGAATCATAAGTCCAAAGTTGAAATCATTCTTCAAGAATTAGAAGATGATCGATTCCACCACCGATTAGACCAAAGGTACGAGATGTCGAGTCTAGTGGGAGGATCGACACCGATACTTCAAGAAATTGAAGTGAGTCGAGTTCCACCGAGATACCGACCGCAAGTGGTACCTACCAAACAAGTTGTGCAAGATAGAGAACCACAAGTTTCGCACCCACCGTTGCCATAGTGCTGAGAACCTCGTCGTAGTGGGAGGTTGTTCGTCAACCCGAGCGATTTATGTTCGTGGGAGAATCTTGAATTTAGTCCCGTGAAACGAACAGCAATAATCGACCCATGGACATACAAAGAGGCGATACAAGACATTGATGCAAGATCATGGCACACCGCTATGGACTTAGAAATGGAGTCCATAACGGCTATGGATGTATATGAAAAGACACCTCTACCGGATGGCAAGGAAGCCGTAGGTAGTAAGTGGATATACAAAGGAAGAGATTCCGATGGAGAGGTTTCGCTTTTAAAGCCGTGCTAGTGGCGAAAGGGTACACTCGATTGAGGGCATCGATTTCGATGAGACCTTTTCACTGTAGCAATGCTCAAGTCCATCATAATTCTTCCGCCATAGCAGCCCACTTGAACCTAGAGGTTTGGCAATGGATGTTAAAACCGCTTTTCTAAACGGTTACCTTGAGGAAGTTAGAGACATCTATATGCAAACAACAGAAGGTTATGTGGTAAGGGTGAAGAGCATCTAGTATGGAAGCTAAGAAGTCCATTTATGGACTTAAGCGTGCCTCCCGATCATGGAACTTACGCTTGACGAGGTGGTAAAGTCTATGGATTTACCCGGTTGCTAGCGAGAGTTGTGTGTATCGTTTAGATGTCAACGGTGATGTGGTATTTCTTACACTTTATGTAGATGACATTCTTCTAGTTGGCAACAACGTGAAGCTTTTATCGACGTAAAGAGTTGGCTATCCGATAAGTTTCAAATGAAAGACTTAGGAGATGCACGTGCATTCTTGGGATCAAGGTTTACCGAGATCGCAAGAAGAAAATGTTGAGCTTATCTCAGCGCCTTACATTGATCCGTGATTACTGTTTTAGTATGCAAACCGCCAAGAAAGGATTGCTACCTTTCGGACATGGCGTTCCTTTATCTAAGACGCGATCACCTATGATTTGCGAAGGAGATAGAGGAAATGAGACAAGTTCCTTACGCTTCGCGTAGGAAGTCTCATGTACGCAATGCTATGCACGAGACCCGATATACGCTATGCGGTAGGCATAGTAGCTAGATATCAATCTAACCTGGATAAGCTCATTGGACTACAAGAAGCATATACTCAAGTACACGAAAGGACTCGAGATTATAGGCTAGTTTACCATCTTGATAGTCTAATGCCTTTGGGTTATCTGACTCGATTTCCAAGTCGACCGTGATGAGAAAAAGTCGACCTCGGGCTATGTGTTTACCTTGGGAGGTGGAGCCGATCTCAAGTGAGTGCAAAGCGATGCATTCGGACTCTACCATGGAAGTCGAATATGTAGCCGCTCGGAGGCTTCTAAAGAGGCAGTATGGTTCAAGAACTACCTCATAGATCTAGGTGTGGTACCGGTTTGCCCAAGAGTATCATAGTTTTTGTGATAACTCGGTGCGATGGCAAACTCGAAGGAACCACGGACCCACAAGGCCACCAAACACATAGAGAGAAAGTACCATGTCATACGAGAAATCGTTAGACGAGGTGACGGGTTGATTGAAAAGATTGATACGACGGATAACCTAGCGGATCCATTCACGAAAAGCCCGCCGCAAAAAGTCTACGATGGACACGTTAGAGGACTTGGATTATGCTTGATGGCACCCACTTAGAAAGGAAACTTTGTATAAGTGGGAGAAGCAAAGTGATGATTTTGTTTATAATAGCTAGTAGAGACACATTGTATACTAAAAGTCCGCTTTAGTATAAGTGGGAGATTATTGATTTGTATCTTGAAAGCGCTTTGGTTGAGCTTGTATACAATGTTTCTCATTACCACTATTACAATCTCCTATCTCGATTTGATTATTTGATTGCATATATATGTGTCCCCTTATCTCATATATAAGTTAGATCTACGATGTGTAGAAGATCACGTAAGTCCGTATGATTGGTCGAGCTTAATGAGATATAAAAGTTTCACTGGTGAGACAACTTGAGGACGAGTTGTCGGTATAGTCATGTATAGATAAGAAGTGACTTGACTTGGTTGCTTGTCTATGCCGGTACATCTTTCGACGTATTGAAGGATCACAATGAGATGAGTTCTTCTATCGACCGTAGTGAAGAACCAAGATCTCGGTGACTTACGATGATCTAAATCTCGATAAGGTATTAGATGAGTATGAGTTGACCATCACTTTGACTTGTTATGGGTGAGGGTTATATGTTCTAACCCAATATTCTCCGCATCTTGGGTGGTGGCGGTGCTTGTATGTCACGCTAGTTATCTCATGTCGAGTCATCGTATCCGTTAAGGATGATGACGCCCCTTAATGAGCTCAAAGGTTTATTGTACTAAACCCCGCAGTTGAGTTAACTCAAGTACAATAATAAGGTTGAGTGGTACTACTTAAGGAATTAAAGATATTAATTATTTTAAGCGATCGATTGCTATAAATAATTAATGGACGCTCGATATCTTAAATACGGGATTCGAATGTCTAAGTGCAAGCCCGACTCAACTTCGGTAATAAAGGGTAAGTCAACATTTATTCTCTAGTGGCATGAATAAATGTTTATAAATTAATTTATGTTCGAGTGAACATAAGATAATTAATTTATTTGAGGCTCATCTTTATTCCTTGCATTTGATCCCCTGGTGGCCCATCCAGCCCGTGAGCTCAAGAAAATCGCCCACCATCATGCTCTTATGGAAAGATTTGATTCTCTTTATCCTATAAGGATATTATTATATTTATGGATATGCATAGATCCTTTCCATATAGGATTATTGTAATAATCCTTTCCATATAGGATTATGGTAATTTATAGGGATTATGGTAATTTCCATAAAGGTTATGGTAATTTTATATGGGATTATGGTTTTCCATATGGGATTATAGTAATTTCCTTATGGGATTAAGGTAGTGCATTATAAATATGAGGTAAGAGATAGAATCAAAGTTAATCCTAATTATTGAATATCAAAAGTCCACCCTCTCTCCGTGATAGAAAATTGTTCCATAAGTGCATTGGGTGATTTTCCAAGCATTCTCCATAGATCGTCCTCACCGACGCTGGAGATTGGGCAGTCCGATCCGTCCGGAAGGTCCTTTCGAGTCTCGATCCACCGCCTCGACAGATTCAAAAGGTAAACACGAGAAACCCCTACGTGTTGCAATTAATTATATAGGCGCATGCTAGGTATATAATCAATGTATGGTGAATTAAACATCCAAGATAGATCCTCGGGCGAGGGCTAAACATAGTTTTCCCTACGATTGATAAAACCCGAGAAAGATATCCCGAAAATCGCTTTTATCGACCTCGACCCGATACGGACACTACGAATTTGTAGTGACTTTGGACTTAGGACTAACGCAATGCTCGGTGTTATTTGTGTTCATGGACCTCATGAACCGTTGAAGTATTCCATTGAATATCTTGATAAATTCGTGTTAGTGTTTATCGATGATATTCGATCTATTCAAGAGCGAACAAGAACACGTAAGAGCATTTGAGAACCGTGTTGGAAAAACTGAATAGGATGCATGATACGATTATATGCTAAGTTTAGCAAATGCGACTTCAAGGCTGCGACTGCCAAAAGAAGTCAATTTCCTGGGGCATATAGTTTCAGCTGAAGGAATTAAAGTGGATCCTGCTAAGGTCCAAGCGGTACAAGAGTGGAAATCACCTACGACTCCGAATGAGATCCGTAGTTTTCTAGGCTTAGCCGGGTATTATAGAAGATTCATGAAGGATTTTCTAAAATCGCTAAGCTAACGACGATTCTTTGAAGAAAGGGGTAAAATTTCAATGGACCCCGGAATGCGAAGACAGTTTCCAAGAACTCAAAGAAAGACTGACCAACGCTCTTATTCTAACAATACCTGATCCAGAGAAAGATTATACCATATATACGGATGCGTCGAAAAATGGAATAGGATGCGTCTTAATGCAAGAAGGAAAGGTCGTCGCATACGCTTCACGACAATTGAAGATCCACGAACACAACTATTCCACTCACGATCTGGAACTTGCAGCGGTGGTCCACGCATTAAAAATTTGGAGACATTATTTATGCGGATCGAGGTGCGAGATATTCACGGATCACAAAAGTTTGAAGTATTTCTTTGAACAAAAAGATTTGAATATGCGGCAACGAAGATGGCTCGAGCTGGTCAAAGATTACGATTGCGAAATCAAATATCATCCAGGAAGAGCTAACGTCGTTGCAGACGCTCTGAGCAGGAAAAATTAGGAGAGATTAGGAATTTTTTTACGAATCAAGAAGAATTTCTAAAAGAGTTTGAAAGGATAAAGCTGGAGATCGTATTGCCTCCTCAAAATATACAAGGAATCGTAGCGCCGCTGGTGGTGCTTCGGATTTGAGAGCTCGAATAATTGAAGCGCAAAGAAGAGATGAACACCTTGAAACTCTGAGCAAAAATCGAATGGGAATCTTCCGGATTACCACGAAGCGAGCGATAATGCGATCATGCTCAACAATCGCATATATGTACCTAACGATGCAGAACTGAAGAATGAAATTATGAGTGAAGCTCATAATGTTCCATATGCTGCACATCCTGGAAGCACGAAGATGTATCAAGATCTCAAACAAAAGTTCGTGTGGGCAGGAATGAAACAAGATATTGCATCCTACGTCGAACGATGTCTAGCGTGCCAACAGGTAAAAGCCTTACATCAAAGACCGTACGAAAAGTTACAGCCTTTGGAAGTGCCTGAATGGAAATGGGACCACATCGCGATGGATTTTGTAATTGGATTACCCAAATCTAGACGAGGGAATACTGCCATATGGGTAATCATTGATCGATTAACCAAGAGCGCTCATTTTATTCCAATTCCAATAACGTATGGAGCAGATAAGTTGGCTCAGATTTATGTTCGGGAAAATGTTCGTCTACATGGAGTGCCAGTCTCAATCACCTCGGATCATGATGCCAAATTTACCTCTCGGTTCTGGACTACTTTTCAAAAAGAATTGGGTACTCGATTAAATTTTAGTACCGTTTTTCATCCCCAGACAGACGGCCAGACCGAGAGAACAATTCAGACCCTGGAGGATATGCTCCAAACAGTGGTGCTTGATCGAGGAGATCAATGGGAACAAGTTCTACCATTGATCGAATTTGCTTACAACAACAGTTATCAAACTACAATCGGCATGGCTCCCTACGAAGCACTTTATGGCAAGAAATGCAGATCACCTTTGTATTGGGATGAAGTGGGAGAACGAAAAATTCTTGGCCCAGAAGCGATCGAAGAAATGGTCCAAATTGCGACGATGATAAGACAAAGAATGAAAGAAGCTCAAGGCAGATAAAAGTCTTACCGATAATCGCCGTATGTAATGAAGTTTGAGATAGGGACAAAGTTTTTCTCAAAGTTTCCCCAACCAAAGGAGTCCATCGTTTCGGAATAAAAGGGAAACTCAAACCAAGATTTCTTGGACCTTACGAGATATTGGAACGGATAGGGCACTGTAGCTTATAGGTTAGCGTTGCCTCCAAACCGCTAACGCATATGACGTTTTCCACGTGTCTCGACTTAGAAAGTATGTGTATGACCCACAACACATTCTTCATCATGATGAAGTAGTTCCGATGTTGATTTAAGTTGGGAAGAAGAGCACGAAAGCATTCTGGACCGTAAAGAACAGAAGTTAAGGAATAAAGTTATCCCTTTAGTGAAAGTTCAATGGAAACATCACGGTCCGTAAGAAGTGGACGGGAACTAGAAGATCAAATGAAAGAGAAGTAACCCGACTTGTTTAATACGGTACGAAAATTTCGGGGACGAAATTTCTTTAAGGGGGAGGGAATGTAGTAGCCCGAAAATTCTATAGTAATTAATAAATTTTAATTAATTATTATTAAAGGCTTAAAAGCTATTTAAGCCTTATGAATTCGTAAAATCCAATATAGTGAAATATTAATCGGTATGAATCCGATTAATTTAAGACTTGAATATATGGAATCGGAAAAATGTAGAGAATTATTAGAAATGAGTTTAATTGTGATAAAAGTGAATTATGTGAGATAATTGAATTATTAGTATATGTTGTATGAAAAATGCTATTTATCCGAAAATAAGTTATAAAATGCTTTAATTATTTTTATATGGATATTTTATTATAAAAAGAAATGAATTATTATTCAAGTTATTAATTTATGTGAATAAATTTATTTTAGGCTTAACTAATGATTAAAGAATTTATTTATGTAATTTTCGAAATTTAGGAAGCAATTAAATAATTAGTTGAATTTTAATATATGAATGGATTTAAATTATGCTATATGAATCTAAATTTAATTATGAAAATAAGTTGCAATAGATTTTATAATTTAATTGAGATATGATTCTATTAATTAAATTATACTAAAGATTGGAATTAGAAGAATAAGGGGTGTAATTATAATATTTTTGAAATTAGTGAATAATGATCTTGAAATTTTAAATAAATGTACACTAAATCTAAATTGAACATCTAGAACTTTAATATATGAAATATATCATCCTCAAGCTTGAATTTCCTCCATTTCGCACTTTCACACACACTAACACACAAATTTTAATCTTCAATTTTAATCCATAAATAAGGGTGGAATTAAAGGATAACCACTCTTAGCAAGGTAATTACCTCATTTAACCAAAGTTTTCATTGTTTAAATTGATGAATATCATGTTTGAACACCTTAGGTTTTCAAAATTTTGATATGTTGAGTATGGATAATTTGTTTCATTTTTATTATGTTTATTGATTTAATTATTATTATGGAGCTTGATTAACATATGATATGGATTTAAATTCCTTAAATTCATGAAATTCCAAAATTAAAGTTTGATTATGAAACCCTAATTTTTGAATATGATTTCTATGTTATGATATGAATGAATTAAGCTTAGATATATGTTTAGGAATACTTATAAACATCATATGATTAAAGAAATTAAAAGTTAAATTATGTTTGTTAAATTTTGAAAATTTCAAAATCACATGTAATATGAACTTAATGATTTTAATTTTTATTGATGAATTTGACATGATATTCATGCTTAGGATATGAATAATGTATAAAATGAATTTATAGGAATTTAATTCAAACATATACTAATAGCCTCAAATTTTCGAAAATGAAGGGTATATGTTGAACTTTGATTTCTTGATTTTATTTGATATATTTGAATTGATATTTGAGATCTATGATAAAAATAATGCCTAAGTAGAATTTATGGAAATTTTTGAACATAGGTATCAAAAGTTAGAAAATTAAAGTTTAGTAAAGGTTATGATTTTATGTGAGAAATTTTAATCAAGACTTGAATGGATGATGGAATTATGATCATTGATGATAAATGAGTATGATTATATGATATTTGATAATTAATAGATTGTGGATGTTAAAATATTGAAATCTTATAAATACGTGGTTGAAGGACATTAGCCGATTAAAGTATAAATGAATGAGTTTAAACTTATTTTAAATTCCTAAATGTATATTTAAGCATATATTGATGATATTGAGGAGTTTGGGATGATATTGGTGTAGTTTGGTGTATTTGGGCTATACATATTCAAGATGTTACTCCGAAATTTTGGTAGAATTTGATATGAATAAGATGTTTTAGATTTTAATTGATTACTAATAGTATAAATAAGTAAGAAAGATTACTAAAGTCAATAATAATCTTATGTTATAAGGATCAAGCAGAGGAAACCGGGAAGTAAAGAACGAAGAACCGAACTTGTTGGATCGAACGTCACGAGGTGTGGTAATGCCTCTCAAAGTTATGTTAAGCAAAAGAATTTATGTTATGCTTGAACTTGTTTTATTATGAAATTACTTTCAATCACCACATGATGAATATGTTGAAAATGAATGTTTTACCACATTGTGGGTATGACGGCGATTTACCTATCTACGGTAGGAAAATGTTATGCATTGTGCATAAGTAGATGGTCGTGAGCTTGCAAATGTAGGCCGCCATGGTATTGGGACGAGGCCTACTTCCTTTACCAAACGACGAGATAGGGTATGACCGTAGTTGTGATCCCGGGACCAACTCGGGTATGTGATGCCAGATGTTTCAAAGTAAAGTGTGGTGATATGTTATGATGATAAATGTTTCGTGAATAAACAAACCACGTTTTCCTAAAAGTTATTTGAAAGAGATGCTCACTGAACGAAATCATAAGATTTGAAAATTATGTTGGCATTTACTCACTGAGTACTTCTAGTACTCACACCGATAAGTGTTTTATGATGCAGTTGAGCATGGAAGAGGGTGGTCCGGAGGCGAGTGAATATTTATTTTGTTTTTCATCGCGAACTATTGTGGCCGAGTGTCATGTCGTCATACATGACATTCATTAGTCTTCCGCTGTTAACCTTGAAAACGTGAAACCATATACTTTTGATAAACCTTGTAAATATTTCAAAAGTTTCTATATATGTATTTATGAGGTTATGTTCTCGTTTGTGAATATTGCTGTTGTTGGTTATCTTCTGCATGCAGGTTGGCTTACTCTATTTACAAACGTTATATTGTCCGTTTGTTTCCAAAACTTAATTTTCTAAAACACTTATTGTCGGAAGATTATCGTTAATTAAACCAGTCACGGCTTGATTATTTAGTTAAATAAGTAATTAAATAGTCGGATCGTGACACTTTTGGTTTGAATTTGTATTCAATTTTTTATGCTGTACACTATTCAATTATTGTATATCATCAAATGAATACACTAAAGTGAATGCACTGATCAATGAAATATGAAGTGAAAACACATTCACGTGAATTTCTTTAGATTAAATTCAAAATAAATAAATAAAAATAGTTTTCTTCCCACGGCCAACCTCAAATGTATTAGATTTTTCGCTGGCCAAACATTTAAAATTTCCGCGGCCAACCTCATTTTATTTCCTAGCGGCCAACCATTTAAATTTGTAATTTCCGGCGACCAACCCATTTTTTTTCTTATTTTCCGACGGCCAACCATTTTCTTAGTAATTTCCAACGGCAACCCATTTTTTTGCAATTTCCGATGGCCAACCCATTTTCTTTTTATTTTCCGACGACCAACAATTTTCTTTTCAATTTTCGACGGCCAACTCTATATTGTTTTGATTTTACGACGACCAACCAATTCAATTGCAATATATTCTGAGTCAAAAAGAGTAAATGAGACTATTGTTGGCTGACACAACTCTTCCATCTGTCTTTTTCATTGTCATGAAGGGTATTTTTGTAATTTGAATTAAAAATTGGTAAAAGAGTATAATAACAGTGTATGGATTAAATTAAGTAGGTGTGTTAACATTAAGGGTAATTCTCCTATTAACAATTTATTTTATATTTATTATAATTGATTTAAATTGGTATAACTAAATTCAAAAAATGAATATAGTGGAACAAGGGAGTAATTTTTTAATGTTGTTGCAGGCTTGCAGCAATGAGGCACAGGTGACCATGAAATCACTAGTGAATAGTAATCATAGAGAATTTTTTATTCTAAAAATAATGAAAAAGAGCGCTGACAAAAACTTCCAAAAATTGGGATTGAGGTATAGGAAAGGAGCCGACAGAGATGTCAGTAAATAGTCAAATCAAAAAAACTGATTACGCAACATCAGTGTTTAATATTTCCGAAGTTATAGCAGCTGTGAATCATCAGTAACCATTCCATCACTGCTTGTGCAGCTCTGCTGCTGCTTCTCCAATTTAAACATCCATTGATAAATGAAAAGATTATGCATCAAAAAGCGCAGAAGACTCACTGACAACTTCTCGTCACCTCTTTGCCTTTCCTGTTCTCCCCATTTAACTCGCAAACTATAGTATCGAGTTGTGCGGATCTTACTCTTTTTGAATTTTCAGCGATACATCTTCTATTTTGGCATTTTAGAGAAGTAAAACAAGGTGTATGTTCAAAACATGTCTTAGGGTAACTCTAATATTAAAAACTAAAATTCAATTTCTTTATTATCACATAAGTGTCATATCAGTTTTTAATATTCACCAATTTCTTTCTATATTTTTCTCCAATCATATACCTAGAAAATCAACTTTTATATGGATACTATATATATATATATATATATATATATATATATATATATATATATATATATAAAGCGGAAGAAGCGGTTAAGCTGCGGTTGAAGAAAGAAAGAAATTCTCTCTCTCTCTCTTCCTCTGCAAAAAGCCAACTTTCTCAGTAAAAAATTGGAATGTACAGTCATTATTTCACAATGTATAAAAGTTGATAAAAGCCAACTTTTTCAATTGATAAAAGCTGATAAAAGCCAACGTTGGAGTTACCCTTAGAGAAGTAAAACAAGTTGTATGTTCATAACATGTCTGATGGAGTGGAAATATTTCTCATGTTTTAGTTGAGTGGTTTTTCGAGCTATGGTAATTAAGTATTGGATCCAAACCTAATTAACCACTTTTATTAAAACATATATAACCTATAACCTCTTTCAAAATTTCCTACATTCTATATCTATTATATTAAAATAGATTAATTTTCTTGTTTTCGATTGACTAGTGTCTGTTTTCGATCGATCGGAGAGAAGACTTTCTCGATCGTAAATAGACATTAGTCGACCGGAAACAAAGAAATTAATCTAATTTTTTTGTTTTCGATCGACTAATGTCTATTTTCGGTCGATAAATTATTGTCTCCGATCGATCGGAAACAGACATTAGTCGACCGGAGAGAAGGCTTTCTTGATCGAAAACAGACATTAGTCGACCGGAAACAAGAAAATTAGTCTAATTTCCTTGTTTTCGGTCGACAAAGTCTTCTCTTCGATCGATCGAAAACAAGAAAATGTGTGGATAAATTAAAAAAATAGTCTAATTTTCTTATTTCCGGTCGAGAAAGTCTTGTTTCCGATCGATCGGAAACAAACATAATAAATTGGTCATGTAATGTAGCAAATTAAAAGATTGAGTATGATAAGTACACACTTTTGAAAAAAATGTATAGTTGTATATAATTACACTTAGTATTTATAAAGATTTCTTATTAAATTTTTATATATATACTTGTAAAAATTCCAAGAAAGCCAAAATAGCCCGGAATTTGAAAAATGAAAAAATAAAATAAAAATATCCTGAACTTTTTTTGAAAGTTTCAGAAACGACATTAGAGTAAATTTTCAGTATGGGAATGTTTTGAATTTATTCGTTTCTTCGCTCTTCCACTTAGGAGCCTATAAAAAGATCAGAAAAGACGGAAATGCGAGAAGTGAACAAATGTGCAACATTATTCGCTCAGACCAATGATTGAGACACTTAGGATAATTAATCCAAAATTCAATGTAAAATTCTAGGGTATTGATGATAATCTACTTATTTCTGAGTATGTTACCGCGATAATAAATTATATGGCGCTGTCATTTGGACTGCTACATATATGTTACATGGGGAAATATACACATTAACAAGTCTAATTGTGTACTATATGTACTAATTTTCATATAACTTCTTTTATATATATATATATATATATATATATATATATATATATATTATAATATTATATATAATTGAGATCATAATATACACATTAACAAGTCTAATTGTGTACTATATGTACTAATTTTCATATAACTTCTTATATATATATATATATATATATATATATATATATATATATATTATAATATTATATATAATTGAGATCATATATTATCCAAATCTTAGGTAGTATGTAATACTTAATCTCATCTATTCATCTCATATATATAGTTAGGTTCAATGAAAATCATTTTTATCCTAAAAACTAGGAACCAAATGAATTGGGTATGAAAGTTGATAAATCTGTTGAGAAAGTTACTGTATTCAAAATTCAGAATTTTGAATACATTCATAAAAATATATGTAATATCTTTACATAATTAGAAACGAAAAATAATTTCGAAGAGAAACAATAGACAACTACAATTGACCTAGCTATCTCAAACCCTCACACAAGATCATTATTTAAAAAATGTTTTTAATTTCTTATTTTGGTATCTTCAAATACCAATGTGCGTTAATCACATCAGCTTACATCTCGTATGTCTTATTATAATATAAGTATTGACATCTCTTAAAATAGAAGCATTCAAACCAGTTATTTTGGAACAACTCATTAGTAAAGTAAATTCATGTGGTTAAATGATTATAGATTCAAATTCCACTAACGTCTCTATGGAAATGAACTTATCACATTTTGTTTTTCAAATATGATTTACATATTTTGTGTAGTTTGCATGCTATTACATAAGAACATGAGATTTATCCAGTATGCACCGTAAATAGTGAATGCATTCCTCATGAATTCAAAAATAAAAAATAAAACAAAAGAAGCATCCAACCCAACATGAAGGAAAAAGTTAGGCTAAAAACTTAGAGATATCCGCTATTATAATATACCAAATAATTTTAATCATTCTCTTAACTTTAATATTCTTTTTAACCAAACATACAAATTTAAGGGGTAAATACCTAAATACCCAAAACTTCCATAATATCTACCGAGACTCATTCGGATCGTTGGATTTTTACGGTCTTCTGAGCTCCTCCCGAGCTTCTACTTGTTGATTTGTATCTTGAAAGCGGTTTGGTTGAGCTTGTATACAATGTTTCTGTTACCACTATTACAATCTCCTATCTCGTTTGAATACTTGATTGCATATATCCGTGTCCCCTTATCTCATATATAAGTTAGATCATACGATTGTATAGAAGATCACGTAAGTCGTATGATTGGTCGCTTAATGAGATATAAAAAGTTTCACACCGAGACGACTTAAGGACGAGTTGTCGGTTTAGTGCGAGATAGAGAAGTGACTTGACTTAGTTGCTTGTCTATCTTGTACGCGTCTCGACGTATGAAGGATCACGATGAGATGTGTTCTTCTTTCCGACCGTCGTGAAGAACCAAGATCTCGGTGACTTACGATGATCTAAACCTCGACAAGGTATTAGGTGAGTATGAGTTCTTGACCATCACTTTGACTTGTTATGAGTGAGGGTTATATGTTCTAACCCAAGATTCTACGATCTTGGGTGGTGGCGATCTTGTATGTCACGCTAGTTATCTCATGACGAGTCACCGTATCCGTTTATGATGATGACGCCCCTTAAGGAGCTCAAAGGTTTATTGTACTAAACCCCGCAGTTGAGTTAGCTCAAGTACAATAATAAGGTTGAGTGGTACTACTTAAGGAAATGAAGTTATTAATCGTTTTAAGCGATCGATTGCTATAAATGATTAATGGACGCTCGATATCTTAAATACGAGGATTCGTAATGTCTAAGTGCAAGCCCGACTCAACCGGTAATAAAGGGTAAGTCAACATTCTTTCTCTAGTGGCATGATCGAATGTTTATAAATTAATTTATGTTCAGGGTGAACATATGATAATTAATTTATTTGAGGCCCATCTTTATTCTCTTGATTTGATCCCTGGTGGCCCATCCAGCCCATAGCCAAGGAGAAATCGCGATATTTACTCTACAAGGAAAGGATTTTATTCTCTTTATCCCACAAGGATATTATTATATTTATGGTATATGCATAGATCCTTACCATATAAGACTATGATAATAATCACGAGATTATGGAAATAATCCCGAGAGTATGAAAATAATCCTAAGATTATGGTAATTTCCATATAGGATTATGGTAATTTCCATATAGGATTATGGTAATTTCCATATGGGATTAAGGTAGTGCATTATAAATATAAGGTATGAGATAAAGTCAGGTTAATGATCATTAATCAAGACATCATTATTTTCGAGAATTCCATAAGCTCTTGGAGATTTTCAAAATTGTGTAGAGAGAAAAGAGGGTGATTTTCGAAGCATTCTCCATAGATCGCCCTCACCGACGTTGGAGATTGGGCAACGGGATCTGACCCGAAGGTCAAAGCACGAGTCCGATCCGCTCGATCCGCTCATCTCGCTCCATCGACCTCTTCGATCCAAAGGTAAACACGTGAAAACCCCTACGTGTTGCGATTTAATTATATAGACGCATGCTAGGTTTATAATCAATGTATGGTGAATTAAACACCCAAGATGGATCCTCGGGGCGAGGGTTAACATATGTTTTCCCTGCAATTGGTATCGAGCACAGGATCGAGAATCTTGGCTTTGTTGGATTAATTCATGTTTGATTATTACGCGCTTTATTAATTGTGGATCCGCCGATCATCGTGGCTCGCTTATTGTTTTTGTTGGGTTTTGTTTTACACCACGAGAAAATCCGTGGTTAGATTAAATTTTATTACAGAATCTTATCGTAAAAGAAGAACGAAGACGAAAGAACGAAGAACGAAACGACGGAAAAACAGGTCTCGGCAATCATCGGGTGTTTTCGCGGCGAGCCTCGCGGTCGCGAGGGCGATCGCGAGGGCTGCGGGCGACGGGCGCTGCTCGCGCGAGATCCCTGGCGCTTAGCGAGCGAGCTTCATGGTCGCGAGGATTACCCGCGAGGTCGCACGGCCGCGCGAGCTAGCGGGCGGGAGCGCGCGTTGCGCGAAACCCGGGCGCATGAGCGCATCATGATCGCGAGGTATGGCGGCCGGGCGACGACGCCTCGGCAGACGTTCGGCGCTGGGCGTGGCCGACGCACGCGTGCTCGACGGGTCGCGGTCGCATTAGCGACCGCGAGGAACACGCGGGCAGGCGGCGCGCGCAAGCGCAGGGCGCGCTGGGCTTTGCCTAGCAGCGCTGCCCAAAGACAGACATTGGGCCGACCACCCCGCACCGCTTTTTCCAGATTTTCGGTCCGTGCCCGCACGCGAGGCCTTTCAAGTTTATTTCGTACTTTGTAAATCTATGTAATAGATTAGATTTAAATGTGCGTGTTTCACGATTGGGCGCGATGAACGTTTTATTTTATTTTTATCGCTCATATGCATGTCGTGGATGTTTAAATTATGCGGTAGCATGCTATGTATGTTTATATTACGTTGACAAACCTTTAGTGTTTTACGTAATTGGATCGCATAGTAAGCATGCTAGGTTTATCGCGTTTATCAAGCATATTTTAGAATTTCTGCGAGCATGTTTTACATGTCGAGTTCTATAGAAAAGCATGCTAGGATTACGTGATGCGCATGGACAAACCTTTTGAATAAAAAGACTAAGCAAGCAACCCGACAAATTAATTTTTCAAATTAAAATGTCAAGACCTCCACTTTTGATCTCTAAACAAAGTGAGACGCGACCGTGAGTAAACGCCCACACGCTGCGTGGCTTGCTTGCCTTGCTTATCATAAGTTTGTTAGATGAGATTTCTAAATAAAACATTTTAAATCTATCGAGAAGTGGGAGTTTCATGTAAACGCCCACACGCGTGGCTTGCATGTGCGATTTTCATAAGTTCTCTAGAGATAGATATAAAATGAGATAACAAAAGAATTTGAATTGGAGCGGTATGGTCCGAGTGAGTATACCAATTCTAAGAATTCATCTTCTTTGTTAAAATTGTGGTCATTGCTTAGACATCACCTCAAGTACAACTTCCCATGAAGTCCCTTCTTGCGATAGTGATGTGGTCTAGTAAGGTCCAATCATTAATTTCATTTGTCATAAGGATAAGTTGACATGGATTGAAATTAAACGACTAAAGGTATATTTTAGTGCGGTGGGGGTTCATGTGTAACGCCCACACGCGTGGCTTGCATGTTGGATTCCTTGGGCGATTGGAGGTTTCAATTAATATTGTTTTATCAAAAGGTTACAATATTATTATACGAATTATTTGCGATCGTATGCTTATGTGTTTTACATTATCATTTCGAGATATGTCTCTTACGCCGATTATCAATATGCTCGCACAAAATCCGTTATCCGGTCCAAATTTTATCGAGTGGAAACGAAACATGGAATATGTTCTTATATTTGAAGAACACATGTTTGTTCTCACTACTCTAAACCCGATGCCCATCGACGATCGACTAATGAGCAATGCCGAGTCAAGCGAGACTTTGGAATAAGTCAAACAATATGGCTAAATGTTATATGATGACTACTATGTCCAAAGGCTTGTAGTGCAAAGATCGATCGATGGTAGACGCGATCGATATTTGGTCAAGTCTCGAGAGTAAGTTTGGGCAGTCGGATCGGACAGTCCGCTTCCACACAATAAGAGAAATCTTGGCGTGTAAGATGGAAGAAGGAAGTTCGGTCCATGAACATGTCTCCCACATGACTCATCTCATGGATAGTCTTGATCGGTTGGGAGGAGGTATCGACGGCGGCCAAGGTCGATATCATCCTCAATACACCGCCAAGTCTTTTGAGAACTTTCGTGAATGCGATCATGAGCAAGATCGAGTTTACACTTAGTCGGTTGCTTAATGATCTCGTTGTTGCGGAAGGAGTTGTGGGAAAGGAGCACATGCTCTTGCTAGCACATCTAAGGGCCCAAAATTTTCATCGCAAAATGGAAATAGAAAAGGGTACCAAAGGTGGTAGAGGCAAGGAAATAGTGGGAGTAATGGGAGCAAGAACATGGTTGCCACCGGAGGCTTGAAGAAGCGAAGGAGAAGGCAAGTGCTTCAAGTGCGGTAAGCGGGCATTGGAAGGCCAAGTGCCCTATGCTCATGCTCAAGGTACGCCGTTTGCTTTAGTAACGGAAACATGTTTAGCGACTTGTTCTACCCATTCTTGGGTAGTAGATACGGGTACGACTGATCATGTTTGTTACACCTTGCAGGGGTTCCTGCGGACAAGGGAGCGCTTGATGGCGAGATAACGATCTCCATGGGCAACGCGCGAAAGTCGAAGTCATTGCGGTTGGAGATGTTCTTTATGTTTTGGGACAACAGCTTTAGTTTTGAAAGACGTTTTATATGTGCCGGATTTTGGTGGAACCTTGTTTTGCTTTCAAATTATTTACTCATGGATATTACGTTATTTTTGATAGTGGTGTTTCTATCATAAGAAATGACGAAGTTATCGTGTTGGCACCTTATATAATTCGCTTTATACTATTTCTCGCAAAACATAATACCTATAACTATGTTGCATCTTCATCAAACCCTAAAAGAGAAAGTTTTCTTAGAAGATGACTCTACTTTTCTCTGGCATCTTAGATTAGGTCACATCAATCTAAATAGGATCCAAAGACGGCTAAGAATGGGCGTTGGGTAATCTCACGTTACTCCGTTCCCGATCTGCGAACTCTGTATAGAAGGTAAGATGTCAACCGGACCTTCAAAGCGAAGGTTATAGAGCCAAAGAAATGTTGGAGTTGGTCCATTCGACTGTGTGGACCGATGTCCACACAAGCTCGTGGAGGGTACAGTATTTTGTCACTTTCATTGACGATTACTCAAGAATACGGATACATATACCGCTTGCACCGCAAGCGAATGCTTTGAGAAATTCAAAGAGTTTAAGGCGTAAGTGGAGGCGAAACTAGGTAAGAGTATCAAGTCATGCTGGTCCGATCGCGGTGGCGAATACCTCGAGAACGAGTTTATGGACTATCTAGTGAAGTGTGGGATTACCTCAACAAGCACTTCACGGGCACACCACAAAAATGGTGTGTCGGAGCGAAGAAATAGGACTCTTTTGGAAATGGTTAGATCTATGATGAGTTATGCTACATTGCCTATTTCGATTACGGGATATGCCTTAGAGGCGGCATACTTGCTAAATCTAGTACCGCCCAAGTCATCGAAAAGACCTCTTCGAGTTGTGGTTTGGGCGCAAGCCCGCTTTAAGCCACATAAGGATATGGGGCGACCCGGCACATGTCTTTGAACAAGAAGGCGACAAGTTGAAGGCTAGATCCGACGCAAGGCTGTTTATTGGCTATCCTAGAGGAACGAAGGTGGTTTATTCTATAGTCTAAGGATCGGAAGGTCATTATTAGCACTAATGCTCGATTCTTAGAAGAGGACTACATGAAAATCATAAGTCCAAAGTTGAAATCATTCTTCAAGAATTAGAAGATGATCGTATTCCACCACGATTAGGCCAAAGTGCGAGATGTCGAGTCTAGTGGGAGGATCGACACCGAGATACTTCAAGAAATTGAAGTGGGTGGGAGTTCCACTTGGAGATACCGACCGTGCAAGTGGTACCTACACATGCAAGTTGTGCGAGTTAGAGAACCACAAGTATCTCGCACCCACCGTTGCCATAGTGCTGTAGAACCTCGTCGTAGTGGGAGGGTTGTTCGTCAACCCGAGCGATTTATGTTCGTGGGTGAATCTTTGGATTTAGTCCCAGCAGATTTAACATGCAATAATCGACCCATGGACATACAAGGAGGCGTACAAGATATTGATGCAAGATCATGGCACCGCTATGGACTTAGAAATGGAGTCCATAACGCTATGGATGTATATGAAAGACACTCTACCGGATGGCAAGGAAGCCATAGGTAGTAAGTGGATATCAAGAGGAAGAGAGATTCGATGGAGGTTTGCTTTCAAAGCCGTGCTTGTGGCGAAAGGGTACACTCAGATTGAGGGCATCGATTTCGATGAGACCTTTTCACCGTAGCAATGCTCAAGTCCATCGAATTCTTCTAGCCATAGCAGCCCACTTGAACCTAGAGGTTTGGCAAATGGATGTTAAAACCGCTTTTCTAAGCGGTTACCTTGAGGAAGGTATGACATCTATATGCAACAGAAGGTTATGTGGTAAAGGTGAAGAGCATCTAGTATGGAAGCTTAAGAAGTCCATTTATGGACTTAGCGAACCTCCCGATCATGGAACTTACGCTGACGAGGTGGTAAAGTCCTATGGATTTACCCAGTTGCTAGCGAGAGTTGTGTGTATCGGTTAGATGTCAACGGTGATGTGGTATTTCTTGCACTTTATGTAGATGACATCCTTCTAGTTGGCAACAACGTGAAGCTGTTATCAGACGTAAAGAGTTGGTTATCCGATCAGTTTCAAATGAAAGACCTAGGAGATGCAACAGTACATTCTTGGGATCAAGGTTTACCGAGATCGCAAGAAGAAAATGTTGAGCTTATCTCAGGCGTCTTACATTGATACTGTGATTACTCGTTTTAGTATGCAGACCGCCAAGAAAGGATTGCTACCTTTCAGACATGGCGTTCCTTTATCTAAGACGCAGTCACCTATGACTGCAAAGGAGATAGAGGAAATGAGACAAGTTCCTTACGCTTCCGCCGTAGAAAGTCTCATGTACGCAATGCTATGCACGAGGCCCGATATCTGCTATGCGGTAGGCATAATAGCTAGATATCAGTCTAACCCTGGACAAGCTCATTGGACTGCAGTAAAGCATATACTCAAGTACCTGAAAAGGACTCGAGATTATAGGCTAGTTTACCATGCAGATAGTCTAATGCCTTTGGGTTATACAGACTCGGATTTCCAAGCTGACCGTGATGAGAAAAAGTCAACCTCGGGCTATGTGTTTACCTTGGGAGGTGGGCCGTATCTGGCGGAGTGCAAAGCGATGCATTGCGGACTCTACCATGGAAGCCGAATATGTAGCCGCCGGAGGCTTCTAAGGAGTCAGATGGTTCAAGAACTACCTCATGGATCTAGATGTGGTACCGGTTTGCCCAAGAGTATCATAGTTTCTTGTGATAACTCGGTGCGATGGCAAACTCGAAGGATCCACGGACCCACAAGGCGACCAAACACATAGAGAGAAAGTACCATGTCATACGAGAAATCGTTAGACGAGGTGACGTCTTGATTGAAAAGATTGATATGACGGAAAATCTAGCGGATCCATTCACGAAGAGCCCGCCGCAAAAGTCTACGATGGACACGTTAGAGGACTTGGATTGCGCTTGATGGCACCCACTTAGAAAGGAAACTTTGTATAAGTGGGAGAAGCAAAGTGATGGTTGTTAGTAATAGCTAGTAGAAAGACACATTGTATACTAAAAGTTTGCTTTAGTATAAGTGGGAGATTGTTGGATTTGTATCTTGAAAGCGGTTTGGTTGAGCTTGTATACAATGTTTCTGTTACCACTATTACAATCTCCTATCCGATTTGAATACTTGATTGCATATATCCGTGTCCCCTTATCTCGTATATAAGTTAGATCATACGATTGTGTAGAAGATCACGTAAGTCCGTATGATTGGTCAAGCTTAATGAGATATAAAAGTTTCACACCGAGACGACTTAAGGACGAGTTGTCGGTTTAGGCCGCAGTATAGATAAGAAGTGACTTGACTTAGTTGCTTGTCTATGCCGGTACGCGTCTCGACGTATTGAAGGATCACGATGAGATGTGTTCTTCTTCGACCGTCGTGAAGAACCAAGATCTCGGTGACTTACGATGATCTAAACCTCGATAAGGTATTAGGTGAGTATGAGTTGCGACCATCACTTTGACTTGTTATGAGTGAGGGTTATATGTTCTAACCCAAGATTCTCGCATCTTGGGTGGTGGCGATCTTGTATGTCACACTAGTTATCTCAGTCGAGTCACCGTATCCGTTTATGATGATGACGCCCCTTAAGGAGCTCAAAGGTTTATTGTACTAAACCCCGCAGTTGAGTTAGCTCAAGTACAATAATAAGGTTGAGTGGTACTACTTAAGGAAATGAAGTTATTAATCGTTTTAAGCAATGATTGCTATAAATGATTAATGGACGTTCGATATCTTAAATACGGGATTCGTAATGTCTAAGTGCAAGCCCGACTCAACTTGGTAATAAAGGGTAAGTCGGCATTCTTTCTCTAGTGGCATGATCGAATGTTTATAAATTAATTTATGTTAGAAATTTGAACATATGATAATTAATTTATTTGAGGCCCATCTTTATTCCTTGCATTTGATCCCCTGGGTGGCCCATCCAGCCCATAGCCAAGGAGAAATCGGCGCTATTTACTCTACAAGGAAAGGATTTTATTCTCTTTATCCCACAAGGATATTATTATATTTATGGTATATGCATAGATCCTTACCATATAAGACTATGGTAATAATCCTGAGAGTATGGAAATAATCATAAGATTATGGTAATTTCCATATAGGATTATGGTAATTTCCATATAGGATTATGGTAATTTCCATATGGGATTAAGGTAGTGCATTATAAATATAAGGTATGAGATAAAGTCTAGGTTAATGATCATTAATCAAGACATCATTATTTTCGAGAATTCCATAAGCTCTTGGAGAGATTTTGAAAATTGTGTAGAGAGAAAAAAGGGTGATTTTTCAAGCATTCTCCATAGATTGTCCTCACTCGACGTTGGAGATTGGGCAACCGTGATACGATCGGAAGGTCAAAGCACGAGTCCGATCCGTTCGATCCGCTCATCTCGTTCCATCGACCTCTTTGATCCAAAGGTAAACACGTGAAAACCCTACGTGTTGCGATTTAATTATATAGACGCATGCTAGGTTTATAATCAATGTATGGTGAATTAAACACCCAAGATGGATCCTCGGGGCGAGGGTTTACATATGTTTTCCCTGCACTACTAACCACACGATCTCAACTGATGGACTCCTACCGTCAGACCTCCTTCAGCAATACTCAGCACAGGCCTCGTCTCTTTTCTATTCGGGGCATATGGTATCAGGGAGATATCTATCCGAAGATTTCTTACAATATCAAAGATTCCGGTTTCAGTAGAGCCTTGACGTTATATCAGGACTTCAAAAGGCAAGAGTTGATGGATAATGAGAACAGACCTTATTCCATCACTTATCAGGTGTCTTATGCTCTTTCAAACTCCCATCATACATAGCTGTATTTGGGTAAGAAGTTTATCGAGATACCAGATATCTTCAAGAAGGTAGCTAGAGCTAGCTGTCCAGATCGGGTGGAACTTTCACCTTTAAGAGAAACAAATATCCAGATCAGCAACAAGCCGATACTTTAGTACGGCAACAGCAAAGATTTGGAGCCCCAATGTTATCATTCCAAGGGGATAGAGTTATCTCTCAACCATATCAAAGAAGTTTTTCTCAATCGTATAAAAGGAGAGCTATCAGAGACGTTCAACAGCAGACAATCAAAGTGTCAGCTAAGATTGGATATCCTCAAGGATGGCGAAAAATTGCCATAAGATTTGACACGACAGGAGAGGAAATCTATTTTCCTTGCACAATATTATGCGATCTAAAGAATTCGGGATCCAACGTCTATGAAGGAACCCTGAATTTCGAACGCGTTCAAATGACCATCACAGGGAAGGCCGGCTGAGAAATGGAGGTCATAATCCTAGGACGCAAATTCCTCGATAGGTGCAAACCATGAGGAATAACAACTGAAGGAATGAAGGTTACAATTAGCGGGAGAAAACTGTTGATTGAATGACAAGTCCATTCTCAATATACATCTCAATTGAGGTGTTATATGAGAAGTACAAGGCAGAGTATTTTGCTGCCTATGTCGATTCAGGTGCAGGAATCTGCACAGCTAAGAAGGGAGTTTTTTCGACAGAAGTAGAGGAAAATCTACCTCAGATTGCTGGAAGAGATTTTTCAAAGAAAATCTTGCTCTTATCCAAAGGAGTAAGATAGACGGAAATTCTGATAGGCGGAGCAGGTCAAACACCTTGGTATGAGGTCCAGACTCCACCAATCTATTTCCATGATACCTAATGGAGTCCGATATTTCAGCCCATTACTTGATATTGTGGGCCACGTTTTTAGTTTTAATTATTTTCGCAGTCCATTTAGATGTTAGATTAAATAGTTTCATAGTTTAATTAGGTCTCTTATATTAGTTAGTTTCCTACTTTGATAAGGACTCCTTCTTTGATAAGGATTAGACTTCATTTTTAAGCCTATATAAAAGCTTGTAAGCATACGAAAATATTCAGCTTTTAATTTCCAATATATGTGAGTTATATTCTCTCTTCATTAGCTCTTCGAATTTCTTGATATTTGTCGATAATTCCTTTATCGACAATATCAACGAGACATTCATCCTCGCTTGTGTGTCATTCATCGCCCCGAGTTCTTTGCGTCGACATCACATTGGGGTATAGGCGACATATTGACCTATACCACTTCTTGGGTTAGATTCAGAGGTTTTGGGATTTTCCCATCGGTTCCGTTCAAAATTTTCTGTTCGCGTGTCGTTAGATCCTTCATACCAGCGAGGATCGTATCATTTGGTATCAGAGCCATCCGTTCGTCATCCATCCATTCGTTATCCGTCCGTTCGTTCGTCCATCCGTTCGTCATCTAGGTTTCGTTTCTTTCTTTCATTTCGTGTCAAGGGTCATATCTAGGGTTTCTTTCTTTCGTTTCGTTTCGAATGTTGTCACGTGGGTAGCGGCTAGGGTTTGTTCATCCGTATTTTAAATCCGTTCACCATATCTGTGATCTTATTCATATCGTGAATATACATTAACCATATCGTTATCCATATCATTATCCATATCATACATTATCCCTATCTTATCCATATCATACATTATACATATCATTATACATATCATTATCCATATCATACATTATCCCTATCTTATCCATATCGTTATCCATATCATACATTATCCATATCGTTATCCATATCATTGTTGGATTTGTATACTGAAAGCAATTTTGGTTGAGCTTGTATACAATGTTTCCTGTTACCACTATTACAATCTCCTATCTGAATTGTTTACTTGATTGCATATATATGTCCTTTATCTCATATATAAGTTAGATCATACGATGTGTTGTAGATCACGTAAACTGTATGATTGGTCAAGCTTAATGAGATATAAATAGTATCACTGATTGAGACAACTTGAGGACGAGTTGTCGGTATAAATGCGTGTAGATAAAAGTGACTTGACTTGGTTGCTTGTCTATGCCGGTGACGCCTCGACGTATGATGGATCACGGTGAGATGAGTTCTTCTATCGATCGTCATGAAGAACCTAGATCTAGGAGACTTACGTTGGTCTAAACCTCGATAAGGTATTAGTTGAGTATGAGTTCTTGACCATCACTTTGACTTGCTATGGGTGAGGTTAAGATGAGATAACCCAAGATTCTCTCGCATCTTGGGTGGTGGCGATCCAGATGTCATGCTAGTTACCGTGTCGAGTCACCGTATCCGTTTAGCATGATGACGCCCCTTAAGGAGCTCAAAGGTTTATTATACTAAACCCCGCAGTTGAGTAATCTCAAGTACAATAATAAGGTTGAGTGGTACTACTTAAGGAATTAAAGATATTAATTATTTTAAGCAATCGAGCATCAGTAAATAATTAATGGACGACGATATCTTAAATACGGGATTCAGAAGTCTAAGTGCAAGCCCGACTCAACTTCGCAATAAAGGGTAAGTCAAGATTTATTCTCTAGTGGCATGAATAAATGTTCATGAATTAATTTATGTTCGGGTGAAGATAACATTATTAATTTATTTGAGACCCATCTTTATTCCTTGCATTTGATCTCTGGTCGCCTATCCAGTTCGGAGCTATGAAGAATTTCGAGCCTTCTAAGTAGAGTCCCTCCGGGACTCTAACTTGATCTCTCTATCCTAAAGGATATTATTATATTTATTAAATATGCATAAATCTTATCTAGATAGGATTTAGATTGCATTATAAATATAAGGTGAGAGAAAATCATGCTAATGCTAAGCTAATATTTTCGAGAATTCCTATTCCAATAGGGTGAGATTTTCAAAACTTTGAGCATAGGAAGAAGGCGATTTTCTATAGTATTCTCCATAGATTGTCCTCACTCGACATTGGAGTTTAGGCAAATGGGATACAGTCCAGAAAATCAAAGCACGAGTCTTGATCTATTCATCCCCGACAGATTCGCAGGTGAACACGAGAAAACTCCTACGTGTTACAATTAATTATATAGGTGCATGCTAGGAATATAATCAATGTATGGTGAATTAAACATCCAATATAGATCCTCGGGAGAGGGTTAAAATAAGATTTCCCTACAATCATTATCCATATCATTTGGGCTATCATTATCCATATCAATATCTGTATCAAAAAAAAAATTCGTTCTTGAGATTTTCCGCATCCACGTTCTGTGAGGATTCGAAAAAAAAATATATAAAAATTTTCGAATCCTATTTTGAGCAAATTTTTCATTGCATTCCTTAGTACGTTTTTGGTACGTGTTCTGTGTGCACTTTTTCTGAAATTCAGATAAACCTCGTTGTGTTTTCTGGGTTCCTTGGGTAGAGTAGATCGTGTTGAGCAAGTTTCTACGTAGCACGTTTTTGTGTTTTCGGCTACGTGTGATCGTGATTTTTAGGTTCCCTGAGTCATCTAGAGTCTATAGAGTTAGTTTCTACATACTGCCTTTCCGAAAATATTCCTCCGCGTTTCCTGTCTTTTGAATAGTCGATATTGGATTCAAGTGGTAGATTGAGAGAATTTGTACCTTGAGAGGGGATATTGAGTGAAAAAAGGCAAGGGAGATGAGACTAATAGAGGGTAAAAGCCATTAATCATCGAGTGATACACGAGAGCTGAGTGAATCATCTTTGAGTGATACACGGGTGTTTGTGAGGTTGGTGAAGTTCCTGTTATTTTTTTCTTTCTAACGTTTCAAAGAATGTCTAAGAAGGTGGAGTCGATGGGTCATGTCATAAGGACGACGATGATTCTATCACGTCAAAAAAAATTCATGATGGAGGCCTTGCGTTCTGAATTAGAAATGATAATCACAAAGGAGATGGAAGAATTGCATGATCGAATTATCGACTTGAAGAGAGACCTCAGAGAGGAGCGACGCCGGATAGATCCTATTGTGTATCAACGAGGTGGAGGGCGAAGGGGAGGCAGAGGTGGCGTAAATTGTCATCGAGATAATGAGATACAAAGAGGTCGAAAGTGAGAAAGATGAGTTTTGATTTTGATGAAAGGCGACCTAGAGGAAGGATCGAGAAGATAATAACTGAAAAGATCAAGATGAACATCCCTTCTTTTCAAGGGAAAATGATCCTGAATTATACTTGGAACGGGAGAAAAGTGGAGCTCATGTTTGATCGCCATAACTATTCCGAGCTCAAGAAGGTGAAGTTAGCGACAATAGAGTTCTCTCGATTATGCACTTGTTTGGTGGGATCGGTTGGTGAGTAGTAGGAGGAGGAATCGAGCGACTATCCAAACATGGGAAGAGATGAAATGTGTGATGAGGAAGCGATTTGTGCATAATCATTATTACCGTGAGCTGTACAACAAATTGCAGAATTTGAGGCAAGGGCCAATGAGTGTGGATGACTACTTCAAGGAGATGGAAATAGCAATGATTCGAGCCAGTATTGTTGAAAATAGAGAGGCGACTATGGCAAGATTCTTGGCTGGATTGAATTGGGAGATTCACAATGGAGTGGAGTTGCAGCATTATGTCGAGTTGGAGGACATGGTTCACATGGCCATAAAGATTGAGAACCAACTCAAGAGGAGGGGTAATGACGGTAACATGAAGCATAATCAGTCCAATTGGAGACAGCCCCAAAATGTTAGTGGTTCTTCATCAAGAGGGAACCAATGGAATAATGAGGAGCATCTGAAGAGGGAGAAGTGGCCGTTTGAAAAACAAAGAACAGATCCTATGAGTTACACAACTCAAGCTAAACTGACGGTACCCGGAACCGTGATTTGAAGTGTTTTACTTGTCATGAAATTGGACATATTGCTAGAGAGTGTCCGAATAAGAGGGTGATGATCATTCGGGGTGATGGAGAGGTGGTGACCGATGATGAGGGAGAGGCTACTAATCCAAAGATGCCAGCCTTGGAGGATTTCGATGTTGAAGAAATTGAAGCACCTGATGCACTCATTTTTGTTGCTAGGAGAGCTTTGAGCGTACAGAATCTAGTGAGTGATACAGAGCAGCGAGAGAACATCTTTCATACGAGGTGTCATGTCAAAGATAAGGTGTGCAGCGTGATCATCGATGGTGGGAGTTGTACCAACGCGACTAGCATGACCATGGTTGAGAAGTTAGGACTACCATTAGTGAAGCATCCCAAGCCATATCGGTTGTAGTGGCTGAATGATAGTGGCATTGTCAAGGTGACGAAGCAAGTGAAGATTCCATTTCGCATTGGAAAGTATGAGGATGAAGTTCTTTGTGATGTGATTTCGATGCAGGCGAGCCATATTCTATTGGGACGACTGTGGCAGTTTGATAGAAAAGTGAAGCATGATGGCTTTACGAACAAATACTCCCTCGAGTTCAATCAAAAGAAAGTGTCACTTGTTCCTCTTACTCCAAAACAAGTTTATGAGGATCAAGTGCTGTTGCAAAAGGAGTCGAAGTTGGTGAAGTCGGTTGGGCAAAGTGATGGAAGTAAGAAGAAATGAGTAATCCAAAAGTCTTGTCTTGCGAGGTCTAGTGATTTGAAGTGGGTGGTGAATAAGGAAAAGCCATCGGTTGATATAGGTGATGACTTGGATTTGAGGACAAATCCTTCTCAAGGGGAGGGAAATGATGGAGTCCGATATTTCAGCCCATTACTTGATATTGTGGGCCACATTTTTAGTTTTAATTATTTTCGCAGTTGTTTAGGTTGTATTTGATCGCGTTTCGTGCATGGTTTCGTACGTTCATGTTGTTGTTTTGATTTCTTTTCTTGTTGTTTCTTGTTTTCTCTCTCGTTTTTCTTTGTTTATGATCTCAGGTTAGAAAACAAGGAAACAATGTATTGATGTGTGCGAAACGGATTATTAAAGGTCCAGATCGAAGAAATGAAGAGATTGACAAGGAAGCAGTTGCAGCGCGGAGGGGCAGCGACCGTTGGACCCTAGCGGTCGCTGGCCCCTTGTTTTCGGAGAAGCTCCAGCGCGCAAGGGCAGCGCTCGCTACGCCCTAGTGCTCGCTGCCCTGTTTTTGGTCGACAAAACTCCAGTGCGCAAGGGCAGCGCTCACTATGCCCTAGCGCTCGCTGCCCTGTCTTTTGTCGATGCATTCCAGTGCACATGGACAGCGCTCGCTGACTCCTAGCGCTCGCTACCTAGAGAATTCTCTTTTATATATTTTAGGGTTTCGCTCAGACGCGGCAGCTTGGATTTTTTTCTTCATTCAGCCAGGACGCGAGTGTTTTTCTTTGGGAAGCAAAAATAGTTTATTTTTATTTTCTTTAGAGTTTAGTCTTGTTATATTGATATTGGATGATTGCTACGCTTTTGATTGTCAACATTGATTCTACTCCGGAAGACTATCAATTTCAGTTTTATCGTCTTTATTTATCGATCAGTGAGTTTTCGTTGTTCTTTAATTATCAATTTATTATTACTTGCTTTCCGTAATTTTATATGCTTTGGAATCCTTTCGAATTGATAATTTCCATGATCCATGTTATTCCAATTTTAATCTATCTTATTACGTTAGGGTTTAAACATATTTAATTCATGCTTGCTGTTTTAGGTCTAGTTCTTGTTCGCGTTTATTACTTTGCTTTTGTTATTTCCGTCTTGTTAAACGGTAGTTAAAGAGTGTCGTTAGCCCCAAACCGTGTTTAGAGTGTTTAGTTTTTCTTTCTGTTTTTGTGTGCGATGTCAATAGAATTCTGCGAGCATGTTTTACATGTTGAGTTCTATAGAAAAGCATGCTAGGATTACGTGATCTGCATGGACAAACCTTTTGAAACAAAAGATTAAGCAAGTAACCCGACATATTAATTTTAAATTAAAATGTCAAGACCTCCACTTTTTTATCTCTAAACAAAGTGATACATGCGTGAGTAAACGCCCACACGCGTGGCTTGCTTGCACTTGTTTGTCATAAGTTTGTTAGATGAGATTTCTAAATAAAATATTTTAATCTATTGAAGTGGGAGTTTCATGTGTGGCGCCCACACGCGCGTGGCTTACATATGCGATTTTCATAAGTTCTCTAGAGATAGATTTAAAATGAGATAACAAAGGAATTTAGATTGGAAGCGGTATGGTCCTAGTGAGTATGCCAATTGTAAGAATTCATTTTCTGCTGTTAAAATTGTGGTCATTGCTTAGACATCACATCAAGTACAACTTCCCGCGAAGTCCCTTCTTGTGATAGTGATGTGGTCTAGTAAGGTCCCATCATTAATTTCATTTGTCATAAGGATAAGTTGACATGGATTGAAATTAAACGACTAAAAGGTATATTTTAGTCTGGTCGAGGGGTTCATGTGTAAACGTCCACACGCGTGGCTTGCATGTGGGATTCCTTGGGTGATTGGAGGTTTCATTAATATTGTTTTATCAAAGGTTACAATATTATTGTTACGAATTATGTGCGATCGTATGCTTATGTGTTTACATTAACTTTTCGATATGTTTCTTACGATTATCAACATGCTCGCACAAAATCCTCTATCCGGTCCAAATTTTATCGAGTGGAAGCGAAACATTGAGAATGTTCTTCGCCAAAGAAAATTTATTTGTACTCACTACACCCCGTCCCAAGCCTCTAGACGATTTATCATCGATGAGGGCGCGAGGAGCACGAGAAATGGGCAAATCAAGCAGAATGGCAAAGTGCCTTCTTTGGTCACCATGTGCGAGTCCTTCAACTCAAAGATCAAGAGATGGAAGATGCGACCACAATATGGCTAAATCTCATGAAATCGTATGAGGAATCGGACGAATAATCGCTTGTCATAATTTGACAAAATCAATAATGTCAAGTTCAATGAAGGAAAGCGATTCAGTGCATGACCATGTAGAGCAAATGATCAATCTCTTCGAAGAGCTCGAATTGGTTGGAGGATATATTGATGGCGTAGTCAGAATTGATATGATCCTCAACACTTTGCCCAAGTCTTTGATGACTTCCGTTATAAAGTAGTCCTTTATGATAAGAGTTATACTCTAGATTCATTGCAAGAGGATCTAGTAATGTAAGAGAGCATAAAATGGGCAAAGGTGCACAGTCTTTAGTACGCACCTCAAAGAAAACCACTGCTTCATCGAAAGATGAAAAGGGAAAGTGGAATTCAAGAGATGCTAAGGCTAAAGAAAAGAGTGGGAGTAATACAAAGGGCTCTACCAGCGGTTTGAAAAAGCCAAAGGAGAAGGGCAAATGCTTCAAGTGCGGTGAGACTGGGCATTGGAAGGCTAAGTGCCCCAAGCTCAAGGCTCAAGGTACGCCATTTGCTTTAGTAACGGAAACATGTTTAGCGACTTGTTCTACTCATTCATGGATAGTAGATACGGGTGCGACTGATCATGTTTGTTACACCTTGCAGGGGTTCCTGCGGACAAGGGAGCTGTGTGATGGCGAGATAACGATCTCCATGGGCAACGCGGAAAAAGTCGAGGCCGTTGCAGTCGGAGATGTTACTTTATATTTTGATAGAATTGTTTTAGTATTGAAGGCGTTTTATATGTGCGGAGTTTCGATGAAACCTTATTTCAGTTTCTAAACTATTTATTCATGGATATTCGAGTTGTTTTGATAGTGGTGTTTCTATCATAAGAAATGACGAAGTTATCGTGGTGGCACTTTATATAATTCGCTTTATATTATTTTACAAACATAATACCTTTAACTATGTTCCATCTACATCAAACCTTAAAAAGAAAGTTTTCTTAGCAAGATGACACCACATTTCTCCGGCATCTTAGATTAGGTCACATCAATCTAAATAGGATCCAAAGCGGCTAAGAATGGGCGTTGGGTGATCTCAACGTTACTCCGTTCCCAGTCTGCGAATCCTGTATAGAAGGAAAGATGTCGACCAGAACCTTCAAAGCGAAGGGTTATAGAGCCAAAGAAGTGTTGGAGCTAGTCCATTCTGACCTTTGTGGACCTATGTCAACACAAGCTCATGGAGGTGCAGTATTTTTTCACTTTCATTGACGATTACTAAGGTACGGATACATATACCTGCTTCACCGTAAGTTGAATACTTTGAGAAATTCAAAGAATTTAAGGCGGAAGTGGAGATGAAGCTTGGTAAAAGTATCAAGTCACTGCGGTCTGATCGCAATGGCGAATACCTCAGTAACGAGTTTATGGACTATTTGGTGCAGTGTGGGATTACCTCCCAGCTCACTACACCGGGCACACCACAACAAAATGGTGTGTCAGAACGAAGAAAGATGACTCTCTTAGAAATGGTTAGATCAATGATGAGTTATGCAACATTACCTATTTCGTTCTGGGGGTATGCCTTAGAAACAACGGCATACTTGCTAAATCTAGTACCATCCAAGTCAGTCGAAAAGACCCATTTTGAGTTGTGGTTTGGTATGAAGCTTAGTTTAAGCCACATAAGGATATGGGGTAGTCCGGCACATGTCTTTGAACAAGGAGGGCGACAAGTTGGAGTCTAGATCCGATGTAAAGGCTATTTATGGCTATCCTAGAGGAGCGAAGGTGGTTATTTCTATAGTCCTAAGGATAAGAAGGTCATTATTAACACTAATGCCGATTCTTAGAAGTGGATTATATGAAAACCATAAATCCAAAGTTGAAATCATTCTTGAGAATTAGAAGATGATCGTATTTCACCACCGATTAAGCGAAAGTACGAGATGTCGTGTTCAGTGGGAGGATCGACACCGATACTTCAAAAAATTAAAGTAGGTCGAGTTCCACTGGAGATACCGGCCGTATAAGTGGCTCCTATCCAGCAAGTTGTGCAAGATAGAGAACCACAAGTTCTTGTACCCACCGTTGCCATTGTGCCGGTGGCGCCTCGTCAGTAGTGGGAGGTTGTTCGTCGACCCGAGCGATTTATGTTCGTGGGTGAATCTTGATTTAGTCCCAAAACGAAAGCAGCAATAATCGACCCATGGACATACAAAGGAGGCGATACAAGACATTAATGCAAGATCATGGCACACCGCTATGGACTTAGAAATTGAGTCCATAATGCTATGGATGTATACGAAAAGACACCTCTACCAGATGGCAAGGAAGCCATAGGTAGTAAGTGGGTATACAAGAGGAAGAGAGATTCAGATGGAGAGGTTTCGGCTTTTAAAGCTAGGCTTGTGGCGAAAGGGTACACTCAGATTGAGGGCATCGATTTCGATGAGACCTTTTCTCTTGTAGCAATGCTCAAGTCCATCAGAATTCTTCTAGCCATAGCAGCCCACTTAAACCTTGAGGTTTGACAAATGGATGTGAAAACCGCTTTTCTGAACGGTTACCTTGAAGAAGGTAGAGACATCTATATGCAGCAACCCGAAGGTGATGTGGTGAAGGGTGAAAAACATCTAGTATGGAAGCTTAAGAAGTCTATTTATGGACTTAAGCAAGCTTCACGATCCTCGAACTTACGCTTTGACGAGGTGGTAAAGTCCCATGGATTTACCCAGTTACTAGCTTAAAGTTGTGTGTATTGTTTAGATGTCAAGCGGTGATGTGGTATTTCTTGCACTTTACGTAGATGACATCCTTCTACTTGGCAACAATGTGAAGTTGTTATCGGCGTAAAGAGTTGGTTATCCGATCGGTTTCAAATGAAAGACTTAGGAGATGCGTACATTCTTGGGATCAAGGTTTACCGAGATCGCAAGAGGAAAATGTTGAGCTTATCTCGGCGTCTTACATTGATCTCGTGATTACTCGTTTTAGTATGCGGACCAAGAAAGGATTGCTACCTTTCGGACATGGTGTTTCTTTATCTAAGACGCGATCACCTATGGCGCAAAGGAGATAGAGGAAATGAGACAAGTTCATACGCTCGGCCGTAGGAAGTCTCATGTACGCAATGCTATGTACGAGACCCGATATACGCTATCACGGTAGGCATAGTAGCTAGATATCAGTCTAACCCTGGACAAGCTCATTGGACTGCGGTAAAGCATATACTCAAGTACCTGAAAAGGACTCGAGATTATAGGTTGGTTTACCATGCAGATAGTCTAATGCCTTTGGGTTATTCAGACTCGGATTTCCAAGCTGACCGTGATGAGAAGAAGTCTACCTCAGGCTATGTGTTTACCTTGGGAGGAGGAGCCGTATCCTGGCGGAGTGCAAAGCGGCGATGCATTGCGGACTCCACCATGGAAGTTCGAATATGTAGCCGCCGGAGGGCAAGCTAAAGAGGTCAGTATGGTTCAAGAACTACCTCATGGATCTAGATGTGGTACTGGTTTGCCCTAGAGTATCATAGTTTCATTGTGATAACTTAGGTGCGATGGCAAACTCGAAGGAACCACGGAACCACAAGGCAACGAAACACATAGAGAAAGTACCATATCATACGAGAAATCGTTAGGCGGGGATGTGCTGATTGAGAAGATTGGTGCTGCGGATAACCTAGGCGATCCATTCACGAAGAGCTCGCCGCAAAAGTCTACGAAGAGCATATTCGAGGACTTGGATTGCGCAAGATGGCACCCACTTAGAAAGGAAACTTTTGTATAAGTGGGAGAAGTAAAGTGATGGTGTTTGTAATAGCTAGTAAAGAGACACATTGTATACTAAAAGTTTTGCTTTAGTATAAGTGGGAGATTGCTGGATTTATATACTGGAAGCAGTTTTGGTTGAGCTTGTATACAATGTTTCCTATTACCACTATTACAATCTCCTATCTGAATTGTTTACTTGATTGCATATATATGTCCCTTTATCTCATATATAAGTTAGATCATACAGTGTGTTGTAGATCACAGAAGTCTGTATGATTGGTCAAGCTTAATGAGATATAAATAGTATCACAGCTGAGACAACTTGAGGACGAGTTGTCGGTATAGGTTGCGGTGTAGATAAGAAGTGACTTGACTTGGTTGCTTGTCATCTTTGGTACGTCTCCGCACGTATTGATGGATCACGGTGAGATGAGTTCTTCTATCGATCGTCGTGAAGAACCTAGATCTAGGAGACTTACGTTGGTCTAAACCTCGATAAGGTATTAGATGAGTATGAGTTCTTGACCATCACTTTGACTTGCTATGGGTGAGGGTTACATGAGATAACCCAAGATTCTGCATCTTGGGTGGTGGCGGTCTTGTATGTCATGCTAGTTACGTGGTCGAGTCACCGTATCCGTTTAGGATGATGACATCCCTTAAGGAGCTCAAAGGTTTATTGTACTAAACCCCGGGTTGAGTAATCTCAGTACAATAATAAGGTTGAGTGGTACTACTTAGGAATTAAAGATAGTAATTATTTTAAGCGATCGAGCAGCGTAAATAATTAATGGACATATGATATCTTAAATACGGGATTCAGAAGTCTAAGTGCAAGTCCGACTCAACCGGCAATAAAGGGTAAGTCGACATTTATTCTCTAGTGGCATGAATAAATGTTTATGAATTAATTTATGTTCTGGGCTGAACATAAGATAATTTATTTATTTGAGGTCCATCTTTATTCCTTGCATTTGATCCCTGGGCTGGCCCATCCAGGCCTGGAGCTATGAAGAATTTCGAGCCTTCACTTGATCCTCTCTATTCTAAAGAATATTATTATATTTATTAGATATGCATAAATCCTATCTAGATAGGATTTAAGATTGCATTATAAATATAAGGTGAGAGAGAAAATCAATGCTAATGCTAAGCTAATATTTTCGAGAATTCCTATTCCAATAGGGTGAGATTTTCGAAAACTTTGAGCATAGGAAAAAGGCGAATTTTCTACAGTATTCTCCATAGATTGTCCTCACTCGACATTGGAGTTTAGGCAAACGAGATACAGTCTAGAAGATCAAAACACGAGTCTTGATCTATTCATCCCCGACAGATTCGCTGGTGAACATGAGAAAACTCCTACGTGTTGCAATTAATTATATAGGTGCATGCTAGGAATATAATCAATATATGATGAATTAAACATCTAAGATAGATCCTCGGGAGAGGGTTAAAATAAGATTTCCCTACAATCATTATCCATATCATTTGGTCTATCATTATCCATATCAATATCTGTATCAAAAAAAATTTTCGTTCTTGAGATTTTCCGCATCCACGTTCTGTGAGGATTCGAAAAAGAAATATATAAAAATTTTCGAATCCTGTTTTGAGCAAATTTTTTCATTGCATTCCTTAGTAAGTTTAGAGTCGTTTGGTGCATGTTCTGTGTGCACTTTTTCGAAATTCAGTTAAACCTCGTTGTGTTTTCTGGGTTCCTTGGGTAGAGTAGATCGTGTTGAGCAAGTTTCTACGTAGCACGTTTTCGTGTTTTCGGCTACGTGTTGTGATTTTTAGGTTCCCTGAGTCAACTAGAGTCTATAGAGTTAGTTTCTACATACTGCCTTTACGAAAATATTCTTCCGCGTTTCCTGTCTTTTGAATAGTCGATATTGGATTCAAGTGGTAGATTGAGAGAATTTGTACCTTGAGAGGGGATATTGAGTGAAAAAAGGCAAGAGAGGTGAGACTAATAGAGAGTAAAGCCATTGATTATCGAGTGATACACGAGAGCTGAGTGAATCATCTTTGAGTGATACACGGGTGTTTGTGAGGTTGGTGAGGTTCCTGTTATTTTTTTTTCTTTTCTAACGTTTTCTGCAGCAATGTCTAAGAAGGTGGAGTCTGATGGGTCATGTCATAAGGATGACGATGATTCTATCACTCGTCAAACAAAATTCATGATGGAGGCCTTGCGTTCTGAATTAGGAATGATAATCACAAAGAAGATGGAACAGTTGCATGATCGAATTACTGCACTTGAAGAGAGACCTCGTAGAGAGGAGCGACGTCGGATAGATCCTATTGTGTATCAATGAGGTGGAGGATGAAAGGGAGGCAGAGGTGGCAGAAATTATCATCGAGATAACAGATACAAAGAGGCTGAAAATGAGGAAGGTGAGTTTTCAGATTTTGATGAAAGGCGACCTAGAGGAAGGGATCGAGAAGATAACAATCTGAGCAGCATCAAGATGAACGTCTCTTCTTTTCAAGGGAAAAATGATCATGAATTACACTTGGAATGGGAGAGAAAGGTGGAGCTCATGTTTGATTGCCATAACTATTCCGAGCTCAAGAAGGTGAAGTTAGCAGCAATAGAGTTCTCTGATTATGCACTTGTTTGGTGGGATCAGTTGGCAAGTAGTAGGAGGAGGAATCGAGAGCAGCCTATCCAAACATGGGAAGAGATGAAAGCTGTGATGAGGAAGCGATTTGTGCCTAATCATTATTACCGTGAGCTGTACAACAAATTGCAGAATTTGAGGCAAAGGCCAAGGAGTGTGGATGATTACTTCAAGGAGATGGAAATAGCTATGATTCGAGCCAGTATTGTTGAAAATAGAGAGGCGACTATGGCAAGATTCTTGGATGGATTGAATTGGGAGATTCGCAATGGAGTGGAGTTGCAGCATTATGTCTAGTTGGAGGACATGGTTCACATGGCCATAAATATTGAGAACCAACTCAAGAGGAGGGGTAATGACGGTAACATGAAGCATAATCAGTCCAATTGGAGACAACCCCAAAATGTTAGTGGTTCTTCATCAAGAGGGAACCAATGGAAGAATGAGGAGCATCTGAAGTGGGAGAAGTGGCCGTTTGAAAAACCAAGAAGCAGATCTACGAGTTACACAACTCAAGCGAACAGCGGTGCCGGGCCGTGATTTGAAGTGTTTTACTTGTCATGGAATTGGACATTTTGCTAGAGAGTGTCCGAATAAGAGGTGATGATCATTCGGGGTGATGGAGGTGGTGACCGATGATGAGGAGAGGCTACTAATCGAGATGCCGACCTTGGATGATTTCGATGTTGAAGAAATTAAGCTTTGATGCACTCATTTTTGTTGCTAGGAGAGCTTTGAGCGTCTGAGAATCTAGTGGTGATACTGAGCGGCGAGAAAACATCTTTCATACGGTGTCATGTCAAAGATGAGGTGTGCAGCGTGATCATCGATGGTGGGAGTTATACCTACGCGGCTAGCATGACCATGGTTGAGAAGTTAGGACTACCATTAGTGAAGCATCCCAAGCCATATCGGTTGTAGTGGCTGAATGATAGTGGCATTGTCAAGCTGATGAAGCAAGTGAAGATTCCATTTCGCATTGGAAAGTATGAGGATGAAGTTATTTGTGATGTGATTTCGATGCAAAGTGAGCCGTATTCTATTGGGACGGTTGTGGCGGTTTTGATAGAAAAGTGAAGCATGATGGCTTTCAGAACAAATACTCCTCGAGTTCAATCAAAGAAAGTGTCACTTGTTCCTCTTACTCCAAAACAAGTTTATGAGGATCAAATGTTGTTGCAAAAGGAGTCGAAGTTGGTGAAGTCGGTTGGGCAAAGTGATGGAAGTAAGGAGAAATGAGTAATCCAAAAGTCTTGTCTTGCGAGGGCTAGTGATTTGAAGTGGGTGGTGAATAAGGAAAAGCCATCGGTTGATACAGGTGATGACTTGGATTTGAGAACAAATCCTTCTCAAGGGGATGGAAATGATGGAGTCCGATATTTCAGCCCATTACTTGATATTGTGGGCCACGTTTTTAGTTTTAATTATTTTCGCAGTTGTTTAGGTTGTATTTGATCGCGTTTCGTGCATGGTTTCGTACGTTCCTCTTATTGTTTTGATTTCTTTTTCTTGTTGTTTCTTGTTTTCTCTCTCGTTTTTCTTTGTTTATGATCTCAGGTTAGAAAACAAGGAAACAGTGTATTGATGTCTGCGAAACGGATTATTAAAGGTTCAAATCGAAGAAATGAAGAGATTGACAAGGAAAAAGTTCTGTAGCGGAGGCGGCGATCACTGGACCCTGAGCGTCGGCCCCTTATTTTCGGAGAAGCTCCAGTAGCGCAAGGGCGGCTCGCTACGCCTCTAGTGCTCATTGCCACATTTTTTGTCGACTAAACTCCAGCCACATGAGGCGGCGCGCCATTGCCTGTCTTTGGTCGACGCATTCCTGCGCGCATGGAGAGCGCTCGCTGACTCCTAGCGCTCGCTACCTAGGCGGATTCTCTTTTATATATTTTAGGGTTTCGCTCAGACGCGGCAGCTTGGATTTTTTTCTTCATTCAGCCAGGACGCGAGTGTTTTTCTTTGGGAAGCAAAAACAGTTTATTTTTATTTCTTTAGAGTTTAGTTTTGTTATTTTGATATTGGATGATTGCTACGCTTTTGATTGTCGACATTGATTCTACTCCGGAAGACTATCAATTTCAGTTTTATCGTCTTTATTTATCGATCAGTGAGTTTTCGTTGTTATTTAATTATCAATTTTTTATTACTTGCTTTCCGTAATTTTATATGCTTTGGAATCCTTTCGATTTGATAATTTCCATGATCCATGTTCTTCCAATTTTAATCTATCTTATTACGTTAGGGTTTAAACGTATTTAATTCATGTTTGCTATTTTAGGTCTAGTTCTTGTTCGCGTATATTACTTTGCTTTTGTTATTTTCGTCTTGTTAAACGGTAGTTAAAGAGTGTCGTCAGCCCCAAACCGTGTTTAGAGTGTTTAGTTTTTCTTTCTGTTTTTGTGTGCGATGTCAATAGAGCCCTGTTTAGCCTTCCTTGTGAATACGACTTGGGTTAACTTATTAATCTAAAATGACCTCGTTCTATTGCGAGCAACTTAGGTGATAATAAGTTGGAACAAATTTTGGCGCCGTTACCGGGGAAGGCTTTAGGCTTTTATTTGCATTGTGTTGCTTCCGTTTTGTTTAATTTTCCTGTTGGTTACCCTTTTTCTCCCTCAGGTGCGTTTGATCTTTTTGTTTGGTGTTGTTTATGCTAAGCTGTCGAAGTTTGAAACTAAAGTTAGCACCCTTCGTCGACAATATCAACAGAAGAGACAGTGTGTTTGAGGAGAGATTTCGTGACGTTTACAATCTAGCGTTACTGTTCGAAGAAAAGCTTGTGATCATGGCGAAGCAGCGAATGATGCACCTAAGGCGTCGGGGATTTTGCGGACCAGCCTCACGAGGTCACGATCGCCTATCGCCCTCTCCCCATGGGAGAAACTATGAGCTCAAGCACAATCACGTGAATATGCCGCTTGCATTCTATGGGATGCCCAATGAAGATGCCTTGTTATTTATCAGGAGTTCGGCACCGTTGTGCAATCTATTCCGTTACTAACCATTAGTGAAGATGAACTCCTGAGGAAGTGTTTTCCTTACTCATTAAAGGACAGAGCCAAGTCGTGGTATCTCTCCTCACGGCGGGATCTCGCCTCTTAGAAAGACGTGAGCACGACCTTTTTGCTCAAATACTATCCGAATCACAAGACGCAAGAGATCAGACTTCAAATAATGCAGTTCTCTCAGGAAGCAGACAAGTCCTTCCATGAAGCATTGGACCGGTTCAGAGAACTGCTACAACAGTGTCCACATCATCAGATTGTGCTTGAACTTTTGTGGCAAATCTTTTATAATGGATTGCAGCATACTTATCAGTTCATGGTGGACATAGTTGCTGGAGGAAAGATTTCTAAGAAGACGGGGGAGCAAGCGATGGAGATTTTTGACACTCTAGCCGCTAATTCACGACAGAACTCCAAGAGCTAAAGATGGGGAAAGAAATGACTGACATGATGAGAGAACTCCAAGAGCTAAAGATGGGCAAGGCCTCACTCTTGGTGAGACAAGAGCAGGAATCAGAACCGTGTCCTATCTATGGAGATCCTTCCCACAATGAGAACAGCTGTACCAGAATGGGAGAGATGACATTTGAAGGAGGTGCATAAGTCTTTGCTGCTCAGGGATACCCTCCACGACAACCGTTTGATCAGAATCCACCCCAACAACCTACGGGGTGGAGACCTCAGAGCAGTGCAGCTTGGAAGGGCCAGAACCAAGGACAAGGGTCGGGTTCGAATTTTCATACTCGCCGACCCAAAGAAGCGGCTTTATCCACCTCAGCATGCATTACCTACTCCTCAGCAAGGGTACTACCCGCCTTCACAGCACGGGTACTACCCGCCTCTGCAACAGTACTACCCGCCTCCGTCGCAGTTTCAGAAGCCGATTCCTTCTCCTCCAAGACCAACTGCTTCTCCCAAAACTTCCTTAGAGGACTGTTTGGCCGCTTTCATGCAAGAGAGCAAGTTGGCAAGGGAAGTTCAAGAGGCAACCATTAAGTCTCAAGAGGCGACACTTAAGCGCCTTGAAGGACAGGTTGGGTAGATTTTGAATTCTATGAATCGGATAAAGAACAGCGGCGGTCGGAGTGAATCAAGGGCGGGTCATGATCGTACCAAGCACTGGCTATTACAGTTCTCCGTAGTGGGAAAAGCGGTTGATAATAAAGTGAAACTCTCAGAGGTCGTGGAGGAGCAGGAAGTTGAGAAGGAGCGGTGGCGAGAGAGGAAGTTGAACAGGAACAACCTGTTGTTCAACTCCATAAGTCGGCCAATCCATATCGGTCCCCGGTTCCTTACCCGAGTCGCTTGAGGAATGTCAAGCTCGACCAACAGTTTTAGACTTCTACTCTATGTTGTCCAAGGTGCATGTGAACTTACCTTTGTTGGATGTGATTCGGAATGTTCCCGCTTATTCTAAGTTCTTCAAAGAGCTTTCGTCGAAGAGGAGATTAGTCGATGCGAATTTATCATGGTTTCGGAGTAGCAAGCTCCATCATGCGACAACCTCTTCCTTTGAAACAACGCGATCGGGTAACCGTTATCACTATCGCTATGGGAAATGGTAAGACTGCTATGGGTATGCTCGATTTAGGAGCTGGAATAAATCTTATGCCTTACTCTATTTTTAAGAAATTAGAGTTAGGTGAATTGAAACCCACTCGCATGAGTTTGTAACTAGCTGATCGTTCTATTCGATATCCTAGAGGTGTGCTAGAGAATATTCTTGTGAGTGTGGGGGGATTGATTGTGCCCATGGACTTTGTGGTTTTAGAGATAGGTGAAGTGCACGAGAATGGTATGGATCATACACTATTGTTAGGAAGACCCTTTATGGCCACGACTGACACTTTAATTGATGTTAAGAATGGTAGGATTAAGATGACAGTTTTAGGGGACACAGTGTCGTTTTCCGTGCACAATAATAAGGCCATACCATCGATTAATGCCATTTAAGATTGTTCTTTTATTGATTCGATTGATCCTTTGGCCGAGATTTCTTTTGTGCAGGATCACAGGTTGGAGGAAGTATTCGAAGGATCGGCAGACATGGAAGAAAGGCTCATGCTAGAAGCCGAATTTAAAAAACCAATCAAAGAGGAAAGGGAGACTACACCTGAAACCGAGAAGTTGGAGTTGAAGGAGCTCCCCAAGAATTTGAAGTATGTCTTCCTCGAGGATAATGACGAAGCCGTGATCGTCTGCTGAACTCACTGAACACCAACAATCTCTGTTGGTTTCGTGTTGAAAAGACATAAGCTTGCTTTCGGGTGGAGTTTGGCAGATATCCGAGGTATCAGTCCTGCCATGTGCATGCATAAGATACAGCTTGAAGATGGAGTAGTGCCGAAGAAGGATGGACAACGAAGACTTAACCCCGTGCTCAGCGAGGTAGTGAAGAATGAGATCTTAAAGCTGCTAGCCGAAGGAATCATCTACCCATGTGCCAACAGTCAATGGGTCAGTCCGATCCATGTTGTGCCTAAGAAAGGTGGAATCACTGTGGTCCTCAATGAGAAGAAGGAGTTGGTGTCCACTAGACCCGTCACTGGGTGGCGGATGTGCATCGACTATAGGAAGCTCAACGCCTCCACCAAGATAGATCACTTTTGATACGATCCTCGCTGGTACGAAGGATCTATCGACACGCGAACGGAAGAACAAACAAGATGGAATATCCCAAAACCTCCGAATCGACCCTCGAGTGATATAGGTCAAGATTTCGCCTATACCCAACTAGATAGTTGACGCGACAACTCGGGGACGATGAATGACACATGAGCGAGGGATGAATGTCTAAATCGATCGTCGATAATTGAATTCCTTGGCAAACACAAGAAAATTCAAGAGCTAATGAAGAGAGAATAAAACTCACATTTATTGATCAATCAAAAGTGAATATTTTTTGTATCTTTACATGCTTTATATATAGGGTGAAAAATGAAGTCTAATCCTTATCGAAGAAGGACTCCTAATCAAAGTAGAACTCTAATCTACAAAAGAAGTTTTAATAGACTAGAACTCTAGATAATCAAGCCTAAAAATACTACGAAAATCTTGATACAAAAACGTGGCCCATATGCCACATAATAATTAAATTCACAAAACTTTGCATCGTTCCATTCTCTTGCGAATGATTCATCCTCAAATCAAGTCGTCACCTACATCAAGCGGACTCACCCACTTCAATTCACTAGCCTCGCAAGATACCAAATGTGGGAATCGAGCCTTATATCCGACCAGGATAAGCCTCATGGCGATGTGGGACGATCATCCCACCCCCATAAGACCCGATCGCCTCGATCGGCGATCAGCGAACCACATGAGACACCGACCCGGTGGAAGGTCGGCTCGATACCAAATGATACGATCCTCGCTGGTGCGAAGGATCTATCGACACGCGACGGAAGAGCGAACAAGATGGAATATCCCAAAACCTCTCGAATCTAACCTCAAGTGATATAGGTCGGTGATTCGCCTATACCCCAACTAGATAGTTGGTGACAACTCGGGAAAGATGAATGACACACGAACAAGGGATGAATGTCTCGATCGATCGTCGATAATTGAATTCCTTGGCAAACACAAGAATTTCTCTAAACCGATGCCCTCGGCGCATCGACTAATGAGCGGGAGTCAAGCGGACTTTGGAATAAGTCAAACAATAGGCTAAATGTTATATGATGACTACTGTGTCCAAAGGCTTGCAGTGCGACATTCATCGATGGTAGACGCAGCGATATTTGGTCAAGTCTGAGAGTAAGTTGGGCGATCGGATCGGACGATCGCTTCCACACAATAAGAGAAATCTTGGCGTGTAAGATGGAAGAAGGAAGTTCGTCCATGAACATGTCTCCCACTGACTCTCTCATGGATAGTCTTGATCGGTTGGGAGGAGGTATTGGTCGATATAAATATCAATCCCATAAGTCTTTGAGAACTTTCGCTGAATGCGATCATGAGCAAGACGAGTTACACTTAGTCGTTGCTTAATGATCTCGTTCATGGAAGGAGTTGTGGGAAAGGAGCACATGCTCTTGCTAGCACATCTAAGGGCCCAAAATTTTCATCAAAATGGAAATAGAAAAGGGTACCAAGGTGGTAGAGCGAAATAGTGGGAGTAATGGGAAGAACATGGTTGCCACGGAGGCTTAAGAAGCCAAGGGAGAGGCAAGTGCTTCAAGTGCGGTAAGGCGGGCATTGGAGGCCAAGTGCCCTATGCTCAGGCTCGAGTACGGTTTGCTTTAATGGAAACATGTTTAGCGACTTGTTCTACCCATTCTCGGTAGTGATACGTAATGATCATGTTTGTTACACCTTGCGGGTTCCGCGGACAAGGAGGCTTTGATGGCGAGATAACGATCTCCATGGGCAACGGCGAAAGTCGAGCGCTGCGTTGGAATGTTTTTATGTTTTGGGACAACAGTTTAGTTTTGAAAGAGCGTTTTATATGTGCCGGATTTTCAGTGAACCTTGTTCTTTCAAATTATTTACTCATGGATATTCATTATTTTTGATAGTGGTGTTTCTATCATAAGAAATGAGCGAAGTTATCGTGTTGGCACTTATATAATTAGCTTTATACTATTTCGCAAAACATAATACCTATAACTATTTGCATCTTCATCAAACCCAAAAGAGAAAGTTTTCTTGAAGATGACTACTTTTCTCGGCATCTTAGATTAGGTCACATCAATCTAAATAGGATCCAAAGAGCTAAGAATGGGCGTTGGGTAATCTCACGTTACTCCGTTCGATCGCGAATCCTGATATAGAAGATGTCGACGGACCCTTCAAAGCGAAGGTTATAGAGCCAAAGAAATGTTGGAGTTGGTCCATTCGACTGTGTGGACCATGTCCACACGCTCGTGGAGATGCAGTATTTTGTCACTTTCATTGCGATTACTCGAGATGCGGATACATATACACCGCCAAGATGCAGATGCTTTGAGAAATTCAAAGAGTTTAAGGCGAAGTGGAGCGAAACTAGGTAAGAGTATCAAGTCACTGCGGTCGATCGCGGTGGCGAATACCTCGATGGAGTTTATGGACTATCTAGTGAAGTGTGGGATTACCTCCAAGCGACTTCACGGGCACACCACATGAAAATGGTGTGTCGGGCGAAGAAATAGGACTCTTTTGGAAATGGTTAGATCTATGATGAGTTATGCTAATTGCCTATTTGTTCGGGATATGCCTTAGAGGCGGCATACTTGCTAAATCTAGTACCGTCAAGTCGATCGAAAAGACCCTTCGAGTTGTGGTTTGGGCAAGCCGCGTTTAAGCCACATAAGGATATGGGCGTCGCACATGTCTTGAACAAGAAGGCGACAAGTTGAAGGCTAGATCCGGCAAGGCTGTTTATTGGCTATCCTAGAGGAGCGAAGGTGGTTTATTCTATAGTCTAAGGATCGGAAGGTCATTATTAGCACTAATGCTCGATTCTTAGAGAGGACTACATGAAAATCATAAGTCCAAAGTTGAAATCATTCTTGAAGAATTAGAAGATGATGTATTCCACCAGATTAGGCCAAAGTGCGAGATGTCGTCTGGTGGGAGGATCGACACGGATACTTCGATTGAAGTGGGTGAGTTCCATGGAGATACCGACCGTACAGTGGTACCTACGACAAGTTGTGCAGTTAGAACCACAAGTATGCGCCCACCGTTGCCATAGTGCTGTAGAACCTCGTCGTAGTGGGAGGGTTGTTCGTCGACGATTTATGTTATGGGTGAATCTTGGTTTGGTCAGTGAGCAGACATGCAATAATCGACCCTGGACATACGAGGCGATACAGATATTGATGCAAGATCATGGCACACCGCTATGGACTTAGAAATGGAGTCCATACGGCTATGGATGTATATGAAAGACACCTTACCGGATGGCAGGAAGCCTGGTAGTAAGTGGATATCTGAGGAAGAGAGATTCGATGGAGGTTTGCTTCAAAGCCGGCTTGTGGCGAAAGGGTACACTCAGTTGAGGCATCGATTTCGATGAGACCTTTCCTGTAGCAATGCTCAAGTCCATCGAATTCTTCTAGCCATAGCACCACTTGAACCTGAGGTTTGGCAAATGGATGTTAAAACGCTTTCTAGCGCCTTGAGGAAGGTAGACATCTATATCGACAACACGAAGGTTATGTGGTAAGGTGAAGAGCATCTAGTATGGAAGCTTAAGAAGTCCATTTATGGACTTAGCGAACCTCGATCATGGAACTTACGCTTTGCGAGGTGGTAAAGTCCTATGGATTTACCAGTTGCTAGCAGAGTTGTGTGTATCGGTTAGATGTCACGTGATGTGGTATTTCTTGCACTTTATGTAGATGACATCCTTCTAGTTGGCAACAACGTGAAGCATTATCGACGTAAAGAGTTGGTTATCCGATCGGTTCAAATGAAAGACGGAGATGCGGTACATTCTTGGGATCAGGTTTACGAGATCGCAAGAAAATATTGAGCTTATCTCGGGCTCTTGATTGATCTGTGATTACTCGTTTAGTATCAGACCGCCAAGAAAGGATTGTACCTTTCGACATGGCTCCTTTATCTAAAACGCATCCTATATACAAAGGAGATAGAGGAAATGAGACAAGTTCTACGCTGCAGAAAGTCTCATATGCATGATCTATGCCGAGCCGATATCGCATCGGTGGCATAATAGCTAGATATCGGTCTAACCGACAAGCTCATTGATGCGAGAGCATATACTCAATACGAAAAGGACTCGAGATTATAGGCGACCATGCGATAGTCTAATGCCTTTGGGTTACGATCGGTTCCAAGTGACCGTGATGAGAAAAGTCAACCTCGGGCTATGTGTTTCCTTGGGAGGTGGGCCGTATCTGGCGGAGTGCAAAGCGATGCATTGCGGACTCTACCATGGAAGCGAATATGTAGCCGGAGGCTTCTAAGAGTGCTGTGGTTCAGAACTACCTCATGGATCTAGATGTGGTACTGGTTTGCCCATGAGTATCATAGTTTCTTGTGATAACTCGGTGCGATGAAAACTCGAAGGACCACGGACCCACAAGGCGACCAAACACTAGAGAGAAAGTACCTGTCATACGAGAAATCGTTAGGCGGTGGCGTCTTGATTGAAAAGATTGATACTAGGAAAATCTAGCGGATCCATTCACGAAGAGCCGCCGCAAAAAGTCTACGATGGACACGTTAGAGGACTTGGATTGCGCTTGATGGCACCCTTAGAAAGAAACTTTTGTATAAGTGGGAGAAGCAAAGTGATGGTTGTTAGTAATAGCTAGTAGAAAGCACATTGTATACTAAAAGTTTGCTTTAGTATAAGTGGGAGATTGTTGGTTGTATCTTGAAGCGGTTTGGTTGAGCTTGTATACAATGTTTCTGTTACCACTATTACAATCTCCTATCGATTTGAATACTTGATTGCATATATCTGTCCCTTATCTCTATATAAGTTAGATCATACGTGTGTAGAAGATCACGAGTCGTATGATTGGTCGACTAATGAGATATAAAAGTTTCCGTGAGCGACTTAAGGAGAGGTTGTCGGTTTGGAGATAGATAAGAAGTGACTTGACTTGGTTGCTTGTCATGCTGTGCGTCTCGGCGTATTGAAGGATCACGATGAGATGTGTTCTTCTCGTACTCTGAAGAACCAAGATCTCGGTGACTTACGATGATCTAAACCTCGATAAGGTATTAGGTGAGTATGAGTTCTGACCATCACTGACTTGTTATGAGTGAGGGTTATATGTTCTAACCCAATTCTCGCATCTTGGGTGGTGGCGTCTTATATGTCACCTAGTTATCATGTCAGTCACCGTATCCGTTAGATGATGGCGTCCCTTAAGGAGCTCAAAGGTTTATTGTACTAAACCCGCGGTTGAGTTAGCTCAGTACAATAATAAGGTTGAGTGGTACTACTTAAGGAAATGAAGTTATTGTCGTTTAAGCGATCAGTTCTATAAATGATTAATGGACGTTCGATATCTTAAATACGAGGATTCGAATGTCTATGCAAGCCCGACTCAACCGGTAATAAAGGGTAAGTCGCATTCTTTCTCTAGTGGCATGATCGAATGTTTATAAATTAATTTATGTTACGGTGAACATAGATAATTAATTTATTTGAGGCCCATCTTTATTCCTTGCATTTGATCCCGTGTGCCATCCGATAGCTGAGGAGAAATCGGTATATACTCTCAAGGAAAGTTTTATTCTCTTTATCCAAGGATATATTATATTTATGGTATATGCATAGATCCTTCCATATAAGCATATGGTAATAATCAGAGTATGGAAATAATCATAAGATTATGGTAATATTCCATATAGGATTATGTAATATTCCATATAGGATTATGGTAATATTCCATATGGGATTAAGGTAGTGCATTATAAATATAAGGTATGAGATAAAGTCTAGGTTAATGTCATTAATCAAGACACATTATTTGAAATTCCTATAGTCTTGGAGAGATTTTCGAAAATCTTGAGAAGGGTGATTTTAAGCATTCTCCATAGATGTCCTCACTCGGCGTTGGAGATTGGGCAGCGAGATACGATCGTGAAGGTCAAAGCCGAGTCCGATCCGTTCGATCCGTTCATCTCGTTCCATCGACCTCTTGATCAAGGTAAACACGTGAAAACCCCGTGTTGCGATTTAATTATATAGGCAGCTAGGTTTATAATCAATGTATGGTGAATTAAACACCCAAGATGGATCCTCGGGCGAGGGTTTACATATGTTTTCCTGCACTACTAACCACCGATCTCAAGATGGACTCTGCGTCGAGACTCGCCAGACAATACTCGGCCACGGTCCGTCTCTTTTCTATTGGGGCATATGGTATCGAGGAGATATCTATCAAGATTTCTTACAATATCAAAGATTCGGTTTGAGGAGCCGGCGTTATCGGGACTTCAAAAGGCGAGTTGATGGATAATGAGAGCAGCCTTATTCATCACTTATCGGTGTCTTATGCTCTTTCAAACTCCCTCATACATAGGCGTATTTGGGTAAGAAGTTTATCGAGATACGGATATCTTCAAGAAGGTAGCTAGAGCTAGTTGTCGAGATCGGGTGGAACTTTCACTTAAAGAGAAACAAATATCGGATCGCAACAAGCCGATCTTTAGATGCAATGGGCAAGTTTGGAGCCCCATGTTATCATTCAGGGGATAGAGTTATCTCTCAACCATATCAAAGTTTTTCTCAATCGTATAAAGGAGAGCTATCGAGAGGCGTTCACGGCATCAAAGTGTCGGCTAAGATTGGATATCCTCGAGGATGGCGAAAAATTGCCATAAGATTTGACACGACGGAGAAATCTATTTTCCTTGCACAATATGCGATCTAAAATTCGGGATCAGCGTCTATGAAGGAACCACGAATTTCGACAGCGTTCAAATGACCATCACGGAAGGCGGTGAGAAATGGAGGTCATAATCTGGGGCAAATTCCTCGATGAGGCAAACCATGAGAATAACAAGTGAAGGAATGAAGGTTACAATTAGCGGAGAAAAGCTGGATTGAATGACAAGTCCATTCTCAATATACATCTCAATTGAGGTGTTATATGAAAGTACAAGCGAGTATTTTGCTGCTATGTCGATTCAGTGCGGAGAATGCCGACTAAGAAGGAGTTTTTCGGATGAGGAAAATCTACCTCGTTCTTGGAAGAGATTTTCAAAGAAAATCTTGCTCTTATCAAGGAGTAAGATGAGCGGAATCGATGGCGGAGCGTCGAACACAGGTATGAGGTCGGACTCCACCAATCTATTTCCATGATACCTAATGGAGTCCGATATTTCTATTACTTGATATTGTGGGCCACGTTTTTAGTTTTAATTATTTTCATGATCCATTTAGATGTTAGATTAAATAGTTTCATAGTTTAATTAGGTCTCTATATTAGTTAGTTTCTTTTTGATAAGGACTCCTTCTTTGATAAGGATTAGACTTCTTTTAAGCTATATAAAGCTTGAAGCATCTGAAAATATTAACTTTTAATTTCCAATATATGAGTTATATTCTCTCTTCATTAGCTCTTGAATTTCTTGATATTTGTCGATAATTCCTTTATCGACGATATCACGAGACATTCTCCTCGCTTGTGTGTCATTCATAGTCCCAGTTCTTGCTCGACATCACGTTGGGGTATAGGCGACATATTGACCTATACCACTTCTTGGGTTAGATTGAGGTTTTGGGATTTTCCCATCGGTTCGCTTCAAAATTTTCATTCGCGTGTCGTTAGATCCTTCATACCGGAGGATCGTATCATTTAGTATCGAGCCATCCGTTCATCATCCATCCATTGTTATCCGTCCGCTTCGTTCGTCCATCCGTTCGTCATCTAGGTTTCGTTTCTTTCTTTCATTTGTGTCGAGGTCGTATCTAGGGTTTCTTTCTTTCGTTTCGTTTGAATGTTGTCACGTGGTGCGGCTAGGGTTTGTTCATCAGTATTTTAAATCGGTGTCTACCATATCGTGATCTTATTCATATCGTGAATATACATTAACCATATCGTTATCCATATCATTATCCATATCATACATTATCCCTATCTTATCCATATCATACATTATACATATCATTATACATATCATTATCCATATCATACATTATCCCTATCTTATCCATATCGTTATCCATATCATACATTATCCATATCGTTATCCATATCATTGTTGGATTTGTATCTGAAAGCAATTTTGGTTGAGCTTGTATACAATGTTTCTGTTACCACTATTACAATCTCTATCGAATTGTTTACTTGATTGCATATATGTCCTTTTATCTCTATATAAGTTAGATCATACGATTGTTGTAGATCACGAAATCGATGATTGGTCGAGCAATGAGATATAAATAGTATCACGATTGAGACAACTTGAGGACGAGTTGTCGGTATAAGATGATGTAGATAAAGTGACTTGACTTGGTTGCTTGTCTGTCTTTGATGCGTCTACGTGATGATGGATCACGGTGAGATGAGTTCTTCTGTCGATCGTCATGAAGAACCTAGATCTGGAGACTTACGTTGGTCTAAACCTCGATAAGGTATTAGTTGAGTATGAGTTCTTGACCATCACTTTGACTTGCTATGGGTGAGGTTACATGAGATAACCCAATTCTGCATCTTGGGTGGTGGCGATCTTGTATGTCAGCTAGATTACTGTCGAGTCAGTATCCGTTTAGCATGATGGCGTCCTTAAGGAGCTCAAAGGTTTATTATACTAAACCACTGCGGTTGAGTAATCTCAAGTACAATAATAAGGTTGAGTGGTACTACTTAAGGAATTAAAGATATTAATTATTTTAAGCGTCGAGCAGCTAAATAATTAATGGACGTCTGATATCTTAATACGAGTTAGTAAGTCTAAGTGCAAGCCCGACTCAACCCGCAATAAAGGGTAAGTCGATTTATTCTCTAGTGGCATGAATAAATGTTCATGAATTAATTTATTTACGGTGAAGATAACATTATTAATTTATTTGAGACCCTCTTTATTCCTTGCATTTGATCCTGGTGGCCTATCGGGAGGATGAAGAATTCGAGCCTTCTAAGTAGAGTCCTCCGGGACTCTAGCATCTCTCTATCTAAAGGATATTATTATATTTATTAAATATGCATAAATCTTATCTAGATAGGATTTAGGATTGCATTATAAATATAAGGTGAGAGAAAATCAAGGCTAATGCTAAGCTAATATTTTAGAATTCCTATTCCAATAGGGTGAGATTTTAAAACTTTGAGCATAGGAAGAAGGCGATTTTCTATAGTATTCTCCATAGATTGTCCTCCTCATTGGAGTTTAGGCAAATGGGATACGATCCGAAAATCAAAGCACGAGTCTTGATCTATTCATCCACAGATTCGCGGTGAACAGAGAAAACTCCTCGTGTTACAATTAATTATATAGGTGCATGCTAGAATATAATCAATGTATGGTGAATTAAACATCGATATAGATCCTCGGGAGAGGTTAAAATAAGATTTCCTACAATCATTATCCTATCATTTGGGCTATCATTATCCATATCAATATATATCAAAAAAAAATTAGTTCTTGAGATTTTCATCCACGTTACGTGAGGATTGAAAAAAATATATAAAATTTTAAGATCTATTTTGAGCAAATTTTTCATTGCATTCCTTATGCGTTTTGATCGTGTTACTGTGCACTTTTTAGAATTCGAGATAAACCTTTGTGTTTCCGGGTTCCTTGGGTAGAGTAGATCGTGTTGAGCAAGTTTCTACAGTACGTTTTGTGTTTTCGACTCGTGTGATCGTGATTTTTAGGTTCCCAGTCGTCTAGAGTCATAGAGTTAGTTTCACATCTTCGAAAATATTCCTCGCGTTTCTGCTCTTTTGAATAGTCGATATTGGATTCAAGTGGTAGATTGAGAGAATTTGTACCTTGAGAGGGATATTGGTGAAAAAGGCAAGGAGATGAGACTAATAGAGGGTAAAAGCCATTAATCATCGGGTGATACAGTGAGTGAATCATCTTTGGTGATACGGGTGTTTGTGAGGTTGGTGAAGTTCTGTTATTTTTTTCTTTTCTAGCGTTTCTGCGAATGTCTAAGAAGGTGGAGTCGGATGGGTCATGTCATAAGGAGCGACGATGATTCTATCCTCGTCGAAAAAAATTCATGATGGAGGCCTGCGTTACGAATTAGAAATGATAATCACAAAGGAGATGGAAGAATTGCATGATCAATTCACTTGAAGAGAGACCTCGATGAGGAGGCGACTCGGATAGATCTATGTGTATCAGAGTGGAGGGCGAAGGGGAGGCGGTGGCGTAGTCATCGAGATAACGAGTACAAGAGGCTGAAAGTAGAGAAGATGAGTTTTGATTTTGATGAAAGCGACCTAGAGAAGGATCGAGAAGATAATGCAGCGGCATCAAGATGAACATCCTTCTTTAGGGAAAATGATCTGAATTATACTTGGAATGGGAGAAGGTGGAGCTCATGTTTGATTGCCATAACTATTGAGCTCGAAGGTGAAGTTAGCGACAATAGAGTTCTCGATTATGCACTTGTTTGGTGGGATCGGTTGGTGAGTAGTAGGAGGAGGAATCGAGAGCACTATCAAACATGGGAAGAGATGAAATGTGATGAGGCGATTTGTGCATAATCATTATTAAAGTGGTGACAACAAATTGCGAATTTGAGGCAGGCATGAGTGTGGATGACTACTTGAGGAGATGGAAATAGCAATGATTCGAGCGATTGTTGAAAATAGAGGCGACTATGGCAAGATTCTTGGTGGATTGAATTGGGAGATTCAGATGGGTGGAGTTAGACATTATGTCGAGTTGGAGGACATGGTTCACATGGCCATAAAGATTGAGAACCAACTCAGAGGAGGGTAATGCGGTAACATGAAGCATAATCAGGTCAATTGGAGCAGACCCCAAAATGTTAGTGGTTCTTCATCAAGAGGAACCATGGAATAATGAGGAGCATCGAAGAGGAGAAGTGCGTTTGAAAAACAAAGACGATCATAGGTTACACAACTCAAGCTAAGCGGTGCCGGAACCGTGATTTGAAGTGTTTTACTTGTCATGAAATTGGACATATTGCTAGAAGTGTCCGAATAAGAGGTGATGATCATTCGGGGTGATGGAGGTGGTGACCGATGATGAGGAGGCTACTAATCCAAGATGCCGACCTTGGAGGATTTCGATGTTGAAGAAATTGAAGCACTGATGCACTCATTTTGTTGCTAGGAGGCTTTGACGTCTGAGATCTAGTGGTGATCGAGGCGGAGAGAACATCTTTCATACGGTGTCATGTCAAAGATAAGGTGTCGTGATCATCGATGGTGGGAGTTGTACCAGACTAGCATGACCATGGTTGAGATTAGGACTACCATTAGTGAAGCATCCAAGCCATATCGGTTGTAGTGGCTGAATGATAGTGGCATTGTCGGTGTGAAGCAAGTGAAGATTCCATTTCGCATTGGAAAGTATGAGGATGAAGTTCTTTGTGATGTGATTTCGATGCTGAGGAGCCGTATTCTATTGGGACGTGGCGTTGATAGAAAAGTGAAGCATGATGGCTTTCGAACAAATACTCCTCGAGTTCAATCAAAAGTGTCACTTGTTCTCTTACTCCAAAACAAGTTTATGAGGATCAAGTCTGTTGCAAAGATGTCGAAGTTGGTGAAGTCGGTTGGGCAAAGTGATGGAAGTAAGAAGAAATGAGTAATCCAAAAGTCTTGTCTTGCGAGTCTAGTGATTTGAAGTGGGTGGTGAATAAGGAAAAGCCTGGTTGATATAGGTGATGACTTGGATTTGAGGACAAATCCTTCTCAAGGGAGGAAATGATGGAGTCGATATTTCGCCCATTACTTGATATTTGGGCCACATTTTAGTTTTAATTATTTTCTGATTGTTTAGGTTGTATTTGATCGCGTTTACGTGCATGGTTTATACGTTCATGTTGTTGTTTTGATTTCTTTTCTTGTTGTTTCTTGTTTTCTCTCTCGTTTTCTTTGTTTATGATCTCGGGTTAGAAAACAAGAAACAATGTATTGATGTGTAAAGCGGTTATTAAAGGTCGGATCGAAGAAATGAAGAGATTGACGAGGAGCGATTGCGGCGGAGGCGGCGACCGTTGGACCCTAGCGTCGGCCTTGTTTTCGAGAGAGCCAAGAGGCAGCGCTTCGCCTAGTGCTCAGCCTGTTTTGGTCGACAAAACTCCGATGCTGCAGGGCGGCGCTCACTATGCCCTGCCGCTGCCCTCTTTGTCGATGCATTCGCGTGCACATGGACAGCGCGACTCTGGCGCTCGCTACCTAAATTCTCTTTTATATTTTAGGGTTTCGCTAGACGCGACTTGGATTTTTCTTCATTCGGCCGGGGAGTGTTTTTCTTTGGGAAGCAAAATAGTTTATTTTATTTTCTTTAGAGTTTAGTCTTGTTATATTGATATTGGATGATTGCTACGCTTTTGATTGTCAACATTGATTCTACTCAGGAGACTATCAATTTCAGTTTTCGTCTTTATTTATCGATCGTGAGTTTCGTTGTTCTTTAATTATCAATTTATTATTACTTGCTTTCCGTAATTTTATATGCTTTGGAATCCTTTAATTGATAATTTCCATGATCCATTTATTCAATTTTAATCTATCTTATTACGTTAGGGTTTAAACATATTTAATTCATGCTTCTTTTTTAGGTCTAGTTCTTGTTCGCTTTATTACTTTGCTTTTGTTATTTCCGTCTTGTTAAGCAGTAGTTAAAGAGTGTCGTTAGCCCCAAACCGTGTTTAGAGTGTTTAGTTTTTCTTTGTTTTGTGTGCGATGTCATAGAATTACGAGCATGTTTTACATGTTGAGTTCTATGAAAAGCATGCTAGGATTACGTGATCGCATGGACAAACCTTTTGAAACAAAGATTAAGCAAGTAACCCGACATATTAATTTTAAATTAAAATGTCGAGACCTCCACTTTTTATCTCTAAACAAAGTGATACGCTTGTGAGTGCGATCCACAGCGTGGCTTGCTTACCTTGTTTGTCATAAGTTTGTTAGATGAGATTTCTAAATAAAATATTTTAATCTATTGAAGTGGGAGTTTCATGTTAGCGTCCACGCGTGGCTTACATATCGATTTTCATAAGTTCTCTAGAGATAGATTTAAAATGAGATAACAAAGGAATTTAGATTGGCGGTATGGTCTAGTGAGTATGCCAATTGTAAGAATTCATTTTACGTTTTAAAATTGTGGTCATTGCTAGACATCACATCAGTACAACTTCCATGAAGTCCTTCTTGTGATAGTGATGTGGTCTAGTAAGGCCTCATTAATTTCATTTGTCATAAGGATAAGTTGACATGGATTGAAATTAAGCGACTAAAAGGTATATTTAGATGCAGTGGGGGTTCATGTTAACGTCCAGCGTGGCTTGCATGTGGATTCCTTGGGTGATTGGAGGTTTCATTAATATTGTTTTATCAAAGGTTACAATATTGTTATTACGAATTATGTCGATCGTGATGCTTGTGTTTACATTATTTTCGATATGTTTCTTACAGATTATCAACATGCTCGCAAAATCCTCTCCGTCCAAATTTTATCGAGTGGAAACGAAACATTGAGAATGTTCTTCGCAAGAAAATTTATTTGTACTCACTACACCCGTCCCAAGCCTCTAGACGATTTATCTCGATGAGGGCGCAGGAGCGAAATGGGACAAATCAACAGAATGGCAAAGTGCTTCTTTGGTCACCATGTGCTGTCCTACTCAAGATCATCAGAGATGGAAGATGCACCAAATGGCTAAATCTCTGAAATCGTATGAGAATCGGACGAATCGCTTGTAATTTGACAAAATCAATAATGTCAAGTTCAATGAAGGAAAGCGATTCGATGCATGACCATGTAGAGCAAATGATCAATCTCTTGAAGAGCTCGTTGGTTGGAGGATATATTGATGCGTGTTTGATATGATCCTCAACACTTTGCCCAAGTCTTTGATGACTTCCGTATAAAGTAGTCCTTTATGATAAGAGTTATACTCTAGATTCATTAAGAGGATCTAGAATGAGAAGAGCAAAATGGGCAAGGTGCATGATCTTTAGTCGCACTAAAGAAAACCACTGCTTGTCGAAAGATGAAGGGAAAGTGGAATTCAAGAGATGCTAAGGCTAAAGAAAAGATGGGAGTTACAAAGGGCTCTACCACGGTTTGAAAAAGCAAGGAGAAGGGCAAATGCTTAGTGCGGTGAGCGGGCATTGGAAGGCTAAGTGCGACTCAGGCTCAGTGCATTTGCTTTAATGTGAAACATGTTTAGCGACTTGTTCTACTCATTCATGGTAGTGATCGGGTGCGACTTATCATGTTTGTTACACCTGCGGGGTTCCTGCGACAAGGGCTGTGATGGCGAGATAACGATCTCCATGGCAACGCGGAAAAGTCGAGGCCGTTGCGTGGAGATGTTACTTTATATTTTGATAGAATTGTTTAGTATTGAAAGGCGTTTTATATGTGCGGAGTTTCGATGAAACCTTATTTCGATTCAAACTATTTATTCATGGATATTCGTTGTTTTGATAGTGGTGTTTCTATCATAAGAAATGACGGTTATCGTGGTGCACTTTATATAATTGCTTTATATTTACAGAACATAATACCTTTAACTATGTTCATCTACATCAAACCTTAAAAGAGAAAGTTTTCTTAGAAGATGACACCACATTTCTCGGCATCTTAGATTAGGTCACATCAATCTAAATAGGATCCAAAGACGGCTAAGAATGGGCGTTGGTGATCTCAGCGTTACTCGCGTTCCGATCTGATATGAAGGAAAGATGTCCGAACCTTCAAAGCGAAGGGTTATAGAGCCAAAGAAGTGTTGGAGCTAGTCCATTCGACCTTTGTGGACCTATGTCAACACAAGCTCATGGAGTGAGTATTTTTCACTTTCATGACGACTTACTCAAGTGCGGATACATATACCGCTTCACGTAAGTCCGAATACTTTGAGAAATTCAAGAATTTAAAGTGGAGCGAAGCTTGGTAAAGTATCAAGTCATGTGATCAGTGGCGAATACCTCGAACGAGTTTATGGACTATTTGGTGCGGTGTGGGATTACCTCCACTCACTGCAGCACCACAACAAAATGGTGTGTCGACGAAGAAAGATGACTCTCTAGAAATGGTTAGATCAATGATGAGTTATGCAACATTACCTATTTGTTCGGGGTATGCCTTAGAAACAACGCATATTGCTAAATCTAGTACCATCCAAGCGATCGAAAAGACCCTTTGAGTTTTGGTTTGGTATGACTGGTTTAACCACATAAGGATATGGGCATCCAAGACATGTCTGAACAAGAAGTGACAAGTTGAGTCTAGATCCGATGCAGCTGTTTATCGGCTATCCTAGAGGACGAAGGTGGTTATTTCTATAGTCCTAGGATAAGAAGGTCATTATTACACTAATGCCGATTCTTAGAAGGGATTATATGAAAACCATAAATCAAAGTTGAAATCATTCTTCAAGAATTAGAAGATGATCGTATTTCACACCGATTAAGCAAATGCGAGATATGTGTGTCTAGTGGGAGGATCGACACGGATACTTCAAAAATTAAAGTGGTCGAGTTCCACGGAGATACCGCGATAAGTGGCTCCTATCCAGACAAGTTGTGCAAGATGAGAACCACAAGTTCTGTACCCACCGTTGCCATTGTTGGCGCTCGTCGTGGTGGGAGGGTTGTTCGTCACCGAGCGATTTATTTTGGGTGAATCTTGGTTTAGTCCCGAAAACGAGCGGCAATAATCGACCCATGGACATACAGGGGCGATACAAGACATTAATCAGATCATGGCACACCGCTATGGACTTAGAAATTGAGTCCATAACGTATGGATGTATACGAAAAGACACCTCTACCGGATGGCAGGAAGCCTGGTAGTAAGTGGGTATACAAGAGGAAGAGAGATTCGATGGAGAGGTTTCGCTTTTAAAGCTGGCTTGTGGCGAAGGGTACACTCAGTTGAGGGCATCGATTTCGATGAGACCTTTTCTCGTAGCAATGCTCAAGTCCATCGAATTCTTCTAGCCATAGCCCACTAAACCTTGAGGTTTGACAAATGGATGTGAAAACCGCTTTTCGACGGTTACCTTGAAGAAGGTAGAGACATCTATATGCAAACCGAAGGTATGTGGTGAAGGGTGAAAAACATCTAGTATGGAAGCTTAAGATCTATTTATAAGCAAGCTTCACGATCCTGGAACTTACGCTTGACGAGTGGTAAAGTCCATGGATTTACCCAGTTACTAAAGTTGTGTGTATTGTTTAGATGTCAACGGTGATGTGGTATTTCTTGCCTACGTAGATGACATCCTTCTACTCAACAATGTGAAGTTGTTATCGGTAAAGAGTTGGTTATCCGATCGTTTAATGAAAGACTTAGGAGATGCGTACATTCTGGGATCAGTTTACGAGATCGCAAGAGAAAATGTTGAGCTTATCTCAGCGCTCATTGTACATCTGTGATTACTCGTTTAGTATGCGACCGCGAAAGTTTACGACATGGTGTTCTTTATCAAGCGCATCACTATATGCAGGAGATAGAAATGAGACAGTTCATACGCTTCCGCGTAGGAAGTCTCATATACGCAATGCTATGTCGAGACCGATATCGCTATCGGTAGGCATATTAGCTAGATTTCGCTCTAACCCGGACAAGCTCATTGAATGCGTAAAGCATATCAAGACACGAAAAGGACTCGAGATTATAGGTGGTTTACCATGCGATAGTCTAATGCCTTTGGGTTATTCGACTGGTTTCCAAGTCGACCGTGATGAGAAGAAGTCACCTCGGCTATGTGTTTACCTTGGAGGAGTATCTGGCGGAGTCAAAGCGGATGCATTGCGGACTCCACCATGGAAGCGAATATGTAGCCCGGAGGCGCTAAAGAGGTCAGATGGTTCAAGAACTACCTCATGGATCTAGATGTGGTACCGGTTTGCCCAGAGTATCATAGTTCTTGTGATAACTAGATGTGCAAACTCGAAGGAACCACGGACCACAAGGCCGAAACACATGAGAGAAAGTACCATTCATACGAGAAATCGTTAGGCAGGGGATGTCTGATTGAGAAGATTGATCTGCGGATAACCTAGCTGATCCATTCACGAAGAGCCCGCAAAAGTCTGAAGAGCATATTAGGGACTTGATTGCGAAGATGGCACCCACTTAGAAAGGAAACTTTTGTATAAGTGGGAGAAGTAAATGAGTGTTTGTAATAGCTAGTAAAGAGACACATTGTATACTAAAAGTTTTGCTTTAGTATAAGTGGGATTCTTTGGTTATATCTGAGCGCTTTGGTTGAGCTTGTATACAATGTTTCCTATTACCACTATTACAATCTCCTATCAATTGTTTACTTGATTGCATATATATGTCCCTTTATCTCATATATAAGTTAGATCATACGATGTGTTGTAGATCACGTACATGATTGGTCAAGCAATGAGATATAAATAGTATCACAGTGAGACAACTTGAGGACGAGTTGTCGGTATAGGTTGGTGTAGATGAAGTGACTTGACTTGGTTGCTTGTCATGCTCGCAGTGCGACGATTGATGATCAATCGTGAGATGAGTTCTTCTATCGATGCGTGGAAGAACCTAGATCTCGGAGACTTACGTTGGTCTAAACCTCGATAAGGTATTAGATGAGTATGAGTTCGACCATCACTTTGACTTGCTATGGGTGAGGTTACATGAGATAACCCAAGATTCTCGCATCTTGGGTGGTGGCGGTCTTGTATGTCATGCTAGTTACGTAGTAGTCCGTATCCGTTAGGATGATGACATCCCTTAAGGAGCTCAAAGGTTTATTGTACTAAACCGCAGGGTTGAGTAATCTCAGTACAATAATAAGGTTGAGTGGTACTACTTAGAATTAAAATATAATTATTTTAAGCGATCGCAGCTAAATAATTAATGGACATATATATCTTAAATACGGGATTCAGAAGTCTAAGTGCAAGTCGACTCAACCGCAATAAAGGGTAAGTCATTTATTCTCTGTGGCATGAATAAATGTTTATGAATTAATTTATGTTCAGGTGAACATAAGATAATTATTTATTTGAGGTCCATCTTTATTCCTTGCATTTGATCCTGGTGGCCAGTGCCTGGAGCTATGAAGAATTTCGAGCCTTCACTTGATCCTCTCTATTCTAAAGAATATTATTATATTTATTAGATATGCATAAATCCTATCTAGATAGGTTTAAGATTGCATTATAAATATAAGGTGAGAGAAAATCATGCTAATGCTAAGCTAATATTTTGAGAATTCCTATTCCAATAGGGTGAGATTTTCAAAACTTTGAGCATAGGAAAAGGCAATTTTCTATGTATTCTCCATAGATTGTCCTCACTCGACATTGGAGTTTAGGCAACGGATACGCTGAAGATCAAAACGAGTCTTGATCTATTCATCCCACAGTATTTGGTCGAACAGAGAAAACTCCTACGTGTTGCAATTAATTATATAGGTGCATGCTATGAATATAATCAATATATGATGAATTAAACATCAAGATAGATCCTCGGAGAGGGTTAAAATAAGATTTCCCAATCATTATCCATATCATTTGGTCTATCATTATCCATATCAATATCAGTATCAAAAAAATTTTGTTCTTGAGATTTTCCGCATCCACGTCGTGAGGATTCGAAAAAAATATATAAAATTTTCAATCTGTTTGAGCAAATTTTTCATTGCATTCTTAGTAAGTTTAGAGTCGTTTGGTGCTATTACGTGTGCACTTTTCCAAATCGCTTAAACCTCGTTGTGTTTTCGGGTTCCTGGGTAGAGTAGATCGTGTTGAGCAAGTTTCATCGTAGCACGTGTTTTCGCTCACGTGTGTGATTTTTAGGTTCCACAGTCACTAGAGTCTATAGAGTTAGTTTCACATACGCCTTTCGAAAATATTCTTCCGCTTCCGCTTTTGAATAGTCGATATTGGATTCAAGTGGTGATTGAGAGAATTTGTACCTGAGAGGATATTGAGTGAAAAAGGCAAGAGGTGAGACTAATAGAGTAAAGCCATTGATTATCGGTGATACGAGGAGGTGTGAATCATCTTTGAGTGATACACGGTGTTTGTGAGGTTGGTGAGGTTCTTATTTTTTTTTTTAACGTTTACTGCGAATGTCTAAGAAGGTGGAGTCGATGGGTATGTCATAAAGGATGCGATGATTCTATCACGTCAAACAAAATTCATGATGGAGGCCTTGCTTCAATTAGGAATGATAATCACAAAGAAGATGGAGAGTTGCGATCAATTCTGCGCACTTGAAGAGAGACCTCGTAGAAGGAGCGACGTCGGATAGATCCTATGTGTATCAAGAGGTGGAGGATGAAAGGAGGCGGAGGTGGCGAAATTATCATCGAGATAACAGATCAAAAGGTCGAAAATGAGGAAGTGAGTTTTGATTTTGATGAAAGCGACCTAGAGGAAGGGATCGAGAAGATAACAACTGAGCAGATCAAGATGAACTCTCTTCTTTTCAAGGAAAATGATCATGAATTAACTTGGAATGGGAGAGAAATGGAGCTCATGTTTGATTGCCATAACTATTCGAGCTCAGAAGGTGAAGTTAGCGATAGAGTTCTCTCGATTATGCACTTGTTTGGTGGGATCGTTGGCAGTAGTAGGAGGAGGAATCGAGAGCAGCCTATCCAAACATGGGAAGAGATGAAAGGTGATGAGGGCGATTTGTGCCTAATCATTATTACCGTAGGTGTACAACAAATTGCGAATTTGAGGCAAGGCGAGGTGTGGATGATTACTTGAGGAGATGGAAATAGCTATGATTCGAGCCGATTGTTGAAAATAGAGAGGCGACTATGGCAAGATTCTTGGATGGATTGAATTGGGAGATTCGAATGGAGTGGAGTTGCAGATATGTCGAGTTGGAGGACATGGTTCACATGGCCATAAATATTGAGAACCAACTCAAGAGGAGGGTAATGACGGTAACATGAAGCATAATCAGTCAATTGGAGACAACCCCAAAATGTTAGTGGTTCTTCATCAAGAGGAACCAATGGAAGAACGAGGAGCATCAAGTGGGAGAAGTGGCGTTTGAAAACCAAGAATGCATCCTACGAGTTACAACTCAAGCAACGCGGTCCGCAGTGATTTGAAGTGTTTACTTGTCATGGAATTGGACATTTTGCTAGAGAGTGTCCGAATAAGAGGTGATGATCATTGGGTGATGGAGAGGTGGTGACCCGATGATGAGGAGAGCTACTAATCCGAGATGCCCTGGATGATTTCGATGTTGAAGAAATTAGCACGATGCACTCATTTTTGTTGCTAGGAGAGCTTTGAGCGCTGAATCTAGTGAGTGATACAGAGCGAGAAAACATCTTTCATCAGGTGTCATGTCAAAGATGAGGTGTGCAGCGTGATCATCGATGGTGGGAGTTATACCCTGCTAGCATGACCATGGTTGAGAAGTTAGGACTACCATTAGTGAAGCATCCCAAGCCATATCGGTTGTAGTGGCTGAATGATAGTGGCTTGTCAAGTGATGAAGCAGTGAAGATTCCATTTCGCATTGGAAAGTATGAGGATGAAGTTATTTGTGATGTGATTTCGATCGTGACCATATTCTATTGGGACGATGTGGCGTTGATAGAAAAGTGAAGCATGATGGCTACAGAACAAATACTCCTCGAGTTCAATCAAAGAAAGTGTCACTTTCCTCTACTCCAAAACAAGTTTATGAGGATCAATGTTGTTGCAAAAGAGTCGAAGTTGGTGAAGTCGGTTGGGCAAGTGATGGAAGTAAGGAGAAATGAGTAATCCAAAAGTCTTGTCTTGCGAGGCTAGTGATTTGAAGTGGGTGGTGAATAAGGAAAAGCCATCGGTTGATACATGATGACTTGATTTGAGAACAAATCCTTCTCAAGGGATGGAAATGATGAGTCCGATATTTCGCCATTACTTGATATTGTGGCCACGCTTTTAGTTTTAATTATTTTCAGCATTGTTTAGGTTGTATTTGATCGCGTTTAGTGCATGGTTTCACGTCCTCTTATTGTTTTGATTTCTTTTCTTGTTGTTTCTTGTTTCTCTCTCTTTTCTTTGTTTATGATCTCGGTTAGAAAACAAGGAAGGTATTGATGTCTGAAAGGGATTATTAAAGGTTTCAAGAAATGAAGAGATTGACAAGGAAAAAGTTACTGCGGAGGCGACGTTGACCTTGTCGGGCCCTTATTTTGGAGCTCCAGTAGCGAGCGCTCGCTCGCCCCTAGTGCTCTGCCCTTTTTTGTCGACTAAACTCCAGCACATGAGGCGCCATGCCCTGTCTTTGGTCGACGATTCACAGTGGCGAGGCACGACTCTAGCGCTCGCTACCTAGGGATTCTCTTTATATATTTTAGGGTTTCGCCGGCAGCGCTTGATTTTTTCTTCATTCAGGCCAGGGAGTGTTTTTCTTTGGGAAGCAAAAGCATTTATTTTTATTTCTTTAGAGTTTAGTTTTGTTATTTTGATATTGGATGATTGCTACGCTTTTGATTGTCGACATTGATTCTACTCCAAGACTATCAATTTCGCTTTTCGCCTTTATTTATCGATCGTGAGTTTTTGTTATTTAATTATCAATTTATTATTACTTGCTTTCCGTAATTTTATATGCTTTGGAATCCTTTCGATTGATAATTTCCATGATCCATGTTCTTCCAATTTTAATCTATCTTATTACGTTAGGGTTTAAACGTATTTAATTCATGTTGCTATTTTAGGTCTAGTTCTTGTTCAGATATTACTTTGCTTTTGTTATTTTCGTCTTTAAACGGTAGTTAAAGAGTGTCGTCACCCGTGTTTAGAGTGTTTAGTTTTTCTTTCTTTTTGTGTGCGATGTCATAGAGCCTGTTTGCTTCCTTGTGAATACGACTTGGTTAACTTATTAATCTAAAATGACCTCGTTCTATTGCGAGCAACTTAGGTGATAATAAGTTGGAACAAATTTCGCGTTCGGGAAGGCTTTAGGTTTTATTTGCATTGTGTTGCTTCCGTTTGTTTAATTTTCCTGTTGGTTACCCTTTTTCTCCCTCAGTGCTTTGATCTTTTGTTTGGTGTTGTTTATGCTAGTGTCGAGTTTGAAACTAAAGTTAGCACCCCGTCGACAATATCAACGAAGAGCAGTGTGTTTGAGGAGAGATTTGTGGCGTTACAATCTAGCGTTCGTCAAGAAAAGCTTGTGATCATGGCAAGCATCGAATGATGCACCTAAGACGTGGATTTTGCGGACCAGCCTACGGGTCACAACAGATCGCCTTCGTCCCTCCACCGGAGAAACTATGAGCTCAAGCACAATCACGTGAATATCTGCCCCATTCTATGGGATGCCCAATGAAGATGCCTTGTTATTTATCCGAGAGTTCGGCATGTGCAATCTATTCCGTTACTAACCATTAGTGAAGATGAACTCACGAAGTGTTTTCCTTACTCATTAAAGAGCAGAGCAGTCGTGGTATCTCTCCTCACGCGGATCTCGCCTCTAGAAAGACGTGAGCACGACCTTTTGCTCAAATACTATCCGAATCACAAGACGCGAGATCGACTTCAAATAATGCGCTTCTCTCGAGGCAGACAAGTCCTTCCATGAAGCATTGGACCGTTCGTGACTGCTACAGAAGTCCACTCATCGATTGTGCTTGAACTTTGTGGCAAATCTTTATAATGGATTGCAGATACTTATCGTCATGGTGGACATAGTTCTGGAGGAAAGATTTCTAAGAAGACGGGGACAAGCGATGGAGATTTTTGACACTCTAGCCGCTAATTCACGATGTAACTCCAAGAGCAAGATGGGAAAAAATGAGTACATGATGAGAGAACTCCAAGAGCTAAAGATGGGCAAGGCCTCACTCTTGGTGAGACAAGAGCAGATCGTAACCGTGTCCTATCTATGGAGATCCTTCCGATGAGCAATTTGTCGAATGGGAGAGATGACATTTGAAGGAGGTAAGTCTTTCTGCTGGGATACCCTCCACCCACAGTTGATCGAATCCACCCCAACAACCTCACGGGTGGAGACCTCGAGCAAGGTCGACTTGGAAGGGCGAACAGGACAAGGGTCGGGTTCGAATTTTCATACTCGCCGACCCAGTGTTTATCCACCTCAGCGATACTACCCTCGCCAAGGGTCTACCGCCTCTACACGTACTACCGCCTCACAATGATACTACCGCCTCGTCGCTGGTTTAAGCGATTCTTCTCCTCCAGACCAACGCTTCTCCCAAAACTTCCTTAGAGGACTGTTTGGCGCTTCATGCAAGAGAGCAAGTTGGCAAGGAAGTTGAGCACCATTAAGTCTCAAGAGGCACACAAGCGCCTGAAGGACAGTTGGGTAGATTTTGAATTCTATGAATCGATCTGCGGCGGCGGTCGGAGTAGATACACGGAGGCGGGTCATCGATTTTATTCTCTTTATCCATAAGGATATAATTATATTTATGGTATATGCATAGATCCTTTCCATATAAGATTATGGTAATAATCACGAGTATGGAAATAATCACGAGAGTATGGAAATAATCCTAAGATTATGGTAATATTCCATATAGGATTATGGTAATATTCCATATAGGATTATGGTAATATTCCATATAGGATTAAGGTAGTGCATTATAAATATAAGGTATGAGATAAAGTCTAGGTTAATGCTCATTAATCAAGACACAAATTTGAAATTCCATAGTTCTTGGGAGAGATTTTGAGAGCCGTCTTAGAGCATTGGGTGATTTTCCAAGCATTCTCCATAGATCGTCCTCACTCGGCGTTGGAGATTGGGCAACCGGGATACTGATCCAGGAAGGTCAAAGCACGAGTCCGATCCGTTCGATCCGTTCATCTCGTTCCATCGACCTCTTCGATCGAAAGGTAAACACGTGAAAACCCCAGCGTGTTGCGATTTAATTATATAGACGCATGCTAGGTTTATAATCAATGTATGGTGAATTAAACACCCAAGATGGATCCTCGGGCGAGGGTTAACATACGCTTTTCCTACACTGGTATCGAGCACAGGATCGAGAATCTTGGCTCGCTGGATTAATTCGCGTTTGATTATTACGTGCGTTTTTAATTGTGGATCCGCTGCTCATCGTGGCTCGTTCATTGTTTTGTTGGTTTTGTTTTACACCACGAGAAAATCCGTGGTTAGATTAGATTTTATTATGTAAATCTTATCTCGAAAAGAAGAACGAAGGCGAAAGAACGAAGAACGAAACGAGCGGGAAAAACAGGGGCTCTCGGCGGTCCACAGGCGGTATCTCGCGGCGAGCCTCGCGATCGCGAGGGAGATCGCGAGGGCGCGGGCGGCAGCGCGTGCGTCACACGAGATCCCCGGCGCCACGCGAGCGATCGATCGATCAGCGATCGCGAGATACGGCCATGGCAAGCGAGCGAATGAGCGAGCTGAGCGGCGACGGGCGTTGGCGCGAAGCTACCCGGCGCTTGCGAGTAGACTCAGCGGTCGTGAGTTTCGACATCGGGCGACGACGCCTCTCGGCAGACGTTCGGCGCTGGGAAAGGTCACAAGACGCTGCTCGACGGGTCTTGGTCGCCTCGCGATCATGAGGCAGCCCGCGAGAGCACGCGGCGGCTGGCGGGTCGCGCCTATGCCGGGCTTTGCCTAGCGCTGCCCAGGCACGGTTGGGCACCCTACCCGCACCCGCTTTTCCGCTTTTCCGACCCGTGCCCGTGCACGCGAGGCCCAAATTGTTGAATCCGTCCGTGCCCGTGCGCGAGGCCGCTTTCAAGTTTATTTACATTTTGTAAATCTATGTAATAGATTTGATTTAAATGTGCGGTTTCACGATTGGGCGCGATGAACGCTTTATTTTATTTTATCGCTCATATGCATGTCGTGGATGTTTAAATTATGCGAGAGCATGCTATGTATGTTTATATTACGCCGACAAACCTTTAAGTGTTTTACGTAATTGACGCGCATAGTAAGCATGCTAGGTTTATCGCGTTTATCAAGCATATTTTAGAATTTCGCGAGCATGTTTTACATGTCGAGTTCTATAGAAAAGCATGCTAGGATTACGTGATCTCGCATGGACAAACCTTTTGAATAAAAAGACTAAGCAAGCAACCCGACAAATTAATTTTTTCAAATTAAATGTCAAGACCTCCACTTTTGATCTCTAAACAAAGTGAGGCGACTGTGAGTAAACGCCCACACGCAGCTGCTTGCTTGCTTGCTTATCATAAGTTTGTTAGATGAGATTTCTAAATAAAATATTTTAAATCTATTGAGAAGTGGGAGTTTCATGTAAACGCCCACACGCTGTGGCTTGTATGTGCGATTTTCATAAGTTCTCTAGAGATAGATATAAAATGAGATAACAAAAGAATTTGAATTGGAAGCGGTATGGTCCGAGTGAGTATACCAATTCTAAGAATTCATTTTCATTTATTAAAATTGTGGTCAATGCTTAGACATCACCTCAGTACAACTTCCCGCCAAGTCCTTCTCGCGATAGTGATGTGGTTCTAGTAAGGTCCAATCATTAATTTCATTTGTCATAAGGATAAGTTGACATGGATTGAAATTAAACGACTAAAAGATATATTTTAGTCCAGTCGAGGGGTTCATGTGTAAACGCCCACACGCGTGGCTTGCATGTGGGATTCCTTGGCGATTGGAGGTTTCAATTAATATTGTTTTATCAAAAGGTTACAATATTATTATTACGAATTATATCGATCGTATGCTTATGTGTTTTACATTATCGCTTCGTATATGTCTCTTACGCCGATTATCAATATGCTCGCACAAAACCGTTATCCGGTCCAAATTTTATCGAGTGGAAACGAAACATGGAATATGTTCTTATCATTGAAGAACACATGTTTGTTCTCACTACTCCTAAACCCGACGCCTTACCGACGATCGACTAACGAGCGTGAGTCGAGTCAAGACTTTGGAATAAGTCAAACAATATGGCTAAATGCTATATGATGACTAAGATGTCCAAAGGCTTGCGGCCGCAAAGATCGACGATGGTAGACGCGATCGATATTTGGTCAAGTCTCGAGAGTAAGTTTGGGCGATCGGATCGACGATCCTTCCACACAATGAGAGAAATATTGGCGTGTAAGATGGAAGAAGGAAGTTCGGTCCATGAACATGTCTCCCACATGACTCATCTCATGGATAGTCTTGATCAGTTGGGAGGAGGTATTGACGGCAAAGCCAAGGTCGATATCATCCTCAATACACTGCCCAAGTCTTTTGAGAACTTTCGCGTGAATGCGATCATGAGCAAGACCGAGTTCACACTTAGTCGGTTGCTTAATGATCTCATTGTCATGAAGGAGTTATGGGAAAAGGAGCACATGCTCTTGCTAGCACATCTAAGGGCCCTAAATTTTCGTTGCAAAATGGAAATAGAAAAGGGGTGCCAAAGGTGGTAAAGCGAGGAAATAGTGGGAGTAATGGGAAGAAGAACATGGTTGCACCGGAGGCTCAAGAAGCCAAAGGAGAAGGCAAGTGCTTCAAGTGCGGTAAGACGGGCATTGGAAGGCCAAGTGCCCTATGCTCAAGGCTCAAGGTACGCCGCTTGCTTTAGTAACGGAAACATGTTTAGCGACTTGTTCTACCCATTCTTGGGTAGTAGATACTGCGTATGATCATGTTTGTTACACCTGCGAGGGTTCCCGCGGACAAGGGAGTCGTTTGATGGCGAGATAACGATCTCCATGGGCAACGCGCGAAGTCGGTCATTGTTGCTTGGAGATGTTTCTTTATGTTTTGGGACAACAGTTTTAGTTTTGAAAGACGTTTTATATGTGCCGGATTTTCGGTGGAACCTTGTTTCGCTTTGAAATTATTTACTCATGGATATTCATTATTTTTGATAGTGGTGTTTCTATCATAAGAAATGACGGTTATCGTGTTGGCACTTTATATAATTAAGCTTTATACTATTTCTCGCAAAACATAATACCTATAACTATGTTGCATCTTCATCAAACCCCAAAAGAGAAAGTTTTCTTCAAGAAGATGACTCTACTTTTCTCTCGGCATCTTAGATTAGGTCACATCAATCTAAACAGGATCCAAAGACCTGCTAAGAATGGGCGTTGGGTGATCTCACGGTTACTCGCTCCCGGTCTGCGAATCCTATATAGAAGGTAAGATGTCGACCAGCACCGCTTCAAAGCGAAGGGTTATAGAGCCAAAGAAATGTTGGAGTTAGTCCATTTCGACTGTGTGGACCAATGTCCACACAAGCTCGTGGAGGGTACGGTATTTTGTCACTTTCATTGACGATTACTCAGGTGCGGATACATATACCGCTTCACCGCAAGTCCGAATGCTTTGAGAAATTCAAAGAGTTTAAAGGCGGAAGTGGAGGCGAAGCTAGGTAAGAGTATCAAGTCATCGGGTCGATCGCGGTGGCGAATACCTCGATAACGAGTTTATGGACTATCTAGTGAAGTGTGGGATTACATCGGTACAAGATTTCACCGGGCACACCACACAAAATGGTGTGTCGAGCGAAGAAATAGGACTCTTTTGGAAATGGTTAGATCTATGATGAGTTATGCTATATTGCCTATTTCGTTCGGGGATATGCCTTGAGACGCGCATACTTGCTAAATCTAGTACCGTCCAAGTCGATCGAAAAGACCCTTTCGAGTTGTGGTTTGGCGCGAAGCCGGTTTAAGCCACATAAGGATATGGGCGATCAAAGACACGTGTCTTGAACAAGAAGGCGACAATGTTGGAGCTAGATCGACGCAAAGGTGTTTATCGCTATCCTAGAGGAACGAAGGTGGTTTATTCTATAGTCCCAGGATCGGGTCATTATTAGCACTAATGCTCGATTCTTAGAAGAGGACTACATGAAAATCATAAGTCCAAAGTTGAAATCATTCTTCAAGAATTAGAAGATGATCGTATTCCACCACCGATTAGCCAAAGGTACGAGATGTCAAGTCTAGTGGGAGGATCGACACCGATACTTCAAGAAATTGAAGTGGGTCGAGTTCCACCGAGATACCGACCGCATGAGTGGTACCTACACGCAAGTTGTGCAAGTTAGAGAACCACAAGCATCTGCACCCACCGCCGCCATTGTGCTGTAGAACCTCGTCGTAGTGGGAGGTTGTTCGTCAACCCGAGCGATTTATGTTCGTGGGTGAATCTTCGGTTGGTCCCACAGGGGCGAACATGCAATAATCGACCCATGGACATACAAGGAGGCGATACAAGATATTGATGCAAGATCATGGCACACCGCTATGGACTTAGAAATGGAGTCCATAACGGCTATGGATGTATATGAAAGACACCTCTACCGGATGGCAAGGAAGCCATAGGTAGTAAGTGGATATACAAGAGGAAGAGAGATCCGATGGAGAGGTTTTCGACTTTCAAAGCCGGGCTTGTGGCGGTACACTCAGTTGAGGGCATCGATTTCGATGAGACCTTTCGCCTGTAGCAATGCTCAAGTCCATCGAAATTCTTCCGGCCATAGCAACCACTTGAACCTAGAGGTTTGGCAAATGGATGTTAAAACCGCTTTTCTAGCGGTTACCTTGAGGAAGGTAGAGACATCTATATGCAAAGAACCTCAAGGTTATGTGGTAAAGGGTGAAGAGCATCTAGTATGGAAGCTAAGTCCATTTATGGACTTAAGCGAACCTCCCGATCATGGAACTTACGCTTGATGAGGTGGTAAAGTCCTATGGATTTACCCAGGTTGCCTAGCGAGAGTTGTGTGTATCGGTTAGACGTCAACGGTGATGTGGTATTTCTTGCACTTTATGTAGATGACATCCTTCTAGTTGGCAACAACGTGAAGTCATTATCGACGTAAAGAGTTGGCTATCCGATCGCTTCAAATGAAAGACTTAGGAGATGCAGCGCACATTCTCGGGATCAAGGTTTACCGAGATCGCAAGAAGAAAATGTCGAGCTTATCTCAGGCGCCTTACATTGATATCGTGATTACTGTTTTAGTATGCGCACCGCCAAGAAAGGATTGTTACCTTCGGACATGGCGTTCCTTTATCTAAAACGCAGTCACCTATGACCGCAAAGGAGATAGAGGAAATGAGACAAGTTCCTTACGCTTCGCCGTAGGAAGTCTCATGTACGCAATGCTATGCACGAGACCGATATCGCTGCGGTGGTGAGCATAATAGCTAGATATCGCCTAACCTCGACAAGCTCATTGAATCGCGAGAAAGCATATACTCAAGTACCGAAAAGGACTCGAGATTATAGGCGACCATGCGGATAGTCTAATGCCTTTGGGTTACACGGACTCGGTTTCCAAGTGACCGTGATGAGAAAAAGTCAACCTCGTGCTATGTGTTTACCTCGGGAGGTGGAGCCAGATCTGGCGGAGTGCAAAGCAAAGCGATGCATTACGGACTCTACCATGGAAGCGAATATGTAGCCGCCGGAGGCTTCTAAGGAGGTCAGATGGTTCAAGAACCACCTCACGGATCTAGATGTGGTACTGGTTTGCCCATGAGTATCATAGTTTCTTGTGATAACTTTCGAGTGCGATGGCAAACTCAAGGAACCACGGACCCACAAGGCGACCAAACACATAGAGAGAAAGTACCATGTCATACGAGAAATCGTTAGACGGTGGCGTCTTGATTGAAAAGATTGATACGACGGAAAATCTAGCGGATCCATTCACAAAGAGCTGCCGCAAAAGTCTACGATGGACACGTTAGAGGACTTGATTGCGCTTGATGGCACCCACTTAGAAAGGAAACTTTGTATAAGTGGGAGAAGCAAAGTGATGGTTGTTTGTAATAACTAGTAGAAAGACACATTGTATACTAAAAGTTTGCTTTAGTATAAGTGGGAGATTGTTGGATTTGTATCTTGAAGCGCTTTGGTTGAGCTTGTATACAATGTTTCGTTACCACCATATTACAATCTCCTATCCGATTGAATACTTGATTGCATATATCGTGTCCCCTTATCTCATATATAAGTTAGATCATACAAGTGTGTAGAAGATCACGTAAGTCTGTATGATTGGTCGCTTAATGAGATATAAAAGTTTCACACCGAGACAACTTAAGGACGAGTTGTTGGTTTAGTCGCAGATAGATAAGAAGTGACTTGACTTAGTTGCTTGTCTATGCCGGATGCGTCTACGACGTATCAAGGATCACAGGTGAGATGAGTTCTTCTTCGACCGTCGTGAAGAACCAAGATCTCGGTGACTTACGATGATCTAAACCTCGATAAGGTATTAGGTGAGTATGAGTTCTTGACCATCACTGACTTGTTATGAGTGAGGGTTATATGTTCTAACCCAAGATTCTCCGCATCTCGGGTGGTGGCGGTCTTGATGTCACGCTAGTTATCTCAGACGAGTCACCGTGATCCGTTAAGGATGATGACGCCCCTTAAGGAGCTCAAAAGGTTTATTGTACTAAACCCCGCAGTTGAGTTAGCTCAAGTACAATAATAAGGTTGAGTGGTACTACTTAAGGAAATGAAGTTATTAATCGCTTTAAGCGATGATTGCTATAAATGATTAATGGACGTTCGATATCTTAAATACGGGGATTCGTAATGTCTAAGTGCAAGCCCGACTCAACTTCGGTAATAAAGGGGTAAGTCAACATTCTTTCTCTAGTGGCATGATCGAATGTTTATAAATTAATTTATGTTCTGGGCTGAACATAAGATAATTAATTTATTTGAGGCCCATCTTTATTCCTTGCATTTGATCCCTGGGCTGGCCCATCCAGGCCCTTAAGCTAGAGGAAAATCGGTACCTATATGCTCCCATTGGCAAGATTTTATTCTCTTTATCCATAAGGATATAATTATATTTATGGTATATGCATAGATCCTTTCCATATAAGATTATGGTAATAATCCTGAGAGTATGGAAATAATCCTGAGAGTATGGAAATAATCCTAAGATTATGGTAATATTCCATATAGGATTATGGTAATATTCCATATAGGATTATGGTAATATTCCATATAGGATTAAGGTAGTGCATTATAAATATAAGGTATGAGATAAAGTCTAGGTTAATGCTCATTAATCAAGACACAAATTTCGAAATTCCCATAGTTCTTGGGAGAGATTTTCGAGAGCCATCTTAGAGCATTGGGTGATTTTCCGAAGCATTCTCCATAGATCGTCCTCACTCGACGTTGGAGATTGGGCAACCGGATCATGATCCCGAAGGTTAAAGCACGAGTCCGATCCGCTCGATCCGTTCATCTCGTTCCATCGACCTCTTCAGATCCAAAGGTAAACACGTGAAAACCCCAACGTGTTGCGATTTAATTATATAGACGCATGCTAGGTTTATAATCAATGTATGGTGAATTAAACACCCAAGATGGATCCTCGGGGCGAGGGTTAACATACGTTTTCCCTACACTCGCGTCACTCTCTTGTTTTCCACTCTACAAGAACTTCCCAGCAATCATAGAACTAAAATCTCACCCATGGTGATCAAGCACAAGCAAGATAAATAAATCTCAAAAGAGCAATAGCGATTTAACGAAATATGCGTAGAAACGAGTTCATCCCAAGAGCATGGGGTTCATCAAGAGATCAAGCCATACAGGTTTAGCTCATAGCGAGCTATTCAACAAAATCCAGAAAAACTAATGCCATAACAAGCTAAGAAGAAATCGAGGGGAAAAGAACAGAATCGATTCTTGGAGTCACAGGTCGTTTTGATCGTCGCCTCTTCCGATGGCTTCTCCAAGAGACAGCCATCCGATTCCTCTGCCCAAAGATGATTGTGCTCTCCATAAAATCGGTATGTCTTCCCAAAGCGCGTGTCCTTCGGTAATGTACTGGTTGTTTTTAAGGGGTGCAGACTGTGCACCTACCAGCCCTTCATCCTCTGATTTTTATTCCTTTTCTGGCTGCTCGGCTGCAGCAGGTCGTAGGCCTCCTTTATGCTGCCGTGGCCAGCTGCCACGTGGTTGTGGTCCTGCTTCTCCATCTTTGCTTCGCAGTGTAGTCCATGGAGTTCTTCCCTTTTTCATTTCTGCATTCTTCTCGAGCTCGTCCACAAGTACGAGTTTGTCCACTCTTACGATGTTGTCCAAGCTTACGAGGTCGACTTCGCTTACGAGGTCGTCCATTCTGTGTCATTGCTCGTCATCGCTCATCCATAAATACGAGCTCGTCCAATAGTACGAGTTAGTCCACAAGTACGAGCTCGACCACAATTACGAGCTCGTCCACTTCATTCCATGCTTACGAGCTCCACTTCGCTCACGAGCTCGAATCACACAGCTTCGCTTAATACTTTTCCTCGCTCCGCACCTTTTTGCTATGCCCTTGCTTACGAGCTCAACTTCGTTCCACAAGAACGAGCTCGTCTTCGCTCCAGTAGAACTCCAGCATCGTCTGTTCTCTTCCTCTTTCCTGCTACGTATCATAGAATGATTAAATCACGCATAAAATGTACACAAAACCCCTTAAAAGCACTTGACTCAATCCTGACACGCACACACACGAAAACATAACATAAACATATAAAACATCAACAAACATACGAACAGAACACATAACACTCAAGGCTTTTTAGATCAAAAAGGTCATATAATAACTCTTTTACAAGAGTTATCAACGAACATCAATTAATAATAATGCACGTTATAATCAAACATGAATTAACCCAAAAGATCATAGAATCTGATCCAGGCTCTGGTACCAACTGAAAGAAATATGATTTTCTATTTTTTTAGGATTTATCTTAGATACTTAATTCACCATATATTGACTATATTCATAGCAATATAATTAATTGCATCACATAGGGGGTTTCGTCATATTTACCTGTGAATTATGGCACAGCAGATCAATTGCATACTTCAGCTTTGATCTTCGGGACTATGTTTCGATTGCCTTATCTTCAAAACTATGGGAGAGTATGCTATGAAGATCACCAAATTTTAGGGGTGTGCATCGGTCGATCGGTTCGACCGACCGATCGAAATTTTGAAAATCGAAAACCGAACCGAACGAATTTTTTTGAACCGAATCGAACCGATTTATAATTTCGAACCGACCAAAAACCGAACCGAAAAAATCGATCGGTTTCGATCGGACCAAAACCGATCAAATATAAATTATATATATATTTTTAAATAAACATATTTTATCCTAATTATTTAATTAAAATATTAATTAATTACTATATAAAATATATAAATATATAAAATAATAGTTTCGGTTCGGTTCGGTTACCGATCGAACCTAAACGTAAAACCGAATCGAAAATCGATTTTAATTAAAATTTTGAACCGAACCGAAATCGATTTCTTAAAATCGAACTAAACCGACCAAACCGATCGCTTAGGTCGGTTTTTCGGCTCATTCGATTCATGCACACCCCTACCAAATTTTCTATCATCCTCAGGTTTTCTTGAAAATCTTTAGTATTAGGATACTATTGATTTTATCCTCTCTGGTATTTATAATACACTACAAATTAAAAGTTTTAATTAAGATTATAGCATATCCAGTTAATACAATAATTATCTTTTGACATTAGATAATTATTTAGAGACTATGAGATATTCTAAATAAATAATACAATTAACAAAGTCCAGTCCTAGTGGGACACTCTATGGGGGAGAAAATTTCATTGATGTAGGCCTTATTGAGTCAGTCAAGGGACCAAATACAAAGAATACAGATGAGCCTCTAATGAATTAATTTCTTATATTTAGCCAAGAGCATAAATTAATTCATAAACATAAATTCATTTCACTAGGGAATAAATATTAGCTTACAACTTTACTATCGAACTATAGACGGGCTTGTACTTAGACTTATGAATCCTCGTATTTAAGATATCAAATATCCGTTAATTATTTATAGCACTCCGAATGCTTAAAATAATTAACCTCTTAATTAATTCACTAAGTAATACCACTCAACCTTATTATTGTACATGAGCTAACTCAACCTGCAGTGTCCAGTACAATAAATATTTTGATCTTCTTAAAGAAATATCACCATCATAAACGGATACAGTTACTCGATACAGATAACTAGCATGCATACAAGCATTTTCACTACCAAAGATGTGAAGAATATTTGGTTATCCGACGTAACCATCACCCATAACAAGTCAGGGTGATGGTCAACAAATCATACCCATCTGAAATCTTATCGAGCTTCAACTTGATGTTAAGTGACCGCAACCTAAATTCTTCACGACAGTCAGATAGAAAAACACGCCTCATTGTGTTCCATCAATATGTCAATGCGTACTAGCAAAGACAAACAACCAAGCCAAATTACGTCTTACCTATATCGCAGCCTTACACCTCAACTCGTCCCTCAAGTTGATTCATTGTTATACAAGTTCATATCTCAATTAACTTAACAAAATATACTGTAATTCTATGATCTTCTACTATTATATGGTCTAATTTTTGTATGAGATAAATGAATAACATATGCAATCATAAAAATTAGATAAATAATAATAATAATAATAATAATAATAATAATAATAATAATAATAATAATAATAATAATAATAATACGATATATTATATACAAACTCAATCAATTCACTTTCGATATACAAATCTCACATATAATTTGCAGAAGTAATTTATCTGTATATGCTAGAAGGATGTTGTTTGGGAATCATGCTAACATTGCTCAATATTTTGCTTTTCGGTTTGTATTATTCACTAGACAAGTGCTTTTTTTTCTAATTTGGTGCATGAACTTACTTTTGCCATTTTTTTAACGAAGCTTGATCTAGAACTTAATTTCAGCTTGTGATTTCCCAGAATTTTTAAGGTTTTTATTTTCTCTGTTTTTTTCTAAAAAAAACTTTTTGGGTGCAGAATTAAGATAAAGTCTCGGTGGATAAGAAGGAACTTTTGAAGAGACTCCATGTGGTGGATCGGTGTGCACTAAACGTAGGTCGACCCAATTCATTATCCATTCAAAACTCTTCCAAACCTATCCCTTTTACTGATTGATATAATAAGCAAAGAGAGAAGGATACGACATGATTGTGGCCGCCACGGTGCAAAAGCAAGAACAATTTACACACAATTAATTTCCCAAACTCAAAATTCAATTCTCATCATCTAATTTACTAGTTAAGAAAACAGCCACTTGCACCAACTCCAGCGGGTGTAGGGCCCCAGCTGCTTCCCGCCCCTCCACCACCACCAATAATCATCAACAACTCACATGCAAACATGCTAAATCGTCAATTAATTCTCCTAAACTCTACAAGAAAGTCTATGCTGCAGATAGCTAAAATATACATTAATTATTCTTTGACACAAATAAAACGCCATCACTGTTCTATCTATCTCTTTTTTTCCACATATTTAACTTAATTCATTAAGAACTGTAACAAGGAAAGATCATATAGAAAAGAGCACCAAAAATCTACCAATAATATACAAAAATCTCAAGAAATAAATCTAAGCGATTACTACTGCCTGCTGCAAACTACGAGGTGCATGTTATCATCACACCCCTTAACGAGGAACACTAAAATACTAACACTAAAAAATAACAATAAAAAGTAAAAAGAAAAGGTTATCAGTAAAATTATGAGCTATAGTCAAGGCCTGATTCTTCGGGCTCCGTTTCGGCCTCGGGCTGCTTGTTGAGATCGATCTCTTCCTGAAACCAAGAGGGTTTCGTTGACTCATGATTGGCCGCGGCGGCGAAGCTGTTGGACTGGAGGGCGTCCACCCTAGCGCCGACCTCCGCCGCCTTCTTCCTTATGGAGGCGGCGGAGAGGTCCTTCAGCCCCCCGCCGGCTACGGCGATTTGGTCGGGGAAGTTGAGCTTAGCCGTGGGGCCGCGGAGGTAGTAGACGGCGGTGTCGTAGGCCCGCGCTGCCGCGACGGCGGTGGAGTAGGACCCCAGCCAGATTCTCGACCGCTTGTTCGGCTCCCTTATCTCCGCCACCCACTTCCCCCACTTGCGCATCCTGATGCCTTTGTACGGCTTCTCGCTCCGCCGCCGGCTCGAGACTCTCGCAGCTCCGCCGCCCGCAGAAGCGCCGCCGCCCTCCATGTCTGTGTTAACTCTAAACCCTCCAAACAGCTCTGATCTCTCTCTTCTCTAGGGCGTAAGGAGAGGAGGCATCAAGAAAGTGAGAGAATTTGAGAAGCGAGAACAGAGGTTGCTGTCATTTTGGCGAAGCACCCAGGTTAGTTTTTATTCCTCAAAAGCGGTTTTTGTGAGCGAAAAAAAAAACTAACGAAAAAGAATCCACCGACACAGCACAGTGCCTCTCTCCTTCTTTTTCTCTCACTACGGAACTTGAATGCTTTTCTCTCTCTACAATACTCATGTTTATATAGACTTGTTGCCTGTTGGGGCTACACACACATATATACATACTTTACATTTGTCCTTTATTATTTAATTTATTTTTAGAGAAAATACACCATTTTAGTTAAATAAATTGATTTTGTGATAATTTTAATTTATAAATAATTTTTCGACATCGTAAAACACAATTGATATCGAAAATGACAAATAATCCATAAATAATTTCCAACAATGTTTCTAATATCTTTTTGGTCAATTAAATACAGAAATTTAAAGACCGTGTCACGGTGGACTCAAACCCGAAATCTTCGCCTTCAGACATTAATCACTCTACCACTAGACCAACACACACATTATGTTTCTAACTTGTTGTTTCTATATGTCATCTCTCTATCCCGATTGTACTTTTTTGATATAGAAAATTAATTACAAATTAAAATTATCACAAAATTAATTTATTAGGTTTAATTGAGATATTATTAATTTGTTAATTTAAAATTATTATAAAATCAATTTATCATGTTAAAATTATGTATTTTCCATATAAAGGTTGGCCGCCATGTGTCCATTACATATGTGAATTGCTTGCAGGAGCAGATGCTTTTTTCTTTCTTGTCATTTTACTCAAATTGCACCCATCTTTTTCTGTTACTGTTCTCTACTGTTTTGCTCCAACGGAGAAAAGGGAAATTAAAGGTATTACGGTTGAAAATGACATCCTTTTAGTTTATCATTGAATACATCAAATAGGAACATCATATTAGAAGGTTTGTTCTTTTGCGGGAGAAGTTTATAAGTAACCAAAAGAAATAGTGGGAGAAGTTTTATATCCACACTCATAAAAACATGAGTTTTATAGCCATTTTGGCTTAAAAAGACAAAATTGTCCCTGGCCCCATCATTTAAAATAATATATCTCTCTCTCCTCTCTCTCTCTCTCTCTCTCTCTCTCACTCCTCTCTCTCGACTCTCTCTCTCTGTGCCTAAATTAATAGGCGTCCTCTCCTCTCTTTCTCTCTCTCTGCCGAAAAAAAGAATAAAAGGAATGCAAAATTGAATGTTATTCTCTCGCAAAATTGAATGGAATTAAATTAAAGTTGGTAAACATTAATTGTAAAAAAAGGTTGGTAAACATTAATTTGAAAAATCGGTAGATATTGAATTCAAATCACAAACAATTCATTTGCAACATTACAATTTCAAAGAGAGGAAGGGAGCCGAAAATAATTAATAGAAGTTGTTACTGCGTTTTTCAATCAAGCGAAGGAAATCGAGCATTGCTATCGGATTAAGGTAAATTAAATCAGTATAGAATTTTTTACGTGTTCTTGAGTACACGGTTGTACACTGTTGATGATTTACACACTAAATATGTTTTTAGTACTTTTTATGTTACCGAATGATAAATTTCATGTTTCAAGAAAAAAAAATGTGTTCTTGAGTACACTAACAGTACACAGTAGAATCATTATCGTCACATATGTTATTTGTGTTGATTTTATGTTAATAAATTGATTAATTTAATATTTAGGATCATTTAACAAGTTAAATTTAAAAATATGAGATGCTAACATCGAGCAGTATACGACACGCCTATACCGTGTACTTATGAACGATAAACCGCAGCGATGGTGCGGCACGGTCAGCATCGTGCACGATCGTGCATCGCGCGGTCGCCGCACCGCTGTGATGCGTGTCACCGTCGCGGCACGTATGCGCATGCACGGTGCACTGAACGTGCGGTGCGGCCGCCGCACGGCGCACCACCGCACGGCAGTGCGTAACGATCTGCGACCGTGCATGGCCGCGCATCCGTGCATCCTATGTATCTCGTGCATCCTATGTATACGATCATTATCTTTATGTCTTATTTTGCAACAGATGTCTTGGCAACGCCTTATTATACGTCATGGTGGTAGTTGGGACGGGCGAGTAGTATATAAAGGCGACGAGGTTCTCGTATACATGGTCAGAGAATGTTTCACGTGCTAATTTGCTAAGAGAGATTCATGAGCAAGTAGGCAACAATGGTGGATCGGATTATATGCTTTTCTATACGACGAGCGCTAGTGATGGAAGAAGAATAAAAGTATCGTTGAAAACCGACAATTTTGTTCCGATTGATTGTGGAACAAAAGGATGATCCGATTGTGTATGTGATTGAAAAGGGCAAGGCCGCAACCACGGTACACACAGAGACACCCAGATTATATGGTTCACAACGATCTACGCCTCTTGCAGAGTCTAATGCAAGATGTATTGTTCACTATACACGAAGACGAGCCGTTGTCTTGAATGAGGAGGAAGGCGAGTGGTGTATTCGGATGAAGAGAAGACACGAACCGATCGTAGATATATTTGATTCATTACATTGAATTTGGTGCTTGGATTCGACAACCAGACATCTTGATAAGGTTATCGGACAACATGACTTCACTTCCGAACAAAGAAGATGATGGTGAGGCTCATGCTACAACTTCACGAACCGAGATGATGATATAGCGCATGAGTTACGCAACTGGGTTATTCCAAAGATTGATTGTGACAAAGGCATCGCCATTAGATTGGGTTGAACCTTGTGGACCCCATACCCACCAATTATGCGTTGATTCGATATTTAAGACGAAAGATGACTTGGCGATAGCGGTGGGATTGTACCACTTGGAGAATCATGTAGAGTACGTGGTCGATCGGTCAAGTAAAACACGTTTGGGGTATGTTTGCAAGCATGGCAACGGTTGTCCTTTTAAGCTACGAGTCATCCAGAGGGCAACGATATGGAGAGTAATTAAGTTGAACAACAATCATACTTGTCACTGATTTGAATCGCCTTTGCTCCACGACGGTGCTCGCTAAGATTGTTGGCAAGTATTTTGCACGGAAATTGGTCGATGAAGGTGGTGATGCGGCCGAAAGAGATGATTGGAGAGATGCATCGACAATTTGGCATTGAGATGGATTACGCCTTTGCTCTCCGAGCAAGAAACGCCGCTATAGAGATGACATATGGCGATTTCAACGGTCCTATCAATTGCTTCCATCATATTTGCATATGTTGAGAGAATCAAACCCGGGACACTATATGATATTGAGACGGCTCATGATGGTGAATTTCGATATTTGTTTCTTGCTCTTGACGGTGTTTGATAAGCCAAGCATTACCTACGGCCGGTCGTCGTTGTAGACGGGACTCATCTTAAGGGAAAGAACAAAGGAATTTGTTTTGTCATTATTACGAAGGATGGAAATGAAGGAATCTTCCGATTGCTATTGGGTTAGGTCCGATTGAGGATGAAGAGTCATGGACTTGGTTTTTATCTCGCCGTTAGTGCATTGGTCATCCTGATGATCTCTTAGTTGTGTCGATCAACATAAGGGCATCGAAAAGTCAGGAGTCCGTGTATCCGAACGTCGCATATGTGTTGTGCTTTTACCATTTGCGTAAGAATATGGCGAGATTTGATCGCATGTTTGTACGCTTATCAAGTCACCGCATATACCTATCGATCGAGGATTTCGAGATTTTTTTCTCACGGATGTTCTAAAACCGACACCCACCATCATCTACTTTCCATTGGCGAGCATAGGTGGTCTAGGTTGAAGTGTCCCGCATTTAAGATATAGTTTCACGACTTGAACGCGCAGAGTTTCAATAGTCGGTTGTTGTGGGCTCGGCGCTACCGTTTGCTTGTTGCTCGAGACTTTTCGATCTATTACGAGAAATGGTTTGACGTCTGACGAGCTAGTGCAGCAGCAAGGTCCGATGAGTCGATCAAGTAGCCGCGTCGAAGCTACATGCCTCTGTCGAAAAGGCGTCGCTTGGTTGTTCGCTCAACGACGACACACATGTTTAAAGTCGAAGAGGAAAACACATCATACGTGGTTGATTTGCGAACGGGACATGTGAATGTCGTGAGTTCGATTTGGACGAGATCCGCATTGTCGTGCTTGTCGCTATTAGGTACGGTATTTATCTAAACGTCAAGTCCAACTCATATGTTGTGGTTAATTTATTTTGTGATTAATTTCTTTTTTTAGCGTGTCGGTTTACAAGTCACCGACTTTGTGGCTCAAGATATCGACGATCTTTTTTTGGCGACTTATTCTTATCGAATTGGATCCATATCACATCCCGGTGCATGGATTGTACCGCACTCAGATCGACTTACATTATTCGACCTCCAATCATCACACGCCGGTGGGCGCCCTAGATTGAGTAGGATGCAATCGGTTGTTGAGGGTTCTTCAAGATCACGTCGTCAAATATGCACACGCTGCGGTCGAGGCCACAACAAACGCCATGCACAAAGATTTATCGCCATTAGTGATGAAACATGTGTGGAAAGGACACGACGTAGGAAAAATGTAGTATTTGTCGAAGTGAAGAGCATACTGGAATTTGTGTCCTCAACGGCCTCGTGAGTAAGGATATTTGTTATATGCGATGATATTCGTTGTTTTGGATTTTGTCAATTATGTTGGATTTGGTTGAATATTGTTAGTTTTTGTGGATTATGTCGATTTTGTTGAATATTGTTGGTTTTGTTGAATTAGGGGATTCATTGGATTGTTGTTGGTTTTGTTGGATTATGTTGGTTTTTGTTGAATTAGGGGATTGGTTGGATTGTTGTTGGTTTTGTCGATTATGTTGGTTTTGTTGAATTAGGGGATTCATTGGATTGTTGTTGGTTTTTGTTGGATTATGTTGGTTTTGTTGAATTAGGGGGATTCAGTTGGATTGTTGTTGGTTTTTGTTGGATTATGTTGGTTTTTGTTGGATTATGTTAGTTGGATTCAGAAATTTTGTACCAACTTCTCATTTTAAACGTAAAATTCTGTGCCTACTTCAGGGGTACACGAGCGTGCACGAGGGTACACGAGGGTACACGGGAGTGCACGGGGGTACACGGGAGTGCACGATCGTGCACGACGTGCGATCGCAGCACGGGCGCACCCCGTGCAGGGTACACGCGCGCACGGCACACGCTTGCGCACGATCGTGCACGCCGCGCACGCGACCGTGTGCCGCACGATCGTGTGCCGTGCACGATCGCAGACAAGACACGATCGTGCCGCGGCGACGCACGATCGCACGGGCGCAGTACTGCTGCACGATCGTGCACGTCGTGCACGATCCGTACCATGCACGATCGTGCACGCCTGTGCAATCCCCTAATCCAACAAATTGGTTAATTGCAAATTCGGTTAATCAATCCAATTCAATCCCCTATTCGTTAATTGCAAATTCGACAAAACTATTAAACTTACAAACTATATATACATGTAAAAAGCGGGCGGCATAACCTCTAAAATATGGATAAGCCAACCCGCACTCAAAGAAATAGCCAACAACAAGCAATAACCAACAACAAGTAATATACAAAGAGGTCACGACCTCCACAACATATACATAGAGGTCACACCTCCAATACAAACAAAAATATCACTAACACGTATAAAAATTCTACAATATCCGTTATAAATACAAAAAGTCAAGGAAACTAATCAAAACGAGACAATGTCCATATCCTACGAGCTATCGTTTGACGTTGAATCGTATGTAACGCCGACTATGATGTAACCTCCGAGGTATACCGTGATGAGGCGATACATATGAGGCATGCAAAGACACCGCAACTCACCGAGTCTTTCTGCTCGAATCGCTGATCATGGGGCACCTCCGCCAATGTCGATGCTCATTGTGTGGCGTCCTCAATGGATTGTTGTTCCAAAATCCACTACCCTCATCGATCGAGGAAAAGCCGAATAATGGGCAACATCGGTAACGTCTCAACGCTCGAGAGTCGGGGTTGTCTGACGGTGAGTCGTACACCTCAAGAGTCCACTCAACGAGATATGCGAATCGTGATCCGGTTGATTGCCCGGCGCTACTGGATGGCTAGTATCTGCAACATTGATAATTTTAAAGTTTACATTCAATTGGATAGAAAAAATAGAAATGAGGTAATAAATTTACCGTGACAACAAGACAACCACGGTGCGCTATGCTCGCATCGCTTCCTCGCACCATCGCTAACAAGTCATCGGTACTTGCCATCGTGGATATGTGGTGTTTGATACCACCCTAAAGCCCATAGGATCATCTGGATGAAGCCAGGGTGAACTCACGCAAAAGCGCTTTGTCGCATAAATGAATAAATTTAGTCGGGAATAATTTAAGGACATTTCAAACTCCATAAGGACATTTAGTCGGGATCATCCGATTCAAACTTACATAAAATCCAATCGGTTGCTACAACGCATCGAGCTTCATCGACCGAGGGCAATAATACATTGCTGTGATGATGTGGGTTGATTATTTTCCAATGTATATACAAAGTGTACAACTCATAATCTAACACACATAAAAAAAGAACACCATTAATCAATTATAAATATATAAACAAAATTTGAATAAATGTTGTAATAAAGTACCTCGCCGTGAACTCGAGAACTGGTGGGTGATATGATCGAGCAGTTTTGAGTCATGACATCTTGATTCAAATTAGCCACGACAAAACATCCGGGCACCGCTAAAGACCTCGAAGGCCCTTGGTCGCGCCTCGGGTACCATACTCTACGGAGCTGCATGTGGGGTCTCCGATGCAACATCATCCCCACCATCGATGATCCATCACCTCGTGCACGATCGCTCTCGAGCCGCCGATCTCCGTGGTGGCGTGACTAGACTCTCGACGACCCGATCGTCGGTGGCTAATCTTGGGCCCTCCTCGATCGACCGCCGTGAAGCGGATCGTCGGTGGCTAATGTGAGGCACCTCCTGCGGATCGACCGCCGAAGCGGATCGTCGGTGGCTAATGTGAGGCACCTCCTGCGATCGACACGCCGTGAAGCGGATCGTCGGTGGCTAATGCGGGGCACATCCTCGGATCGACCGCCGTAGCGGATCGTCGGTGGCTAGTCGCGGGCCCTCCTCATGCCGGGAGGCCGAGCGCCTCGATCGATATGCTCAATAGCCGCCGAGCTCCCATGTGCGAGATATAGGGTACGAGATCTCGTCTCAAGATCTGCGCCCAAGAACTCCGCCAATTGCCGAACACACGCCGAGCCACTCGAGCTCTGAGGCCCTCTCCGAATCGTCGTCCACAATGGCACGACGGACGCCTCGATCCGGCGGCAATGGAGGCCTCGTCTAGTCGAACACTCGGCGTGTTCGCAGACACGTGGTCCGGCTCGCGCCTCATCATATCACGACGCTCGATCGCGATCGAGATCGCCCGGTCGACTCGGCTCAAAACCCGAGATGTATCTCCGCACTTCATCTTCCCACCGCCGCCACTCGCCGCATGATCGGGACATGCTCTGCGCCACCTGCGGGCACTTCTCTCACGCATGTGCACTTGCGCTGTCAGGGGGCTCGCCATGTCGCGCTCGCATGCCGCCCACAGCACAAACCGAATAGCCATCGGATCGCCTCGTATAGGCTCAAGTAGTATGCCTCGACAACTCGGTCTCGGCGGCTCCAAAGACACTGCGATGACATAAACGCTACAAAAACACATACACATTATTGATTATAATGTATTTAATAAATATACACAAATACTAAACATGAGATTAAAATTACCGTCAAAAAATCCAAGATATCTTGGTCTGGGACTTCCATGTAGTCCACATCAAGCATCTCGAACCGTATCTCACTTGTCTCGGCATCCACACATCGTCCTAAGTGGGGATGGCCTCATACGACCAAATCTGTAAGGCCCAAACAGACCATAGAAATGGTACGTCTTCCTCGAGCGCCACCTCGCTCGGGTGCCTCTTCACACATCAATCCCGTGACAGAGGACACGGAATGAATAGGAGCCCCAAGGAAAACTCGCCACATATCAAAATCCTCACCAACGCCCAAACCCATGGCTCGATGGCTTCCTATCGCGCAAAGGACGATGAGGTAAGCTACTAATATGAAAGCCGCCTTCAAGTAGTCTCATGGCATCATCACCCGACCGTTGTTTGATGAATCGGTGCATGAGCTCAAATAGTAGTCCTCCCACCTCAAACAACCTATGGAACATGCCGGTCGGGGAATCTCGTGCCTCAAGTTCGGATCAGGAAGACGGCCCAAAGCGCAATCCGGAGACCGTGGCAAACTCAATCATCCCAAATCAGATATCGGTTCCACATCGTGAAACCAAATCTCGAACTCCATGAAAACTAGGATCCACAATCTGTCGGGCCATCGAGTTGTGCGGCGCGATATTAGCGCTTTCCCTCTCCCGAGATGAAGAAGATGCCCAGCGACTCTGTCTAAATACGTCGATACATCCGCTGCTCTAGACATGTCCTCACCTCGGCTAATACATCAATTCGGATGTATTGGTTGATGCGTCCGCGTAGCCTTGCATATCGGGTCGTAACCACCTATAACGAGGTCAGAAATGCACAAGATTAATCGGATATACGAAGCGAAGTTCTAACAACAGTAATACACGTTCAAACCAACCGTAGTACACGGTCCCAACCGTGTACTCAATATCTGTGCGGTTGGGACCGTGTTACGAAGAACCGTGTATGGTTCTTCAAAGACACGGTCCCCAACTGTATCGAATAATAGTGTACACTGTTAGGACCGTGTCTTGAAGAACCATACGGTTCTTGATTACAGTCTAACAAATGCAGAATCTTAATACAGTTAGCACTGTCTTGAAGAACCGTGTATGGTTCTTGATCAGAGACACTGCTAACAGTGTACTCGAATCTCGTACCAGCTAGGGCCGTACACCAAATATCATTATTTTCACGAATTTCAACAACATAGCAATCGATTTTAATTTATAAGTTTCTAAACACACAAACTATCGAAATTTCATCACTATCGTGTCATACATAAAATTATCGTGTCGAACATGAAAACTATCGTGTACATAGTAAAACCAATTTTAAATGCACGATTACTCACCGGAGGTCGTGGTGCTCCTAAATCGGTCTTGGGAAGTTAGTCGGCCAGGCGGAAGGTCGACGGCGTGCTTGTGTCTTGTGGCGGTGATCGCTCGGCGTAGAAGCTTCTTCCGCCGTGGAGGAGCTCTCCTTCTTCCGCCGCTTGCTCGCCGCATCCCGGAGAACTGTGGATGCATATCCGTATCACTCGTGTTGTGGGTTTTGCTTGTTCGTGAGAGAGTTCGGTTTTTTCACCGTAGCACAATGCACGGTGAGTGAGTTCGATTTTTTTCTCGAGTTCGTCGGTGAGAGAGAGGCCGAGAGAGAGAGTCCGTGAGAGAGAGAGAGGCCGTGAGAGAGAGAGGCTGAGAGAGAGAGAGTCCGTGAGAGAGAGAGAGGCTGAGAGAGAGTCCGTGAGAGAGAGAGAGGCCGCCGTGAGAGATAGAGAGACAGAGAGATAGAGAGTCCGTGAGAGAGAGAGAGAGAAAACCATTTTTTTTACCTTTTTTTTTTAATTTATTCCAGGGATATTTTGGTCTTTTTAAGCCAAAATGGCTATAAAACTCATGTTTTTATGGACTAGGCTATAAAACTTGTACTCCTATTTTGTTTGGCTACTTATATACATTAGCACTTCTTTTGCTATAGCCTCTATCGAAAATAAAATTTGATTTCACATCTAGTTCAGGATTATAAATATATGTGATATTTAATAAAATAAAAAGACATGATTATTATATTTCATGAATTTTTACCCAATTTTTGTTTTTAATAAGTTTTATAAATTGTCACAATAATAATACCTTTATAGCGGGATAAAGCCGTATAATGAATTTCGACCTCAATACTTAATTTGACCTCGTTTCATGAGTGATATATAGTGTACACATCAAATTTTCTATCATTATGAAAAAAAAAAATCACGCCACATCATTTTTTGATCATCAGAAAAAAAAAAAAACTACATATTTACTTTACTACGAATTCAAAAATGGCATTACTAATAGGACAATTTATAAGATATGACCACAACCCAAATAAGGCCGATATTCTTAATTTTTTTTTTTATCAATTAACCAAAACAAACCACGTGCATTATTTTATTTATCTTAATTGAATATTGCAGTAGGAAATGGATAGCAATTTAAAGAGTAAATAGTTGAATAAAGGAGGGAGACATAAACTATATCCATATTATAATTGACAAATATTGACTCTCATATACTATGACTAAGCATAAATTTAAAATATTAGAAAGGTCACATTTTGTCATTCTTATAATAATTCAAAATATAAAAATCTTATTAGCATGATATGTACTCCTCAATTCAACAAAAGCTTGTATTGCTTTTAATAGCATATGTTTTAATAAATTGTAATACATGTAAAATAGTGGAGAGATAATAAATGAAATAGATTAATGGATGATGGGATGAAAATATGGGTCATGAAGATAATAAATGAATATATTAATGATAATAAGAATAAAAATGTGGATCATGTGTAATTTTTTTTGTAAATAAGTGGATAGGTTGATGGTAAAAATGATAGAGTTGATGTTTTCCAATAATGAAAATGCAAACTTTTTTTTGTGTGTGTGTGTTGGCCTAGTGGTAGAGTGGTTAATGCCCGAGGCCAAAGGTCTCGGGTTCGAGTCCACCGTGACGCAGCCTTTAAAATTTCTGTATTAATTGACCCAAAAAAAAAAAAGAAAAAAAAAAAAAGAAATGCAAACTTTTGATTAATGAATCGAATATAAACGAAATGCAAGCTTTTAATGGATGGAGAGGGTAACATTTATGTGGCAATATATAAGATCTCTAGGCTACCACCTTCAAATAAAGTAGTAAAACTATTAAACTAGTATTGAAAATATGGTTAGATATATTAAAATACACAAACTATGGGGTGGTTTTCGTTTCATACACAAACATCTAATTTTCTCATAAGTTCATGAAACTTTAGACGGTTTTCAATTTTTTCGGGATTTTTAATTTTTCCCAGACAAGAAGGACAGTTTATTGTAAGATAGATTCAATACTTTAATACTCAATGAGAACTTGAAGTTTTGTGAGAAGATTAAAAAATCACTCTGTTAAGCATGAAGGATTTTAATTTGGGTGACAAAGTTTTGAAATTTATTTAAACTTGAGAGTAGGGGAGAGCAAAAAACCGAATCGAAATTAACGATTTGGTTCGATTTGTACAGTAAACGGTTTGGTTCGGTTTCAAAATTTTGAAACCGAAATTAATTCGGTTCGGTTTCGGTTTGGGAAAAAAAATTAGGTTTTCAAACCGAACCGCCCGAATTTTTATTATATATATATATATATTATGTTATTTATATTAATTATAATTTAAATTCGGTTAAAACCGAACCGAACCGAACCAAAAAGAATATTTTTGTTCGGTTCGATTCGGTTTGGATATGTAAAACGGTTTGGTTTGGGTTTTAAAAAAAATCGGTTTTCGATTTTTCGAGTTGGTTCGATTTTGAACCGAATCGTCCGAATGCTCACCCCTACTTGAGAGAAAAGAAATCCTTTTAAAAAGAGTCGTCCCACTTAATATTGTGAATGCATGCGTGGAAATTAACTGCCCACATCATGCCATGTTAGATCGAATTTGATTGAAATTGTAGATAGTGTAAAAATGATTTTTATTTTTTTTTAAATTTATACTTCATTCATCTATCAAAAGTTTGCATTATTTTTTATGGCATGAGTTTTAATAAATCGTAATGAATGTAAGTTAGTGAAGATAATAAATAAATAGGTTAATGAGTGGTGAGATTAAAAAGTGGGCAATGAAGATAATAAATGCATATATTAATAGATACTGAGAGTAAAAAATGGATCATTATGATTGTTTTTAAATAAATGAATAGATTAGAGTAGAAGTTATAGAGTTGATGTTTTTGAAAATAAAATATAAGTTTTTGATGGATGAATCGAAAAAAATTAAATGTAAATTTTTGATGGAGAAATAAAATATATTTTATCATAAAATTAAAATATATGTTTAAAATGAAAGTAACACCAAAATTCATATGCTTATATGGTAGAATATTATATTGCTATTGTAATATACTTTAAGAGAGGGTATGATGAAATCTAATATGGAAGAAAAGATCATGATAATTATGAACATTCGTTATTGTCTTTGGAAATTAAAACAATGTATATATATCATTAAGAATGGAGAGTAGGTCGGTGGTCGGTGGGCGGATAGATACCGTTGTGACTTGACTTTCGGACCCCTCTGCACCCCACTCCAACCATTAACGATTTTGGTAAATTGACTGCCGCTGCTTTTGAGCGTGTGCCTTTGGGTGGGCCACCTTCTGTTTTCATTATGTCAAGTATATGTATTTTTCTTGTTATTTTCTTATATTTTTACTGTGTTATGTAATATCTATCATTCCTTAGTTTCAGGTTTGTTCAGCATATTTTTCGATAAGATAAAAAATTGATTTTTTGTTATGATGGTCCGGCCGACACGAAACCCTAGGTGTTGTGAAGAATGTTTTATGATGAGTTCATAATAATTAAGTATGTAGGTTTTCGATCACCCACGAAGGTTTGGTACTCAGATAAAGTTATTGAAAAATCGAGCTTTTAAAAGGTCTTTTAAAAGTATATCATGTTCATAGTCGTTGTGTTCAGTATATTATTGCGAGTCAATGGGTACCAAGTTTGCTTTGTTTTTGGAGTCCGTTTGTGAAAGTTGCATCGGTCTTTATATTTTCAAAAATGTCACTTGCATGCGCCTATGCGACTACCCGCTTTCCCTATAAATAGAGGCCCGCGCCTTCATTTTCAACGTTCATTTTCGCGTGTCATTGTGTTCTGGAAGAGCGAGCAGCCAAGTCTGCCGCGGTTACTGGAGGAGTGAGGATCGGCCGGGAGGATTCTAGGAGGCGCCATTGTCTTCTTTGCCCACCACCGCCGATCAACCCGCAGAGTGCCTTCATTTTCATTTTATCTTTTCTTATTTTGGATTTAGTCTTTTCGTAGATAGCATAGCGTAGAACTCGGGTCTCTAAAGGGACGAGGCGAGGAAACGGCTGGAGGTCGGCCAAAATCGCCACCGCGTGTTGTTGGCACGATTTAGTGGCCGACGGGTTCGATCGATCTTATTTTCGTTAGGAAAATAAATGCGCAATGAACACGAGGATTAACATGGTTCGATCTTTGAATTAGATCTCGTCCGGAGCGAGAGAGTATGTGTATTGAATGCGTGAAGCGATTACAAAGTGTGTAGATGATCCTCCTCTCTAATCTAGCCTCTATTTATATACCATCAAGTTGAGTTTGACTCTAATTCAAATTGAGTTTAACTCTAATACAAATTGAGTTTGACTCTGTCTGAGTCTTCTCTCATAAGGATTCTTTTAGATATGCATCCGAATCTTCTCGTCTCCAATTGCGATTAGAGTTGTAGTTGGTCGAGGAGTCTTCTTGGGCGAACTCACGTGGGCGAGCTTAATGTCGAGGCCCATTTATATTGGATCTCGATGCTTGGGCGATGGTGGGCGTATCTATCACATCCTCCTCCAAAAGACGTAGAAGTGAGGTCGTAATGGAGGGACAATGGAGTGCATCTGGTCTTGTCGAGTTGTATGTCGCCGCTTCCATACCGCCGAGGTGTTCTGCTGAAGTCGTATGTTGCTTGGCTTCACCCTGCCGGGCGTTCACGACCAGATGTATGCCGCTTGGCCGCCGAGGTATTCGCCGAGTCGTATGTTGCTTGGCACATACAGCCAGGCGTTCGCCGGTCATATGTCGCACGGCCGCCTGCGCCGGCATTCTGCCGTCGTATGTCGCTTGGCCAGCCTACCGAGGCGTTCGCCCGAGTCGTATGTTGCTTGGCTTCACCGGCTGGGCGTTCGCCGTCGTCGTATGTCGTTTGGCTTAGCCAGCGCTCGTCAAGTCAGTCGTCGCTGGCTTCGCCTACCGGTGCTTTCTACCGAGTTGTATGTCGCTAGCTTCGCCTGTTGAGGTGTTCGCGCGGTCGTCGTCACTGGCTTCGCCGCCGGTGTGTTCGAAGTCATGTCGCTGGATTCGCCTGCCGGCGTTACGCCAAGTCGTGTCGCTGGCTTTACCTGTGGGCGTTCGCGAAGATGTATGTTGCTCGCTTTGCCTGCCGAGGTGTTACGCCAAGTCGTGTCGCTTGCTTCCCCCGCCGAGGCGTTACGTGCGCGCATTTAAACGAAGGTAATTCATCCTCGAAATAAGCGAAGGTATAGGTTCCTTTTGTCGAGTTTTATCTATATAATTCGTCCTCGTAATTAAACGAAGGTAGTTCATCCTCCTTAGAGGGTAGTTCGTCCTTCTTAGAGGGTAATTCGTCCTCCTTAGAGGGTATTGTTCATCCTCCGTAGAGGGTATTTATCATCCTCCGTAGAGGGTATTGTGGAAAAGGTGGCATGCATAAGTGACAAATGAAATATGCAAGATGGATGAAGTAAATAAAGAAAATATTTTATTAATGAGACACGACGCATCGGATAAATGGACGAGCTTATATGACTCTTTCCGAGGACTTCTTTAATTCGGTATGGTCCTTCCCATGTGGTCTCTAACTTGCCGAGCTTTGCGGCTTCTTGACTTCGTTACTTGATGCGAGGTCGCCTACTTGACATTGTAGGGTTTGACACTGGTTATAATACCGAGCTACTTGTTGCTTGTCTCGAGCTTCTCTAATGTGGCGAGGTCTCTCTCTCGATTCTGCCGGATTATCGGTTTCCTCGATCATCCTCTTTCTTCTTTACGTAGGAGGGTTCCACCTTGTCAGCTTCACGCTTTCTCCTGTCCGCTTTATTTGCCTTGGCGAACCGATCTGCTATGCGTCACAGCTCCGACGCGGTGCGAGACTCGTACTTGACGATCTCCTTGTATAGGGCCTCAGGTAAATGCCGTTTTGGAAAGCCGAGATAATGAGGAGGTCGTCTACATCCTCGACTTTTAGGCTCTCCTTATTCTTCAAGCAGATCTAGGTCAGTTCGTAGATTTTTCCCGTTTGCTTCAGCTGAGAAGTGGATAGTGCGGGGGCTCGGCATTCCGATCTCTGCAGGGATTACTGCTCCGGTTTCATACACCAAACTGTAGGGTGTTTCTTCGTCAGATGTCCGAGGTGTTGTACGGTACGACCATAAGACCTGCGGTAAATTTTCTACCCAATTGCCCTTGGCTCGGTCGAGGTGAGTTTTGAGGCCTTTTACAATTGTCCTATTGGTGACTTCGGTTTGACCATTTGCTTGAGGATGGGCCACCGAGGTGAACTTTTGTTGGATTCGAAGCTCGTGACACCACTCTTTGAATACCTTATCCGTGAACTGTGTCCCATTATCCGAAATGAGGATATTAGGGATGCCGAAGGGACACACGATGTTCTTCCGAGACGGTTGAGGCGTTTTGCTTGTGATTCTCACCAAGGGTTCGGCTTCCACCCACTTTGTGAAGTAGTCGATCGCGACAATCAGAAATTGAAGCGCCACGGAGCTTTGCGAGAGGGACCTACAATATCAATCCCCCATTGCATAAATAAATGCTCAATGAACACAGAGAATTAACGTGGTTCGATCTTTAAAATAGATCTACATCTACGGAGCAAGAGAGAGTATATGTGTATTGAGAGTATGAGAAGCGATTACAAAGAGTGTAGATCAAGTGATCGATCTGAGTGTAGATGATCTTTCTCTTCTATTCTAGCCTCTATTTATATACCATCAAGTTGAGTTCGACTCTGATTCAAATTGAGTTTGACTCTAATACAAATAGAGTTTGACTCTAATACAAAGTCTTCTCTCATAAGGATTCTTTTAGATATGCATCCGAATCTTCTACGTCTCCAATTGCGATTAGAGTTGTAGTTGGTCGATGAGTCTTCTTGGGCCGAACTCACATGGATCGGGCTTAATGTCGGGCCCATTTATACTAGGCCTGATGCTTGGGCCAAGTAGTTGGGTCGTATCCTATCATATCTCCCCCCAAAAAGACGTAGAAGTGGGGTCGTGATGGAGGGCGGTGGTTGGCGACGCCGCGCGGGAATTCGTAGTCCGCGGTGGAGCACGTCTGATCTACCGAAGTTGAATGTCGCTTGCTTCGTCCCGCCGAGGTGTTACGCCAAGTCGTATGTCGCTGCTTCGGCTGTGAGGCGTTCGCGAAGTCGTATGTCGTTGGCTTTACCCGCGGCGAGGCTGGGATGCGGTGAAGAAGGAGCAGGCGGCGGCCGAGGTGGCGAGCGCCGAGGTCGGCCGGCGGAGCCCGAGGCGGAGGTGGCCATGTCGGGGCCGAGGCGGCGGGCCGAGGCGAGGTCGACTGCGGAGGCTAAGGTGGAGCCGGCCATGTCGGGAGGTCGGGCGGGCGAGGGAGGTTGGCCTCGGGCCGAGGTGAGGTCGACTGTGGAGGCCGAGGCGAAGGTGGCGGGCGGCGAGGTCGGCTGGGAGGTGGTTCGTCCTTGTATTTAAACGAAGGTAATTCATCCTCGAAATAAACAAATGTAGTTCGTCCTCAGTATTAAAGAAAGGTAATTCATCCTCGAAATAAATGAGGGTAGTTAGTCTTAGATTAAACAAATGTAGTTAGTCCTTGTATTAAGCGAAGGTAATTAGTCCTCGAAATAAATGAGGGTAGTTAGTCCTCGTGATTAAGCGAAGGTAATTAGTCCTCGAAATAAGCGAAGGTAGTTAGTCCTCGTGTTAAGCGAAGGTAATTAGTCCTGAAATAAGCGAAGGTAGTTAGGTCCTCAGATTAAACGAAGGTAATTCATCCTCGAATTAAGCGAAGGTAGTTAGTCCTCGTGATTAAGCGAAGGTATGGGTTCCTTATTTGGCAAGAAGTATCGCTAGGGGTGGTCCCTCACACGCGTTTAGATCTCCTCCTTAGGGGTATAGTTAGTCCTCAGAAGAGGTATAGTTAGATCCTCAGAGGGTATTGTTTATCCTCCGTAGAGGGTATTGTTAATCCTCAAGTAGAGGATATTGTAGAAAAGGATATAGTATGCATAAGTGATAAATGAAATATGCAAGCATATGAAGTAAATAAAGAAAAGACTTTATTAATGAAAACGACGATTAGGTATTTGCTTCTTTGGATAAATGGGCGAGCTTATATGATCATTTTCCGAGGACTTCTTTAATTCGATATGGTCATTCTCTAACTTGCCGAGCCTTGCAGCTTTACTGACTTCGTTACTTTGAAGTGCGAGGTCGCCTACTTGGAATTGTCAGAATTTGACACGCTGGTTATAATACCGAGCTTCTTTAATGTAGGCGAGGTCTCTCTTCTCGATTTCTGTCGGGATTCCTACCTCGGTTTTCTCGATCATCCTCTTTCTTCTCTGTCAGAGGGTTCCACCTTGTCAGCTTCACGCTTCCTCCTGTCCGCTTCGTCTGCCTTGGCGAACCGATCTGCTATCTTGTAGCTCAAGCCTTGACGCTTGGGCTCGTGATTGACGATCTCCTTGTATAGGGCCCCAAGTAAGATGCCATTTTGGAAAGCCGAGATAATGAGGAGGTCGTTCACGTCCTCGACTTTTAGGCTCTCCTTATTTAACCTCGTCATGAAGTCGCTGATGGATTCACCTCGGCCTTGCCTCACAGTGAGGAGATGAGCCGATGTGGTCTTGGACTCGGCTTTTTGGAAGAACCTTCGATCAAAGGCTTCCATTAGGTCGCGGTAAGAACCAAAACTCCCGAGAGGTAGACCGTCGAACCACCGGCGGGCGTTGTCGATCAGTAACTCCGGGAAGAGTTTACACATGTGGATGGTATTGAGGCGTTGGTTGATCATGTTATACTGGAATTGTGAAAGGAAGTTTTGCGGATCCCTCAGTCCGTCATAGAGGGCGATGCCCGACATCCTGTACTTTTCCGGGAGGAGAGTGTTGAGTATCTCGTCTGAGAAAGGGGTAATTATCTTCCCGTATCCATCGAATCCGCCTCCCGGAGTGCGATGCGGAGTTCGTCGGCCGAACTCATTTTGGTGATGGGGATCGACCTTGCGGTGATCGCGACGTCCTGTCCCGCGCTGCTCGTCCCTAGCACGGTCGGTTTGGGCCCCAACCCGTGTAGAGGTATGAGCACCTATCATCCGGAGGCTAGGGGATTCACCTCGCTGTGCCGCTTCGTGCTTCGATGAGGCTTCGGCGTCCTTGTCTTCGTGATGATGCCGACCTTGTTCTCGGCTAATGTACTGGAGGAAGCTCTCCTTGTTCTTTTCAAGGAACCCTTTAACTGCCTCGTCAAGGTTTAACTATGGTGCTAGGGGTTCCTCTCGGTTGCTGTTGCGACCTCCCTCGCTACGGTACTCTTCTTCTTCATGTAGGATGGGATGGCCTTGCTCGTCGAGACTTTGGACATGCCCTTCGGGGGTCGTATCTCTGACCGGGCTTTTCCCAAGCCGAGCTCGGCGCGTTCTGCCGCCGTTGTTGCTGTTGTTGCCGGTAGCGGCTCTAAATGTAAGACTTCTTGTATTCATCGTCGTGATTGATTTCTTGTAAACAAAGGTTGATCGAAAACACAGAATTTCGTTTCCCACAGACAGCGCCAGTGATCGATCTTATTTTCGTTAGAAAATAAATGCGCAATGAACACGAGGGATTAACGTGGTTCGATCTTTGAGTTAGATCTACGTCCACGGAGCAAGAGAGTATATGTGTATTGAATGCGTAAGAAGCGATTACATAGTGTGTAGATGATCCTCTCCCTCTCTAATCTAGCCTCTATTTATATACCATCAAGTTGAGTTTGACTCTAATTCAAATTGAGTTTGACTCTAATATAAATTGAGTTTGACTCTAATACAAAGTCTTCTCTCATAAGGATTCTTTTAGATATGCATCCGAATCTTCTAAGTCTCTAATTGCGATTAGAGTTGTAGTTGGTCGAGGAGTCTTCTTGGGCCGAACTCACGTAGGCCGAGCTTAATGTCGGGGCCCATTCATATTGGGTCTGATGCTTGGGCCAGTAGCTGGGCCGTATCCTATCAGGGCCATTTTTTGGCTATGGCCATTTAGCTTTTGAGTTCCAGGCTATGTGTTCTTCTAGCGTACTGGTTCATCTTTTTTCGTTTTTCGTGTTTTTACATGTTGGGATGTTTTTCGTCGTTTTGAGTTTCTAAAGGAAGTACATGCCCGGGTTACCCTATCGACATGGCTTATCATTCCATGTTCCTTGAAATGCATATTGCTTATGTTGTCATTTTCATGCATCGGTTAAGGATGGTTTATCCTAGATCTGAGGATAGACATCAAGTTTTGAAGCTTCTTCACTATTAAGTTTTATATCATCTTTCACGCATGCATATTTTCAAGGTATCCCTTTATAGATTTCAATGCCCTGAACATTTTTTCCTTCTGCATCGAGTGGATTTGAAAACCCGGATGTTGCCAAATATGGGTTCCGAAAGTCGAAAAATCCTGTTTTGCTCTGATATACGTTTTAATCACATTGTTGCTTTGCTTCATGGGATATGACTCCAAAAGTTGTTCCGTGTTATTACCAGATACCTACTAGTGCAATCAGTGAGGTTGTTGGATCTGTGGATCTCTCCCGGTAGATGTTTACGTTAGTATAGGTTGGGTTATATATGCTTATTTTGAGTTATTTACTCTGATATTTCAAAATCAAACACATTCATACCGTGAATATATTTTAACGAAGTTATTTCCGTTCCCTACTGCGAGATTTGGTTCCATTATGGTTGTGCACGGATATCTATTCAGTGGGTTGATCGCAATCTTGAGTATTGATCGAAAGGGGATAGACCCTGAAATGAGTGGTTATGGTTTGGAAGGGGATAGACCCCGAAAGACCACATGAATTAGCCGGCTGAATACGTTTCGGGTGAGCCGACTAGATACGTTCCGGGCGTGGACTGACTGGATATGTTCCGGGCCGAGATATTGTGAAATTTGGTTGGATCGTTAGGTAAGTCGAGATTGAATCCGTAGGTAAAGACCCGGATTGTGATGAGAATAACAGTAATAACGGGGTAACACAAGGAAAATAGATTTTTGCTTACTTAGAAGTGAGTTTATGTTTTGAAACCTTCTAAGGTAAGTGTTTTGAACACAGTTATCATGGATTTGTTTTATGTTACAAAAACCAACTGAGTGCGTTTGTACTTACCCAAAAATCTTTTCAAATATTTTTCACAGATGGAGGAAGGCTGGACGGGCGACACTGAGAGGTAGCACTACGGGTCCCTTCATATCTCCTGCTTACGCGATGCTTTGTTATGTATATGTATTGTTGTTGTTGTTGTTGTTGTTGTACTCCTGTCCCTTGTTTCTCTCTTTGATTTGCGAACAAGTTTTGCTATGATGTTGTTATATTGTGAGTCTCTATAAGAGCATGCTATGTGGTTGATCGATCTAGACTGAACATGACGTAATGCTATCTTGTTTTTGTGCATTACAAGTATGATTTGGATTCTGGCTGGACGTCTTTAGCTTCACTTCCTCTCAGACAAAGGACATGTCTAAACTAAGTACATCTCCCTAACTGATGAGATGACTAACTGATATAGCATTGATAACTATTACTGGTATATATAGATATATCTTTTCAGTTAGCTTATGAAATCTGATCAAAATAATATTTCGATCCCAAATTTTCAAAATATTCATTATTCACGAGTGATATTAGTTAGTATATATTATGGGAGTGTTTGGCTACGCTTATTTTAGAGAGCTTATAAGCTCCAATAGCTTATAAGATGTTTCAAGAGCTTATAAGAGATAATGTTTCAAGAGTTTATAAGTTGTTAAAGTGTTTGGATAATTGATCTTATAAGTTAGAGAAAGAATCGTGGGTTAGAGATAAAATTGATGAGAGGTGAGGTTGGTAGTGTATATATAGAAAATAACAAACTATAATAATGATATTTTAGAAAATTTATGGTTGCTTATAAGCTTATGAAGAAATAAGTTAGGGTTGAGCAACTTATTTTTAGGGGAGCTTATAAGCTGTTGGAGTTTATTTTCACAGCTTATAAGTTTTCAGGAGTTTATTTTGTCAAACACTTTGCAACAGCTTATAAGCTCCTAAATAACTTATAAGTTGTTTTAAAAAGCTTATAAGCTCAGCCAAACACACTCTATTATCTCATAGAAAGTGCAGACGGTATAACCTAAAACCTTATAACACATAAAATAACTAATTTTCTTTTGCCTTCACTCAATTGCTCCCATGCATGATTACGAAAAGACCGGTAAATATATGGTGTGTATTTAGTATATTAATATTTTATGCGTCTTACTATCAATTCGTTATTGTAATACTACTTTCATCACGTTTTAAGTGGTTTATTGTTTTTGGACATATAGATTAAAGATGATTATAATTTGTATATAAAATAATGTGACTTACATAATTCAAAGTATTTTTGTGTGAAAATATTTACCTTTTGGATATGAACCACTTAAAACAATCAAAAATGAATACAAACCATTTTGATAAGAACAAAGGAGTAATATGTATTTAAAATAAAATATCTTATAATATAATGAATCATAATTAATATTATAACAAGAAATAGTTTTCATAAACTACATACGTTATTTTGATTTTATCAATCCTAATAATCTATTATTAACTAATAAAACAAAAAATTTAATGCCTAAAATAATTATATACTCTAATCAAGTGTAATGACCCCTAATTAGTAAATACAAAAATAAAATTAAAATACAAGAAATTATAAATAGAAAAATATTTTCAAAAAGATAAAAAAAATAGTACACAGACCAAAAAGCAAATATAATTTTTCCAAAAGTTTATGTTGTAAATTTCGACATAAAATACGATAAATATAAAAATAATCATAGTCGGTTGGTAATTTATTTAATTTTTTTTTCCGGAAGGTCGGGGTTTAAAATATAAAAAGAAATATGAAAATATTCTCTTCTGCGTAGCCTCCACGTATTACCTCTCCTATAAATTCTTGCCGCCTTTGCATTAGAATTATCAAATACCCTTTCTCAAACCCATCTAAAAAAAAAACACAAGTTCTCACATTCATGGCTGCCGCACTTCTCGTCGGACCACCGGAAATCTATCAACAGCAACCCAAATCCGCCGCCACCAACATCAAAACCACGGGCGATGCATTTGTCGATCTTATAGTAGCAGGCTTCAACAAAGCAGCAACCTACCACCCACCGCCGAGGGGCCTGACGGAAAACCGCTCTCCGACGTTTCTATCGACGGGGAATCCCTGTTTGGATTTCTTCTTCCACATCGTTCCAGACACGCCGCCGGAATCCCTAACCAACCGCCTGAAGCTCGCGTGGGATCAAGATCCTCTCAAGGCCCTGAAGCTCGTCTGCAATCTCCGCGGAGTCAAAGGCACCGGCAAATCCGATAAAGAAGGGTTCTACACCGCCGCGCTGTGGCTTCACGATCATCACCCCAAAACCCTCGCTGGCAACGTGGCTGCTTTCGCCGATTTCGGCTATTTCAAGGATTTGCTGGAGATCCTCTTCCGCGTTCTGGAAGGGGCCGAAGCGCGCAAATTGGCGAAACAGATGGGAGAACTCTGGAAATCTCGCACGCGGAAGGGAGAAGAGGCGTCAAATTCTCAATTGATACGGCGGCGTTTCATGGCGTAAAGATATCGACCCCTGAAGAGAAAAGGATCGAGAGAGCAAAGAGGGTGGTAGAGAGGTTTAATCATGACGCCAATTTCAAGTTCTTACACGACCAAATCTCTCATCTCTTTGCGCAGCGGTTGAGATCGGATATGGAGATGTTGAAATTGGGGAATTTGAACAAAATCAGCCTCGCTGCGAAATGGTGCCCCTCTCTCGATTCGTCCTTTGATAGAATCACGCTGCTGTGCGAAACCATAGCGAAGAAGGTTTTTCCGAGGGCGGAATGTGGAGAGTATGAAGGGGTGGAGGAGGCGCATTACGCGTATCGCGCGAGGGATCGTTTGAGGAAGGAGGTGCTGGTGCCGCTGCGTAGGGCGCTGGAACTGCCGGAGGTTTACATCGGAGCCAACAATTGGGGCTCTCTGCCTTACAACAGAGTGGCGTCTGTTGCTATGAAAATATACAAGAGTAAATTCTTCAAGCACGACGAGGAAAGGTTTAAGGAGTATCTTGAGAAAGTGAAGTCGGGCAAAGCCACGATTGCTGCCGGTGCATTGCTTCCTCATGAGATAATCGCTTCTTTGAATGATGAAGGCAGCGTGGCTGCTGAAGTGGCGGAGCTTCAGTGGAAGAGAATGGTGGAGGACATGGCCAATGTTGGGAAATTGAGCAATTGCCTTGCAGTCTCTGATGTTTCTGGGAGCATGTCAGGTATTCCTATGGAGGTCTCGGTGGCGCTTGGGTTTTGGTGTCGGAGTTGAGTGAGGAGCCATGGAAGGGAAGCTCATCACTTTCAGCCAAAACCTCAGCTTCAAATAGTGAAAGGGAAAGCTTGAAATCGAAGACTGAGTTTGTTAGGAGAATGGAGTGGGGGATGAACACTGATTTCCAGAAGGTGTTTGATGTGATACTGCAAGTGGCGGTGAAGGGGAAGTTAAAGGCTGATGAGATGATAAAGAGGCTGTTTGTGTTCAGCGACATGGAATTTGATCAGGCGTCGCTCAACCCATGGGAGACGGATTATGAGGCGATCGTGAGGAAGTATAGAGAGAAGGGATATGGAGAGTGTGTGCCGGAGATTGTGTTTTGGAATTTGAGGGATTCGAGGGCGACGCCGGTGCCGGCAAACCAGCCAGGGTTGGCGCTTGTGAGCGGCTTCTCAAAGAATTTGATGAAAATATTTCTTGAAAAGGGTGGAGTGATGGATCCGTTGGCGGTGATGGAAGCTGCAATCTCTGGTAAAGAATATGAGGAGCTGGTTGTCCTGGATTGAGGGATATATGACACGAGTGTGAGATAGGTGTGTAAAAAAATAAAAAATCATGTAATATCCCATGGCATGGATTTTTGTTAGGAATGTGAAAAATTGATTACTTGATGTCACTTTAGCTAATCACTCTACCACTAGATCAATATACGCATATAAGATTGTGCTTTCTTTATGTGTGTGATCTGGAAACATGATTCTACACACATTGAATTGCATTGAGAGTGTGTTTTCTTTGTGTGTGGGATCTGGAAACATGATTCTACACTTAGGGGGTGTTTGGTTAAGTTTATTTTAGAGAGTTTATAAGTTCCAAGAGCTTATAAGATATTTCAAGAGTTTAGTAATGTCTTAAATGCTTATAAGTTGTTAAAGTATTTGGATAATTGATCTTATAAGCTAGAAAAAGAGTCGTGAGTTAGAGAGAGAAAAAAAATCATAATTAAAGAGATAAATTTGACGAAATGTGAAGTTGAAAGTGTATGTGTAGGAAATAACGAATTATAATAAAGTTATTTTGGTAAATTCATAGTTGCTTATAAGTTTATGAAAAAATAAGTTAGTGTTGACCAACTTATTTTTAGGGGAGGTTATAAGCTATTAGAGCTTATTTTCATAGATATAAGCTGTTTAGGTGTTTATTTTATCAAACATTTTGTAACAGTTTATAAGCTCATAAACAACCTATAAGCTGTTTTAAAGAATCTATAAGCTCAGCCAAACACCTCTTAGTGAATTGTAAGTACATAAATCTTAATCATTACTAATTTCAGCCCTCTTCTACTTCTCTTTCAAAATTAAATGTAAATGAGAAAGAAAAAAACAGCCAGTGTGGGTGTATAAATATTTTAAAGCCGACTAATACTTTGAAGTCGGAGTTGACCGACCGACTTCGATCCACTTATTACTATATTTATGATAGTTACAGATATAGAAATATTTTAGTTGATAATGTTAATTTTTATAATAAATAAATGTTGGGTAAGTTTTATTGAATTTGACTATGTCGCAGGAATATTTTAAGTGAAAATTTAAACAATTAATTAGTCATATAATCTCTTGAAAGTCTATAAAGTTGACTTGGTAGATTTGAATGTCAATATGTTAGAATAACATGAAGTTGATTAATTTAAATAAAACGAGTGCTAAACTGAACTCATCATTCACTTTTATAAGGTTGTGATATTTCTGGTTTCATTATACACGTTAATTATCCTAATAATTGTAACATTTATAAATCATTTTGTGCATTTTGTATCATTTAAGTTGACGATGGTAGATTCATGTAGAGCCTAAATGATCTTAGTTGTGCTTATTCAACAACTAGACTCAATAGAGGCTCAGTAATAAATTGTCTTTCTAACCTGCGTTAATGTCATTATCTTAAGTAAAACGTCCAAATTTGAATGTGTTCCTACTACTACTACTACTACTACTACTACTACTACTACTACTATTATTATTATTATTATTAAGAATGAGGTATTTTTACCTATTTTGAGCCCAATTAGGAGACCTAATGTGATTTTAATTACTTCAATAGATATAGATACCCTAGAAAAGCTCTATCCAAGAACTTTTGCTACTTTATTTCAAAGCTTTATCTACTTGGAGTTTTTAGAGACAAATTGAAGAGAATCCACAATTGCACCCATACACTTACATTGTGAAAATAAATATCGAACACAAGGACAAAATACTATCGAAATCCACATTTTGCGATGGCCCAGTTAGAGGCCCAAGATTAAGGCCCATCACCAGAGGCCCATACGATCTTCCCATATCAGAGCTGATAAAGACATATATGCGCAATGCTTATGGTGAAACAGAAGTCAGACCTGACTCCGAAACCACCTCTAAGCTAGAACTCATTTGTCATAGTCCCACGACCAGCTGCAAACACACATACCCACTAAATTTAAGTGCACACTACTCATGACACGTGAATCTAGGAGCACTACTCACCATGGTTAGCATCATTACTAAGGGCATGTACCTATTTTCCAAGTACCACTACACCTTAAATAGGGTACGTAAACTGAACACACATACTTACAAGTGCTAGCACTCTTATACGAGACTCTCATACATACAACTCTCTCATACAAACTATAACTTGAGTGTCAGAGTATTTTCCAGGAACCTCTCGGGGCTTGTTGCAAGGCTTCCACCGTTCATCACACGGATTACCTGAGAAATATATTCAACAACATATTTATTTTCTTGATCACCTTCGATCCATTTATCAAAAGGTAATATATTTTGTGGGTCTTGACCGAGATCTAACAATTGGTGCTATCTATGGAAAACTTAGGCTAAGATATCGATGTTTCCTTTAAATTTTCATAACTGCATGCTGGAAATTAGCAGTGTATATATATGGTCAAGTTTTTAGGAAGCTACTTTGACCAAGATTTGAGTGATGTAACATTCAATTTTATAAAATTAAATGATATATGATCGATCTACGTTTGGAGTAGATGATTGTGGTATATTCATATTCTCAAATCCGATTTTTGATGAGTAAGAAATAGTGAATCGAAATTGGTCACTTAAACATGGAGTTATATGATTAAGGGGATAAGCATAGATTAATAAATTAATATACCACATTTATTAATGTATCTTCATCAATTGTCTATATAGTATAATTATGTACACATATGATGGGCAAGAAAGTCCACGCGCGTGACCGTTGCCGCCCGTCGGCACCCGCGCCTGGTGCTCGGCCCTGGCCCCAACTCCGGCTCCGACTTCGTGGTCCGTGGTCCGAGTTTGTGGACTTAGATCTTGGCAATTGATCTTTTATGCTATTCTTTGGACTATTCGTGGGCCTGGTTCATGGCCCAATACCTATCTTTGGATCATCGTTTGATCGAGCCCAAAGTTGGAGTTGGTCTGAGGTCCAACTCGTGTGGCCCAATCTATTCGACCTGCTGTGTACTTGAAGAGACATCCAGATACATCGAATGGACCTAGATGTACGTGCTGTCCAGATTCATCGTAACTTTCGATAACGTCTCGATATGACGGCTATGTGGAAAACGTAGGTATAACTCATACCTTGTCTCTAGAAATTGTTGGATTTGTATCTTTGGGCGGTTTGGTTGAACTTGTATACAATGATTCTGTTACCACTATTACAATCTCTATCTGAATTGTTTACTTGATTGCATATGTATGTCCATTTATCTCATATATAAGTTAGATCATACGATTGTGTTGTAGATCACGAAGTCGTATGATTGGTCGCTTAATGAGATATAAAAGAATCACACCGAGACAACTTGAGGGCGATTTGTCGGTATAGGTGCGGTATAGATAAGAAGTGACTTGACTTAGTTGCTTGTCTATCTTGATGCGTCTCGGCGTATTGATGGATCACGATGAGATGAGTTCTTCTATCGGCCGTCGTGAAGAACCTAGATCTTGTCTGTTTGATTAATTCATTTTGATTATAACGTGTGCAATTAATTAATTGTGGATTTATCGTTCATCGTGGCTCGTTTTTTATTTTTGTCGGATTTTATTTTTCACCACGAGAAAATCCGTGGTTAGATTATAATTTTTCTTGTAAATCTAATGCGTAAAGAGGAACGGTCAAGAACACGAAGAACGAGGCGATGGAAAACACGTCGGAAACCAGCGCACGGTGAGGCACGACGAGGTGCAGCCCTAGCGCACAGACCCGTCGGCAGCTCGTGTACGGGTCTCGGCATGCGGCTTGGCAGCATCGGGCAACATTGGGCGCACGGGAGCCTTGGCAGGTCTCGACAGCCGGGCGTGCGGGGCGCGCGATTCTCGCGCAGACGCCTCGACGCCTCGGCGCCGGCGTGGCGCTCGATAGCCCCTGGGCGGCCTCATGGCTGGGCGTGCGCACTCGGTAGCTCTCGGCCAGGCGCAGCATGTGGGCAGGCGGGTTCTCGACAGCTATCGGGCGGCAGCCCTCGACAGATCGTGAGATAGCACGCGAACTCAACGCGCAGGTGCCCGTCGTGCGAAGCACCCGGGCAGGCCCAACACACGAGTCGCGCACAATATCTCTCGATAGCAGGGTGGCTCCTCGGCAGCGCTCGGGAGCTCTCGGTGGCATCGGCAGGCTGGGCGTGCGGGGCGTGCATTTCTCGCACGGACGACTCGGCACGTCTCGACGCTAGACATGCGCACGCGAGTCTTCTCGGTAGCATTCGATGGTCTCGGCGACCTCGGTAGGTCGTGCTCGGCAGCGCCTGCACAATCCTCGATGCTCTCGAAAGCTCTCATCCAGCCAGCACGTGCAGACTTCCCGGTAGCTCTCGGTAGGGGCACGTGGCACGGCACGCAGGGTTTCTCGGCTAGGCTGCGCAACGATGCGCGGCATGCCTCGGCAGCTCAAGACGGTGGGCTGGGCAGTGGCGCTGCGTGTTAAGGGTTTCGGCGGGAGGTAGGGCGGCGGATGGTGCTGGGCGTGTGCTGTGGGTTGTGCCCTAGCGTGTGCGACCCAGCCCATCTTGGGCCGACCCGACCCAGTTTTGGCCCAAACCTAATTTTTCGGCCAAGATCCAAATTTTTGATCCGGTTCCAGATTTTTGACCAGATCCAGCCCGATTCACTGTTCCGGCCTATTTTTCAAATTTTTGGCCCAAATCCAGTTTTGACGAATCCGGTCCGTGCCCGTGCACGCGAGGCCCGTTTCGAGATTTTTTTTGAAGATCTATACTTTGCAAATTTATGTAATGAATTAGGCAGGGAAGTACAGGATCCACGAGTGGGCCGCGATGAACGAATTTATTTTATTATCATTCAAAACATCTCGTGGATGTTTAAATTATGCAGAAGCATGCTATGTATGTTTAATTACGTAGATAAACATATTATATGTTTTCGTGATTGGATGAGCATAATAAGCATGCTAGGTTTATCGCGTTTTTCAAGCATATTTTCGAATTCTGCGAGCATGTTTTACATGTTGAGTTATATAGAAAGAATGTTAGGATTACGTGATCTGCATGGACAAACCTTTTGAAACAAAAGACTAAGCAAGAAACCCGACATATTAATTTCTAAAATTAAAATGTCAAGACCTCCACTTTTTAATCTCTAAACAAAGTGATACGCATTGTGAGTGGCGATCCACACGCGTGCTTGCTTGCCTTGTTTGTCATAAGTTTGTTAGATGAGATTTCTAAATAAAACATTTTAATCTATTGAGAAGTGGGAGTTTCATGTGTAAAGGTCCACACGCATGGCTTGCATATGTGATTTTCATAAGTTCTCTAGAGATAGATTTAAAATAAGAAGACAAAGAATTTGGATTGGGCGGCATGGTCCGAGTGAGTATGCCAATTCAAGAATTCATTCTATTTGTTAAAATTGTGATCATTGCTTAGACATCACTTCAAGTACAACTTCCATGAAGTCCTTCTTGTGATAGTGATGTGGTCAGTAAGGTCGATCATTAATTTCATTTTCATAAGGATAAGTTGACATGGATTGAAATTAAGCGACTAAAGGTATATTTTAGTGCAGTCGAGGGGTTCATGTAATAGCGTCCACACGTGGCTTGCATATGGGATTTCTTGGGCGATTGGAGGTTTCAATTAATATTGTTTTATCAAAAGGTTACAATATTATTATTACGAATTATGTGCGATCTTATGCTTATGTGTTTACATTGTTTTTGGATATGTCTCTTACAATCGATTATCAATATGTTACGCACAAAATCCTCTATCCGATCCAAATTTTATCGAGTGGAAATGAAACATTGAGTTTGTTCTTACTGCTGAAGAAAATTATTTGTACTCACTACATCCCGTCCCAAACCCCTAGACGATTCATCTACTGATGAGAAGCGCAAGGAGCACGAGAAATGGGACAAATCAAATAGAATGGCAAAATGCCTTCTTTTGGTCACCATGTGCGAGTCCTTGCAACTCCAGCATCAAGAGATAGATGATGCAGCCACTATATGAAATCGTATGAGGAGTCAGATAGGATCGCTAGTCATAATTTGACAAGATTAATTATGTCAAGTTCAATGAAGGAAAGCGATTCATTTCATGACCATGTAGAGCAAATGATCAATCTCTTCGGAGAGCTCGAATTGGTTGGGGGACATATTGATGACATAGTCAGAATCGATATAATCCTCAACACTTTGCCCAAGTCTTTTGATGACTTGGTTATGGTATAGTCCTTTATGATAAGAGTTATACTCTAGATTCATTCTGAGAGGATTTAGTAGCGGAGGAGCATAAAATGGGCAAATGTGTCTGATCTTTAATCGCACCTCAAGGAAAACCACTACTTTATCGAAGATGAAAATGGAAAGTGGAATTCAAGAGATGCTAAGACTAAAGAAAAGAGTGGGAGCAATACAAATGGCTCTACCAATGGTTTGAAAAAGCGAAGGAGAAGGGCAAATGCTTGAAGTGCGGTGAGGCCGGGCATTGGAAGGCTAAGTACCCTATGCTCAAAGCTCAAGTCGCCATTTGCTTTAATGTGAAACATGTTTAACGATTTGTTCTACTCATTCATGGGTAGTAGATCTGGTCTGATCGATCATGTTTGTTACACCTTGCGGGGTTCCTCATGACAAGGGAGTGCATGATGGCGAGATAACAATCTCCATGGGCAACGCGGCGAAAGTCGAGGCTATTGCAGTTGGAGATGTTTCTTTATGCTTTGATAGAACAATTTTAGTATTAAAAGATGTTTTATATGTGCCGGAGTTCTTATTTCGGTTTTGAAACTATTTATTCATGGATATCCAGTTGTTTTTGATAGTGGTGTTTTTATCATAAGAAATAACGAAGTTATCTGTTGAGGCACATTATATAATTCGCTTTATACTATTTCTGCCAAGCATAATACCTTTAATTATGTTGCATCTACATCAGACCTCATGAAGAGAAAGTTTTATTCGCTAAATGACACCACATTTCTCTGGCATCTTAGATTAGGTCACATCAATCTAAATAGGATCCAAAGACTGGTTAAGAATTGAGCGTTGGGTGTTATCACGATTACTCAGTTCGGTCTGCGAATCCTGTATAGAAGGAAAGATGTCGACCAGACCCTTCAAAGCAAAGGGTTATAGAGCCAAAGAAATGTTGGAGCTAGTCCATTCGACACATGTGGACCTATGTCCACACAAGCTCGTGGAGAATGCAGTATTTTGTCACTTTCATTTATGATTACTCAAGGTGCGGATACATATACCGCTTCACCGCAAGTCGAATGCTTTGAGAAATTCAAAGAATTTAAGGCGGAGTGGAGACGAAGCTAGGTAAGAGTATCAAGTCACTGCGATGCGATCACGGTGGCGAATACATCGATGTGAGTTCATGGACTATTTGGTGTAGTGTGGGATTACCTCATTTCACTGCAAGACACACTGACAAAATGGTGTGTCGGGCGAAGAAATAAGACTCTCTTAGAAATGGTTAGATCAATGATGAGTTATGCAACGTTGCCTATTTTGTTCTGGGGGTATGCCTTAGAAACAACGGCATACTTGCTAAATCTAGTACCATCCAAGTCGATCCATAAGACCCTTCGAGTTATGGTTTGGGTGCAGTTTAGTTTAAACCACATAAAGATATGGGGCGATCCGGCACATGTCTTTGAACAAGAAAAGCGACAAGTTGGAGGCTAAATCAAGCAAGGCATTTATTGGCTATCTAGAGGAACAAAGGGTGGTTATTTCTATAGTCCTAAGGATCGGAAGGTCGTTATTAGCACTAACGCCGATTCTTGAACTAGGATTATATGAAACCATAAATCCAAAGTTGAAATCATACTTGAGAATTAGAAGATGATCGTATTCCGCCACCGATTAAACCAAAGATACGAGATGTCATGTCGGTGGGAGGATCGACACCAAATACTTGAAGAAATTGAAGTGGGTGGAGTTCCTTGGAGATACCGACTGTATAAGTGGCACCTATCCAACAAGTTGTGCAAGATCGAGAACCACATGTTACTGCACCCACTGTTGCCATTATGCTAGTAGCGCCTCGTAGTAGTGGGAGGGTTTTTCGTCAACCCGAGCGATTTATGTACGTGGATGAATATTCGAATTTAGTCCCAGGAAATGAGCAAGCTGTAATCGACCCATGGACATACGGTGAGGCGATACAAGACAACGATGCAAGATCATGGCACACGCTATGGACTTAGAAATTGAGTCCATAATGACTATGGATGTATCGAAAAGACACCTCTACCGGATGGCAAGGAAGCCGTATGTAGTAAGTGGGTATCAAAAGAAAGAGAGATTCGGATGGAGAGGTTTGACTTTTAAAGCCGGGCTTGTGGCGAAAGGGTACACTCAGTTGAGGCATCGATTTCGATGAGACCTTTCGCTGTAGCAATGCTCAAGTCCATCGAAATTCTTCTAGCCATAGCAGCCCACCCAAACCTTGAGGTTTGAAAATGGATGTAAAACCGCTTTTCTAAACGGTTATGTGGTGAAGGGTGAAGAGCATCTAGTATGGAAGCTTAAGAAGTCTATTTATAGACTTAAGCAAGCTTCCCGATCATGGAACTTACGCTTTGACGAGGTGGTAAAGTCCTATGGATTTACCCAGTTGCCTAGCGAAAGTTGTGTATCGTTTGGATGTCAACGGTGACGTGGTATTTCTTGCACTTTACGTAGATGACATCCTTCTACTTGGCAATAATGTGAAGCTATTATCAGACGTAAAGAGTTGGTTATCCGATCAGTTTCAAATGAAAGACTTAGGAGATGCAGCGTACATTCTTGGGATCAAGGTTTACCGAGATCGCAAGAAGAAAATGTTGAGCTTATCTCAGGCGTCCTATATTGATACTATAATTATTCGTTTTAGCATGTAGACCGCCAAGAAGGCATTGCTACCTTTCAGGCATGGTGTTCCTTTATCTAAGGAGCAGTCACCAATGACTGCAAAGGAGATAGAGGAAATGAGACAAGTTCCTTACGCTTGCGTAGTAAAAGTCTCATGTATGCAATGCTATGTAGGAGACCCGATATATGCTATGTGGTAGGCATTGTAGCTAGATATCGGTCTAACCTGGACAAGCTCATTGGATTGCGGTAAAGCATTTACTAAAGTACCTAAAAGGACTCGAGATTATAGGCTGGTTTACCAGCGGATAGTCTAATGCCTTTGGGTTATTCAGACTTCGGTTCCAAGGTGACCGTGATGAGAAAAAGTCTACCTCAGGCTATGTGTTTACCTTGGGAGGAGGAGCCGTATCCTAGTGGAGTGTAAATCAGCGATGCATTGTGGACTCTACCATGGAAGCCGAATATGTAGCCGCTTCGGAGGCCGCTAAGGAGGCGGTATGGTTCAAGAACTACCTCATGGATCTAGATGTGGTACTTGGTTTGCCCAAGAGTATCATAGTATACTGTGATAACTCAGGTGCAGTGGCAAACTCGAATGAACCACGGACCCACAAGGCAACCAAACACATAGAGAAAAAGTACCATGTCACACGAGAAATCATTAGACGATGAGACATGTTGATTAAAAAGATTGGTACTACGGATAACCTAGCTGACCCATTCACGAAGAGTCTGCCGCAAAAAGTCTACGAAGAGCATATTCGAGGACTTGGATTGTGCAAGATAGCACCCACTTAGAAAGGAAACTTTTGTAGAAGTGGGAGAAGCAATGTAATGGTGGCGTTTGTAATTGCTAGTAGAGACACATTGTATACTAAAGTTTGCTTTAGTATAAGTGGGAGATTGTTGGATTGTATCTTTGGGCGGTTTGATTGAGCTTGTATACAATGATTCTGTTACCACTATTACAATCTCCTATCTGAATTGTTTACTTGATTGCATATGTATGTCCCTTTATCTCATATATAAGTTAGATCATACAGTGTGTTGTAGATCACAGAAGTTTGTATGATTGGTCAAGCTTAATGAGATATAAAAAGAATCACAGCTGAGACAACTTGAGGACGAATTGTCGGTATAGGCTGCGATATAGATAAGAAGTGACTTGACTTAGTTGCTTGTCTATACTGGTACGTCTCTGACGTATTGATGGATCACAGTGAGATGAGTTCTTTTATCTAACCGTCGTGAAGAACCTAGATCTCGATGACTTTACGTTGATCTAAACCTTGATAAGATATTAGATGAGTATGAGTTGCTGACCACCACTTTGACTTTTTATGGGTGAGGGTTACATGAGATAACTCAATATTCTCCGCATCTTGGGTGGTGGCGGTGCTTGTATGTCATGCTAGTTGCACATGTCGAGTCACCATATCCGTTTAGGATGATGACATCCCTTAAGGAGCTCAAAATGTTTATTGTACTAAACCTGCAGGTTGAGTTATCTCAAGTACAATAATAAGGTTGAGTGGTACTACTTAAGGAATTAAAGTAATTAATTATTTTAAGTAGTCAGAACATTGTAAATAATTAATGGACGTGCGATATCTTAAATACGGGGATTCGTGAAGTCTAAGTACGAGCCCGACTCAACTTCGAAAATAAAGGGGTAAGTCAGCATTTATTCTCTAGTGGCATGAATAAATATTTATGAATTAATTTATATTAAAAATTTGAACATAAGATAATTAATTTATTTGAGGCCCGTCTTTATTCCTTGTATTTGATCCCAATTTTGGTCCGTCCGTGACCGGAGTCGCTGAAATTTAAGTCCACCTACTTGAGAGACCCTATGAGACTCTGTTTTGATAATCTCTATCTAAAGAGATATTATTATATTTATTAGATATGCAGAAATCCTATCATGATAGGATTTAGGGTTGCATTATAAATATAAGGTGAGAGAAAATCAAATGCTAATCCTAAGTATGAAATTTTCGAAAACTATAATTCTCAAAGTTGGGATTTTCGAAAACTTCTAAAAAAGGAAGAAGGCAAATTTCTGCAGTACTCTCTATAGATTGTCCTCACTCGACATTGGAGATTAGGCAATCGGGATACAGTCCAGAAGATCGAAGCACGAGTCTTGATCCGATTCTTTCCCGACAAATTCGTAGGTAAACATGAGAAAACACCAACATGTTGTAATTAATTATATAGGTGCATGCTAGGTATATAATCAATGTATGGTGAATTAAACATCCATGATAGATCATCGGGAGATGGTTAAAATCAGATTTCCCTACAGAAACCACCGTGTAACCTCATCTGCACACACGGACATAACTTCGTAACAATCGATATCAATACATGTGTTAACTCCATCAGGTTCCCCATGAGGGGAAGACGTCTATAAATAAGACATATCTCTCTACATTAGTCACCTACTCTCTGCATACATATTTCATACATCCAAGCTCTGCCCTCGCCTTCGTCCAGTTCACCGGAGCTCATTGGTCAGCTGTGTTGCCACCTTCAAGAGCGATGCCGTTTTATCTTGGATACGATTATACACGAACCGAGAGCACCACCGGGATGTATATCATCTTGCGGAAAGAGGCATTTTCAACTCAGTAATAGAATACGATTTTGTTTTGATTTGTCTTTCATTTCTGTTTAGTTCATTTTTAGTTTGATCTCTTTCTCCTATATTTCGGTTTCAAGTTGTAATTTGCCGAAAAGTATTGTACTGTTCTGTATGCTTCAATTCCAACAGCCGCAAGACGAGATACTACTTGACACCATGGAGATTGAACTGCTTAATTTGATTTAAAACTTTCAAAACTAAATACCTCTGCTTGAATATGTCGATTGTTCCTTCCACCGACTCTGCCTATGCCGTCGCTGATGCCGCTACCACTGATACAACCATTGCCACTGCTGCTGCTGTCACTTCAACGATTGGTTTCACTTTTAGTGGTTACATTGGTTCGACAATTGCGCTTTTCGTGGTCGACTGTTGGGTGCACGAGATCTAACTCTGGTGGTTCTCATACGAGTCCCATATTCTAGCACACTTCAAGTGGTGCTGGTGGATTCAATTTTGCATCGATCTCAGTGCCTGTTCATACCGTGAAGATGATGCCGCTCGTCGAGAAGCCACCAAAGTTTGGAGGATCCGACTTCAAGAGATGGCAGCAAAAAGTGTTGTCCTACCTCATGATGTTGGGCTTCTTCAACTTCTTGATGGAAGATAAACCCGCCAAACTGTGGACTGAAGTGACGAACTTCCACGTCCGAGCAACATATGATAGTTGGTGCACTAGCAACTATCTTTAACAAAACTTTATACTTGGTAGTTTAGAAGATAGTTTCTATAGTGTGTATGTTGTTATAACGACCTCCAAACTTATGTGGGAGGCATTAGAAAAGAAGTACCATAGTGATGATGCGGTACGAAGAGGTTTGTTGTTGCTAAGTATTTGAACTACAAGACGGTCGATTCTTGATCAATCATAGACCAAGTGTAAGAGTTACAACTCACTGTACACAAGGTTCAAGCCGAAGGGCACATTGTTTCAAACGATTTTTTTTCGCTACAGTGATTGAGAAGCTACCCCAAGGAGTAGAGACATCAAGGTCTACCTTAAGCATAAGCGAAAAGAGATGACACTTGAAGACTTTACTTACAAACTGCACATTGAGTCTAACGTGAGGAAGCAAGATCAAAAGGTGAAAGGCATGTTGGAGAGATGCGGTCCCTCCAAAAAATGTGTTCAACCTAATGTCAAAGATAAAGGCAAATAGAAGATGGTTGCTCGCAAGTTTGACGGGGACTGTTTGTAATAACCCTAAAAATTTAAAACTTTGATTAATGAAGATTAAATCAATTATTTATGGTGCTAAGACCTTAAATATGTTTAAGGTGACCAACGAAACGAATTAGAATTGATTCGAAGATCGAAAACTAGAGAAATAAAAAACTAGTGACTAGTCCAACCAGGATAAGGGTTTCCTGAATAACCTGAACATAGAATGAAAGATCTAGAATGAATCTCAACAAATGGATTTTGTTTTTAGAATCATCTCACGAAAACATGTGAGAAGCCAAAGAGTTAGAATTTTTGGGCATACTTGCCCGGTCAGTATCAAGTACTATTCATGAGCCGGATCAAATTTCAATCCGAGATAATCAGTAAAATTAGTGAGAATATTCAAAATAATGAAGAAATATATTATTATGAATTTGATTCTTATAATTTCATAAGAATCAAATTCTGAACGAAATTCTTGAAGAGCTTAACCAAATGCCAATATATATACCGAAAAAATCTTAAAATGATCTGAATGAACCGAAACTCAAACCAAGGGTCTAAATCAATAAAAATTAATTTATAAGATTCAAATTAATTGTGAAAGCTCAAGAATTCGATAGAAATTTGAAGGAACTGAATTTAATCGTCGAATGCTATTTTTCGCGATAATTCAGAATTGACTTACCGGATCCAATCCAAACTTCATAAAATTATTATAAACTATGAAATAACTCCTTTTAAGGCCATTTAAGAGAATGAAACCTTAGGATTTCGAGAAATCAATCGAAAGAACCGGTATTAACATATCAAATCGAAACTTTGATTAGTCCACATTCACCTACCACAAAGGGACAGCCATAAGGGCTGCCACAACAGCTCTTTTTCAGTTTAGAATTGAGCCATACTCTCTCTCTCTCTCTCTCTGTTTAGGAATTTTTCTCTCTTTGTTCCCCGTATTTAAGATATCGCACGTCCATTAATTATTTAAAGCACTCTGACTGCTTAAAATAATTAATATCTTTAATTGATTAAGTAGTACCACTCAACCTTATTATTATACTTGAGTTAACTTAATCTACAGGGTTTAGTAACATAAACCTTTTGAGTTCCTTAAGGGGACATCATCATCCTAAACGGATACGGTGACTCAATACAGGTAACTAGCATGACATACAAGCACTGCCACCACCCAAGATATGGAGAATCTTGGGTTATCTCATATAACATTCACCCGTAACAAGTCAAAGTGATGGTCAGTAACTCATACTCACCTAAAACTTTATCAAGGTTTAGATCAACGTAAAGTCACCAAGATCTAGGTTCTTCACGACGGCCAGATAGAAGAACTCATCTCACTGTGATCCATCAATACGTCAAGACATACCAGTATAGACAAGCAACAAAGTCAAGTATCTTTTATCTATACTTTAGCCTATACTGATAACTTGTCCTCAAGTTGTCTCAGCTGTGATCCTTTTTATATCTTAATTAGCTTAACCAATCATACAGACTTCTATAATCTTCTACACACTGTATGATCTAACTTTTGTATGAGATATGTGACAACATATGTAATCAAGTAAACAATTCAGATAAGAGATTATAATAGTGGTAACAGAAAACTTGTATACAAGTTCAACCATTCTGCTTTCAGTATACCAATCCAACATTCCTCTCTCGTGGAATGCAGCTCACTCATGCTCATTTTTGCCATGTATTATCCTAAGATACAACCTTCTCCACCGTGCCCTATCAAATACGCAAAATACAAAGAAAAGACACATAATAAGATGCTAAAAGACACAAAAATGATAACAAAAACTGGGGTCGTAGGAAGCTTTTGAAGCGACTATATAATAGCATATTGTCGGGTGAATATCGTTCAAAAGTTTTATATGCAATATTGCTTTGAAGATCATTGAGATTTAAATGTCAACGTGGAGGATTTTCAACTTGTTACCGAATAAACGACTTCTTTGACTTGATTAAGGGATGATTCCGGACGAAGAACATGTTGATTTGCACGAAGAATGCATTGGATGTTGACTAAGACTTTGTGGATAATTCCTCCAACTCTTTGAGCTCTTCAATCTTTTTCCTTCTCACTTATGATTTTTGAAGTCCTCAAAACACCTATTTATAAACGTGACAGAGTTGGTTTGTGGGCTTTGAGCCATCATGTCATATGCATTAGGGTTTAGTTGTCATTCAGTAGTGATGTGACATAATTTGAGTGGTTTTTCATCTCAAATGTATCATTGACATATGTCTCTTTTACTATTGATCGATAAAACATATATTAAACATTAATCATATATCTAGTTAGTTTTAAAATAAATTTTATTAATAAAATAGAAAATATAGTTAATTATTTAATTTATAAGTTACACATAATTAAATTCTTATTCTACGATACTTCTCACTGACATAATTAAATTATTATTCATCAATACATACCATGTCAATAAATTAATCATCTAATTTCTTATGATCAATGATGTATCTATTTATAGCCACAACGCAAAGTGGATGTTTCTTATGCATAGTAAGACCAGGCGAAACCTCAGTATCGATATCTTGTTTGGTCATTCCAGGCGGCAATTCCCAATCGAAGGAGTGAACAAGGTTTGCAAGCGCGAGCTCCACTGTCGCAAGCCCCATGGCTATTCCAGGGCATCCTCTTCTGCCAGCGCCGAAAGGGATCACCTCAAAATCTGTCCCTATGATGTCGATGTTGGAATTCAAGAACCTCTCCGGCATGAACTCCTCTGGATTTTCCCAACTGTCGGGATCTCTTGCAATCGCCCACGCGTTTATGAAGACTAATGTCTTAGCTGGAATGGCGTACCCGTTTATGTTGCAATTTTCCATTGACTCTCTTGGCAGTAGGAGTGGTGCCGGTGGGAACAATCTCAATGTCTCCTTGATTACTGCACTGAGATAAGCTAGTTTTGGCAGATCATCCTCATTCACTTGTCTTCTGTCGCCGACTAACTCACTCATTTCCTTCTGCAATCTCTTCATTGCTGCTGGGTTTTTGATCAGGGCTGTAATGGCCCAAATGATCGTCGCTGCACCCGTGTCCGTTCCGGCCACAAATATATCCTAGAGGCACAGAGAGAGAGAGAGAGAGAGAGAGAGAGAGAGAGAGAGAGAGAGAGAGAGAGAGAGTAAATCATTAAAGATACAATCAATTAAATGGAAGTGATATATATGTATAATTAGACGATGATTGCTAACCATGAGTATTGCCTTGACATGATCCCATGTCAGAGCCACGGAGCTAAATTTTCCTTTTTAGCTGAATCAAAAGATCAAGTATATTCGGATTATTCTTCGATTGCACCCAACTCGGATCCAAGTGCTCATCAATCAGCTCCTGAAAGAAATCGTCCAAGTCTTTGAAAATCCGATCAAGTCTCGCAGTCATTCCAGAGAGCCTATCCACCCAACCAAACCAAGGCAAATAATCCGATACGAAGGCGAATGCACCCTGAACGGACTGAGATTCAATCATAAGTTCATCAAACCTCGTTCTCCTCGATTCTCCCTCATCACGTGCTTTACCAAACGCAATCCTGCAGATTAACGTGCTCGTTAGATCCAGCATCATCGCTGTCAAATTCGTAACCCGACCTGAACCGGCGGTGGCGGAGAGGCTGCTCGTCATACGAGACACCTCCTCTTCGCGGATGGGCCTAAAGGACTGGACTCGCTTGACGTTCAAGAGATGGACGACGCAGATCTTCCTCATCTCCCGCCACGAGTCGCCGTATGGCGCGAAGGCGACGTCCGAACCGTTGTAGGACAGCTTGCGCTGCCCGAGAACCTTGGGCCGGCTGCTGAAGGCGAGGTCGTGCGTTTTCATGACTTCCTTTGCGGTTTCCCGTGAAGAAACGACGATTGCAGGCACGGAGCCCAGCTTGATAGACAAGAGAGGGCCGTATCTGCGTGAGAGTTTCCATAGGTAAATGTGGGGCTTAGCGGCGTCGAGTTGGAGGAGGTTGCCGATGAAGGGAAGGCCGGGAGGGCCGGGTGGAAATGGAGAATTTTGCACTAGTTTTTTGTGGAGGAAGAAGAGGATTGAAGCAGGCAGGATTAGAAGCAGAATAACAAGACTCATCATTTTTCTTTTACCAAACTTTGGTATGTGATTTGCAGATAGAGATGTGCGTCTTATACAGAACTACATACTTCATTGGAAATCATTTAATTTCCAGATTGTCAGCTTGTGTGCATATGGACAACAATTGTTTAGCTATAATATTTTCTTTCTTGATACTTTTGGATTCGTGTCATGACGCGTGTTCAACAAATGTTTTTGTTGATATATGTTTTTTCCTTATCGTGTCCTATTTGGGATTTGCTAACCGTTCATGTAGAAATATCAATCTTATTCTGATGGGATATGGCCCAACCGCTTAGACCCATGGCGCAGCCCAAGCGAGTGGGCACGACTGATGACGACCCACGTGGTTAAGCCTAAAACCCGACCTCAAACCTGTCAAGACCCTAATTAAGGCGAAGTCAAAGGCGAGATAGTAGTCGATTATGGCGGAGATGGTAGTCGGATTATGGCGGAGATCATGGTCGGTTATGGAAGAATCGTGATCCCACCAATCGAGGGATCGATATGAGATCCACGATCATGTATAAATAGAGGTTAGGTCGGCGGTAAAGGGTTAGCAACTTATTGAATACTAGAGCCTTTTAGATACACTCATTGTAATCCGTTTATAGTGAAAGTATTGAGGATCATCACCTCCGTGGACGTAGATCTCATTCTTGATCGAACCACGTCAAAACTCTTGTGTTACGATCGCTCCTTTTCACACGCAAAAGGTGTAAGTATAGGGTGGCAAGTATCGTATCCACGAGATTGTATCACGAAAACATAGAAGCTAGCTCAGCGACAATTCATCATTATCGAAGCACGAAATTTGGGTGAGAGGTTTAAGGGCTTGAAATTAATCCAAAGCAAAGGTAACAAGCGAAAATATAAATAAAGCAATAAAATCACGAAGATAACTATGAAGAAAGACTAACCCTGGGATGCACCAATCCTATCCACAACGATGTTTATCACCGCTTATTATTAACCGTTTTAATCCGAGACAAGACGGAAGATCACATATATAACCAACAACTTGATTCACGACAATTGCGGCGATTGATTACTAATTTTCCCTATCACGATTCGTCTCAGAGGAAAATAAGCAACTCCAAAAGGATCACTAAGAATATGCTTCCTACGAATGTCCTATCTCGGCCTCGACTCGAGGCTCGTTCGTATCATGCATTCGATAACGATTGACAATTAATACAATTACGTAATTAACCGACAACTAGATATGCATCAAGATTGATCGAAATCAACACATATAAATAAGCACAATCGAATCATGAATCAATGCCCGGAAGGTAAATAACAACGATAGGAATCACAACATATAGGATCGAATCATGCAAACCACAGGATTAGAGCGGAAAACTAGCGAGACATAATAAGCGGAATGAAATACGATTTAACCATAAAAGCGGAAATTAAATATATAAAACCCGTGAGAAGCGTTGGATGAACAATGGTTGGTCTTGAATCGATCCCAAGCGAACGAGCGGAAAACAACGGAAAACGATCGGACAAAACATTCGATCGATAACGAAACGATAAACTAAACTAGAACAACGTAAAAATAATACTAGAATTAAGCTAAAGAAGATTAAAGACTAAAAGTCAAAACGAGGAAAACCGAATAAAAGCAGTGCAGGCGTCTAGGGTGTGTTGAGGCGCAGGGCTCTTGCCTATTATAGAAAGGGTGGAAACCTAATTTGCGCCTCTGCCGCGCCCGCTCGCGATCACTTCTCGCGATCGCTAGCTCGACCTTGAGCCATCTCTCGCGCTTTCTTCTTGGCTCGCGGACCTCCTTCTTTCGCTCGCATGGCACCTCATGACCGGGCTGGCGGTCGCTAGCAATTCCGCATCGGTCGCGAAATCGTCCGGTGAGTTCTCGGCGCTAGACTTCGCTCATGGGCACGAGGTTGCGATCGCGGCTCATTGGGTTCTCGCGTGTTTTCTAGCGGCCGGCTGGCGGCCGCTAGGCTGGTCGCTAGAATCATGGCAGATTGTATCATTTGCTCGTGCGTGGTTCCTTGCTTGATTATCAACATATAAACCTACAAAGCGTCGAAGGAACACCCAGGCGATATCTTCTAGAAATAGATAAAACATTAAGAATCAATACATAAACGCACATTAAGCGAGCTAAACTCATCTTCAAATATCAACTATAAGCGTGTAAAATGCGCGTTTATCAAACCCCAAACTTAAAGCATTGTTTGTCCTCAAACAAAACCAAAACAGAAGACAAACGAAAGATCAACGGCGTAGCAAAGAGGATAACCATTCTAGGCCTCGAAACATATTAACACTCAAAACATTAGCGCACATGACGGCGTTAGCCAACTCAACACAAATAACCATCGAGGGCAAAACTCATTTATTTCAACCCTACAAAGGCATGTGCGTAAAATATATAGGATACACTCAAACTCATAAAGAAATTAAGGCGTGTATACAATCAGCGATCAATGCAATGCAACATCTTACCATAGGCTTGCCGTTTCTCTAACATCTCCACCGCGTCAAATGTGTTCAAATAAGGATCAAAGAGGTCTTTTGATAGGTTATAATGTAGGCACATTGGTTAAGGTAGGATAATATATGGCTAAGTGACTCAAGTAAACTCCAAGCACCACCATTTATATATTTAGACACATATGGACTTTGTCCATTTTCCTCTTCTTTCCCAGCGTGCTAAATTGACGTTTATGCCTCATAAGGTACCTATACTTGATTAAAGACCCTTTATGCTCAACGCTCATAGTGAACTTAACATTTTCTTTTCTTTTCTTTTCAGAGCTTATAGGGTTTAACTTTCACAACAAAGGTACTATTCTTTACCACGAGATGTATTTTCTAAAAGAAACTTTTCTCATCATAACTACATCAAAATTTCACCCTTTTGATTCCCATATCCATCATCACCTCCTATCATCCGGTTAATCGAAGAAAAAATCTAATAAAGGCTCAAAGAAGGCGACAAATGGTATATAACATCGGGTTAGTGTTTGGGTAAGTATGTGGCTAGCAAAGATGACCTTTTATCATTTCCAAATTCGAAACACATATTGCAGTCTCGACACAGAAGAACGGCAAGTTCTAGAAGATAATCACATGCATGATATGACACAATTAAAAGAAACTGTATCAAAATGTTTATACAGTGAAGCTCAAGTCTCACGGGTTAAGCAAATGGTGAAAAACAACAAGTTTAAGCAATCTCAAGTCGTTCATGCGTCATTTTCTAACATATCATGTGCACTATCATTAAATTTCACAAAAATTTTCTATCGTCATTGGCCACATGGATTAACACACTTCACTTAACTCGTTGATCGACAGACACAACACGAAAAGAAAGACAAAAGACGACAAAAAGCAACACAAACGAAAAACAAAACAAAACACAAAAACAAAACAAGAAACCGTTGGGTTACCTCCCAACAAGTGCTAATTTAACGTCTTTAGCTAGACCATCACTAACCTTGTCAATCTGGCGTTTTGGTGGCAACAGAAATCCTTCTCAACTCGTGGATCCTCCTAAACTTAGCATTCACGGATCTCCACCACTGACTATGGAAGTGCCCACAAACTTGAGCGATATACTCGGAGTTCCATGCCGAGTCCACTTTTCTTCTCACAGATTCTCGATTGGTCGAGTACCCTCTAAGCGCGAGGCGTGTGCGGCGGCAAGCATCGTGATCGGCGAAGAATCTTCCGTCTTTCAGCGTCGTGTTGCTTGATGGCGTCGTATATGGAAATCTTGAGCTCCTCATCGTTAACACGAAACGTGAGATTGTCTTCCTGCACATCAATCAACGCACGACCGTTCTTGAAAAGGTCTACCTAAGATTAGTGGTTGTTGTTTGAATTCGGAATATCTAAAATCACAAAGTCGGCGGGAAAAACAAAATCACAATTCTTACCAACACGTCTTGACGATACCTTTTGGATATGTGACCGACCGATCAGCCATCATCAATGAAATCTTCGCCGCTTCATCTTTCCTAGGTGTAGCGGTTGAAAACGCTCGATGGCATCGATTGATGCTCGCTCAAGTCGCACAAAACATTTGGAAAATGCGCTCGGCGATCTCGCACTCTAGCGATGAAACCGCCGGGATCCTTTTGCCGGAGGAGCTTCCTTTGCAAGACGGCGCATTCTTGGATAGGAAATTTTCTCAAATTTCCCAAGTTTCTTCTTTACTTGCAAGCGCGTCTTTAAAAATTTCATGTGGCAGACATGTTTGCAGCTTCAAAGAGAGGCAAATTTATCTCAACTTTTGAAAACCTCTTTGAAGCGAGCAAACTCCTCGTCATATTTCGACTTGACAAGTCGACTCGGAAACGGACGGAGGAGTGTGCGTGCGGATTTGCTTTTGGGGTTGCCTCGCGGTCGACCTCGCATTCTTTGGAAGGTCATGAGGAATCTGCTGTGTGATCTCACGTGTTCGTGCGAAGCGGCTTGCGGCGCGACTCGTGCTGCGATTTCTCGGCCGCCACCTGCACGATTGCTCATGGTCGGGTTTATGCGTTGGTCGCTTCATGAACAAATCGGCGCTCGCATACTCGATGGCTCGCGGTCGGGTGCTTGTGGCGCTTCGCCGATCGCGAGCCTGTGGACAATTTTCGGATGGCTCGCGATCGGGGCTCGTGGTCGCGAGCTCGGTCGCGAGTTTCGCTTGAGAATGCTTTCTTGCTCTTCTTCCCGGTAGGGCTCGGGTAGGCTCGTTCACCTCGTCTGAATGGCGAAGCTTGATTCTTGGGTTCCTCCGTATTACTCGGAAATGGCCCGTCTTTTGTAGTGCATTCACTTATGCGGCTATTTGACCAATTTGATTTTCCAACATCTTCATATGCTTCCCATAGCCGTCACGGTGGACTCCAAATGATTTATCTTTTGCCGGTGTTGCTTATGAGCAATTCTAATTCGTTGCCAATTGTTGGTTGCTTACAACCAGCTGCGCATCATGTCTTGAGACTTGGCTTCCTCGGCTCTTGAATGAATTATGAACATTGAAGCTTCTTTGAAGGTTGTTGGAAATTCGAATGATTCCTCCGATTGATGTGGTGGCGTTCTCTGTCTCAACGACTCTTCAAAGAGTGAACTTCTTCATGAGATCGTCATATTTTGAATCACTCTCAACGGTGCTTTGAACGATGGCGTTCTCTCCGTTGGCCATTGATAGCTGTTGGCCATCTCTTCTGTCTGACTTGCCTCGTCTCTTGGTCGGTTCAATAAGCAGCCCCTGCAGACGCATCCACCATGCTCCTTGTGCGCCATGTCGGTCCACCGTAGAACTGTGTGATTTGTTGCTCCACGAGAACCCATGTTGTGGACATCGTCTTAATAGACCTCTCGAATCTCTCCATGCCTCGAATAATGATTCGTCGTGGTTTTGGCAAAATGAGATTTCGGCGATGATCTTCTGCGCTTTCGCCGTGGAAAAGTATTTCGAAAAACTTCTGTAAAGTTTCCCCAAGTGTCGATGCCGATTCGGTCCAAACTCTTGAACCAATCTTTCGCTTTGTCACAAATGACGAAACCGAACATCTTGATCCGGATCGTGTCTTGTGGCACCCCATTACATTTGATGGTGTCACAAATATCGAGAAAAGTCTCGAGATACGTATTGGTCTTCCGTGACTACTCCCCAAACCGCTCTCCTTGGACCATCTTGATCGGGGCGGTTTGAGCTCGAAATTGTTTGCATCTACGTGCGGGCCCCAACAAAACCTCCTTGGAGCTGCTCGTGGGATGTCGGTACATGTGATTGAGAGGTCTTTCCTCCGAGCGGGGACAATGATTCCATATTCGCCATCGGACGCCTGCATCTGCAAAGTCGCCTAGCATCGTCTTAACTTGCTGGGAGGAATGCCCCGTTTTGCGGATCGGTGCCATTGCACCGTCTCTTCTCTCGTCCTCTTCTCCTTTGAGAGCTTTCGATCTCGGGATTTAGTAATACTTGGAGGTCCACGAGATCTTGTCGCATAAACCACACGAGAAAGAGAGAATTTAGCACCGACTAAAATAAATAAATATAATATAATAAATATAACTTGAATTTATAAATCCAAATCGTCAAATTATTCCTATGTGATCTTAACAATCCCGACAGCGCCTAAAATTTGATCACTCCTTTTCACACGCAAAGGTGTAAGTATAGGAATGGCAATTTAAGCATCGTATCCACGAGATTGTATCACGAAACATAGAAGCTAGCTTCAACGACAATTCATCATTATCCAAGCACGTAATTTGGGTGAGAGGTTTAAGGGCTTCTAAATTAATCAAAGCAAAGGTAACCAGCGAAATATAAATAAAGCAATAAAATCACGAAAGATAACTATGAAGAAAGACTAACCTAGGGATGCACCAATCCTATCCACAACGATGTTTATCACGCTTATTATTAACTTGTTTAATCCGCAGACAAGACGGAAGATCACATATATAACCAACAACTTGATTCGACAATTGCGGCGATTGATTACTAATTTTCCTATCACGATTCGTCTCTAGAGGAAAATAAGCAACTCAAAAGGATCACTAAGAATATGCTTCCTACGAATGTCCTATCTCGCCTCGACTCGAGGCTCATTCGTATCATGCATTCGATAACGATTGACAATTAATACAATTACGTAATTAACCGACAACTAGATATGCATCAAGATTGATCGAAATCAACACATATAAATAAGCACAATCGAATCATGAATCAATGCCCGGAAGGTAAATAACATAGCGAGAATCACAACATATAGGATCGAATCATGCAAACCCTAGGATTAGAACGGAAAACTAGCGGACATAATAAGCGGAATGAAATACGATTTAACCATAAAACGAAATTAAATATATAAAACCCGTAGGAAGCGTTGGATGAACAATGGTTGGTCTTGAATCCATCCCAAGCTTACGAGCGGAAAACAACGGAAAACGATCGGACAAAACGTTCCGATCGATAGCAACGATAAACTAAACTAGAACAACGTAAAAATAATACTAGAATTAAGCTAAAGAAGATTAAAGACTAAAAGTCTGTAAAACCGGGAAAACCGAATAAAAACGCAGTGCAGGCGTCTAGGGTATGTTGGGGCGCAAGGGCATGTTGGATTTGTATCTTGAAAGCGGTTTGGTTGAGCTTGTATACAATGTTTCCTGTTACCACTATTACAATCTCTATCCGAATTGAATACTTGATTGCATATATCGTGTCCCTTATCTCATATATAAGTTAGATCATACGGTGTGTAGAAGATCACGAAGTGCGTATGATTGGTCGAGCTTAATGAGATATAAAAGTTTCACAAATGAGACAACTTAAGGGCGAGTTGTCGGTTTAGCTGCGATATAGATAAGAAGTGACTTGACTTAGTTGCTTGTCTATCTTTGTACGTCTCGACGTATTGAAGGATCACGGTGAGATGTGTTCTTCTTTTCGACCGTCGTGAAGAACCAAGATCTCGGTGACTTACGATGATCTAAACATCGATAAGGTATTAGGTGAGTATGAGTTCTTGACCATCACTTTGACTTGTTATGAGTGAGGTTATATGTTCTAACCAAGATTCTCCGCGTCTTGGGTGGTGGCGATCTTGTATGTCACGCTAGTTATCTCAGTCAGTCACCGTATCCGTTAAGGATGATGGCGTCCCTTAAGGAGCTCAAAGGTTTATTGTACTAAACCTGCAGTTGAGTTAGCTCAAGTACAATAATAAGGTTGAGTGGTACTACTTAAGGAAATGAAGTTATTAATCGTTTTAAGCGATCGATTGCTATAAATGATTAATGGACGTTCGATATCTTAAATACGGGATTCGTAATGTCTAAGTGCAAGCCCGACTCAACTTCGTAATAAAGGGTAAGTCGGCATTCTTTCTCTAGTGGCATGATCGAATGTTTATAAATTAATTTATGTTCGGAATTTGAACATAAGATAATTAATTTATTTGAGGCCCATCTTTATTCCTTGCATTTGATCCTGGTGGCCCATCCAGGCCCATAGCCAGGAAAATCGGCGCCCCTTAAGCTCTCTATGAAACCCATCGGGCCGTAGCCAAGGAAAATCGGCGACTTCATCGAGGGTGTCCGCGACCACGCGCTTATTCAGGACCTCGGCCATGTCACCGAGCAATCCGGAGAATCTCCTTGACAAGAACAACTTCTCCGCAAAGGCACGGAGCATCTCTCCTTGCGAGGCCGCTAGTTGAGCCTCCCGACGTCGCGCCGCTTCCACCTCGGCTTTCAATCGCATGACCTCGGCCTCCCGCCCTCGCCTTCGCCACCTCGGCCGCCTGCCTCGCCGCCCGCGCGACCACGATCCCTCCCGGCCGTGTCCGAGCTTTCTCGCCGGCCTCGGCAACCTCACAAACAAGGATAGTCTTATCCTCCTCCAACTCACGGGCGAAGCGAGCCATCCCCTCAAACTGAACGACGGCGCCCTTCAAGTAATCCGTCAATTGGGCGGGCGTCGCGTCGGTTGGGTGGACACCTTGGCCACTCGGCGAACAAGTCCTCAACCCCGTAATACCAACCATGTCAAACAAATACAAAGCATACTCGACTATGCGCAAAGTACAACAATAGAGTTACCTCGGAAAGACCGGCGAGCGATCCGAGGCAAGCGATAATGCGTTCCGGTCGTAATGCGACCGTGGCGTCAGGAATCGCACGCTTTATCCTTTTAAAGCGTTGTAGGGGCGGAGGCGAAGGGGACTTCGGGACATCTTTAGTTCGCTCAGAAGAGGCCTCGGGTACCTCTTTAATTGTTAAGGTAGAAGGCTCGGCACCGGAGCTCGACCCCGTCCTCTTCTTCTTTCCTCTGACGAAGTCCACTGCAAAGGAAACGAACTCGTTAAAACAAAAGAAAAATGAATGAAAAAAGGTGAGGGGGGGCCTCACCTTCACCGAACTCCACCATGGTGGCGGGATCACAAGGCTCGGCCCGCGGTGCAAGCTCGGCCTCGGAAAGACTTCATCCACCAAGCCGATCTGTTTAAGGATTGCTCTAAACCGCCAAGTCATAATCCGTAGCCATGTCGCCACTTCTCACGATTCGGTAGCGACTGGAATGACCCGATAAAGCGACAAAGAAAATTTTACGGTGCCGGTTAGATTTTCGACTTCGTCTTTAATTTAAAATTGCGACGGGTGATGATAATACCACCCATACCGGATTTAAATCGAAAGAACCTAAGGACGAGTCCTAAGGTCAAAGGAAGTTATCCGATGCTTAAAGACACCAAGGCTTTGCCAAATGCGGAAGGAGTTCGGCGTTAATTGAAATTAGGGAATGGCGAACAGCTATTGCGATTCGACATATATAGAAGGATAGGGAAGGCGAAGGCCATTTTAAGGCTATCCTCAATGGCACCGTGACAAAACCCTTAGAGGAGCACTAGCCTATCACCTATTCGGGAGCAACATACTCAAAGGATTTCAGGATATAAAAATTAGAAGCAAGCTCTAATATTACGGATGCTTCTACCAAAATCGAAGGAAATGAAGAAACCCTACCAAAATCCATTAAAGGCAGAAAACTAACTCTACGCACGAAAGGTGGGAGGGTATCAAAGGTATATACTTCTACATCCACCAAATAATCCGGTGGCGACACAGATACAACACGGCCTTCCTAGCCGTGAGAATCATCAGAATCAGAAGGAGATGAAGAAGCCATAAAAACTTACTGATTTAAGAGAATAACGAAGAAGATGTTGGCACGGACGCGGCAAAGACAACAATGACGACAGTTGAGCACTTTTCGGTTTGCGAAAGCTTTGAATTTTGAAATCGAAATGGCTAAAGTGATACGGGAAATGGTGTATCAAGGAAGTTATTCCCCCAATAATGCACTTTATCGGGAACTCAACCACTGCCGCATTCAATGCGCATTAAATGCAAATCATGTATCCCTTGTTCGACATCGACAGAGAATCCCGTGTTCGGCATCGACGCGACGTCATGTATCCACCTCGAAACTTCGGCATAACACCTCATCAGGTGAAGCCATCCAGAAGACCTCGGCATAACGCCTCGTTAGGTAAAGTCGAGCATGAAGACTTCGGCATAAAACCTCGTCAGGTGAACCAGCAGAAGACCTCGGCATAACGCTGGGCATGTGAAACCAAGTAACATGACTTGGTAAAACACCTCGACGCCGGAAGCAGCAGTGGACTTGACAAACGCCTCGAGAAGATATACACACAGCAACGGTGACCTCGTGAACACCTCTACAAGTGAAGCCAACGACATACGACTTCGGAAGCCTCAACAACACTAAGCCAGTCGAGATGAAGGGCGGTGCAGGGATCGATCGCGCTCACTTCGTCATAAACAATCTCGGTGAATTACAACTCCCAAACCCACCACGACCTCGCTTCTACGTCTTTTTTTTTGGGGGGATATGATGAGATCGACCTAACTACCGAGCCCAAGCATCGGGCCCAATATAAATAAGCGACATTAAGCTCGCCCCAAACGAGTTCGACGAAGACTCCTAAACCCGGTAGGAGCAGAAGATTCGGCCATATCTAAAAGAATCATAACTGGAAGAGATAGGATTGAGATCCTATCTTAGAGGGTATCTTGGATTCGAGATCTAGGTCAATATAATTGTGTATAAATAGAGGCTAGATTAGACGAAAAAGATCATCTACACTCTTTGTAATCGCTTCTTACACTCTCAATACACATACTCTCTCTCTTACCCCGTGGACGTAGATCTAATTCAAAGATCGAACCACGTAAATCCTTCGTGTACATCGTGCATTTATTTCCCTAACGAAATTAAGGTCGATCAAAGCGAAACAAAAGTATCGAGCAAACACCACCCAACGCTCGCTGGACGGCGTCCGACGCTGGGTGTCATCCGTTTGCCTAGACAGACACTCACACCCAGCGCTCGTTTGACCGCGTCCGATGCTGGGTGTCATCCATTTTCCCAGATAGACGCTCATACCCAGCGTTCACTGGGTCGTGTCCGGTGCTGGGCGGGCACTCATTTGGCCAAGCAAAGGCGCTAGTTTATGTTAAACGCTAGGTAAGAGAGCATGGGTAGTTTACTACGTTGTGCACCGGTCATTGGCTCATTAATAGCGAGGATAGAGTTTGAACCTTAGATAACCGTCTGCAATTCCATGTATCTGCAAATTCCTCTTGTTATCTAAGTACACCCATTTTCCTACTTTCTTCTCTTTCTGTTTTCTTCCATTCCATGACAGCTCCCTTTTGTTAGGAGGTTAGTTTTTTTCTTTTTTTTGTGTGACATAGAACCGTAGCTCTGTTAAGCCTTCCTTGAGAGTACGACTGGATCGACCTTACCGTTCTATAGGGAACTCGTACAATTGTGCAGTTAACTACCCACGCTCTCTCACCTAGCGTTCAACATAAACTTTCATCATCAAACTACGAAGGATAATCAAACACAAATGCAAACGATAGCAAACACATATCCACATATATTAATCACTCAACAACAAACTAGTCTCTCGACCTCGCTCTTCATCAAACTTATATTTAACATAAAAATGCTCTCACATTAATTCATAATCAAACATAAGCACATAATCAAATTACACTATTCCTTCGAACCTGTGCATTAAGATTATGAAATAACCAATTTATATGGATAAGAAATCGTAAATCATCAACACAATAATCACGATTCAAGACAAGAACAAATCCAATAATTATTTCATTATAAATCAATAATTCATTCTCATGGTAGAAATTATTCCCATAAGAAAAATCGTGAGTGTGAGTTTGTTGTGAAAGGTAGCTATTCCTCCCTTTAAAACCCTCACGAAAGCCCATAAATAAACCAAATTGGGCCAGAAAAGGCCCGCCCAGCGCCGGACAGGACGGAGCCGATGCTGGGGATAGTCCTCTGTTTGACCAAACGAGTGCCTGCCCAGCACCGGACGCGGGCCAACGCCGGTTGGCGGATGCTTTATCTGGGCAAACGGATGACACCTAGCACCGAATGCGGCCAAACGAGCGCTGAGTGTGAGTGTCTATCTGAGCAAACGGATAGCACCCAGCGCCGGACGCTGCCCAACGAGCGATGTTGTGAACGTATGTCTGGGCAAACATATGGCACCCAACGTCGGACGTGGCCCACCGAGCACTGGGTGTGAGCTCATGTCTTGGTAAACGGATGGCACCCAGCGCCGGACGCAGCCCAGCGAGCATTGGGTGGTGTTTGCACGATATTTTTTGTTTCGCTCCATTCTCCCTCGTTCGAACTCCGAATTATGATCGGTTTACGTTTATGGACTCATATCGAGATTCTCTTCAATATAGTGTACTTTTCACATCCATCCTTGCAGTCCATTTCGTCCCATTTAATGTTGTTTCCTACAAAAACTTCGAAGCAAACCAAATAAGTCTGAAACGATAAATACTAATCAAAACAACGATAGAAATAGAACAAAGTACGAGAAATAGCATGCAAAAACACATCAAGAATAAGAACAAAATCATAATAAATACATATATTTGTAAACTCAATTAAAATTAGATAATGAATCAGAAAATGACATATATCCACACAAAACATTATCAGAAGATACTGACATATATCCACACAAAAGGGGGACACGTACATTTGCATGCTTTATGTCTAGTCATAAGGAGATTTTCTCTCCAATTTTTAGATATAACTATTTTAGGATAGATAAGGCTAAAAACATATAATAATTTCTAAGCTAGAAGGCCTCATTTAGTTATTTATTTGATATGATTCAAATAGGATAGGGATGACAGTGGATTATGGATCTGGTATAAATTTGTAGATTTAGATTTACTTTTTAGGATTTACATTTTAAAAAATAGGATCCGATGGATCTGGATCGGTTTTGGATCATTTTCTTGAAATGCGGATCTGGATTCTAATTTTGAGATCTATATCCAGTTCAAATCCAACCCAAAGATCCATTTAATATAATATATATAATTTTGTGTTAATGGGGAGATATACCCCAAATATTAACTTCAATACTTAATTTAACCCATATGTTAAGTTGCTATTCTTTTTACCCAATTTAAAGTAAAATTACGAAAATAACCTTAATCATTTAAAAAAAAAGCGTCATGACAATGATCGTGAAATCGATGCAATTCACTTTATTTTTGACGAAGAGTTGGCAATTGAATGTGTTGGCACGGAAAATCAAAACACATCGTTGGCGTCGGAATGGGTTAGCCATCGAATCTAATGAACTAAGGTTGGTAGCGAAAATTAAGGCTAAAGGTGGTTGGTTTACGGTAAGGGTTGGCTGCTAGGAAACAAGGTTGGCCGCCGGGTAAGGGGGTTGGCCGCCGGAAATTGGCCTCTATTTGAGGTTGGCCGCCGGGTAACAAGTTGGCCACCGGAAATTGCATTCAATGCGTGTAGTTGTGCGTGTAGTTGAGGTTGACCGCGTGTAGTAAATATCTTTCTATTTATTTATTTTGACTTTAAATGTACGCGTGACACAAATATAAACACAAACACAATACAAACACACACACAGACACAAACTCAACATAAAATAGAGAGAATCGTTTTGAGGGAGGCGGAAGAAATAATTTTTCGATTATTTGAGGAGCAACTTAAGAAATTTTTTGTCAAAGAACCAGTAAAAGGTAAATAAATTATTGATTTAATGTGTTTATTATTAGCTTTTGTCATCATACCAATTTATCATTATGTTTTAATTATTGAATTATTGAATTATGTAAATAATATTAATAATTTATTTTAACATGTTTAAAAAAAGAAAAAACCACAAACACGCATAAAATGACGGCGACTTTCACAAAATGGGTTGGCGCAGGTCGAAGTCGCCGGGAGAGGTTAGCCGTTGAGCACACATCGGCGGCTAACCTCTCCTGCGGCACTTCGACGGCGGCTAACCCATTTTTCTCAAAGTTGTCGCCATTTTATGCTTGATTATGGTTTTTACTCTTCTGTTTTGTGAATATACGATTTATTATTAATTAATTATGATTTTATAAAATATTATTTATTGAGTATGCTTAAGAATATGTTTAAAAAAAGAAAAAATCATAATCAAGCATAAAATGACGACGGCTTTGAGAAAAATGGGTTAGCCGCCATCGAAGTGCCGTCGGAGAGGTTAGCCGCCGATGTGTGCTCAACGGCGGCTAACCTCTCCGGCGGCACTTCGATGGCCAACCCATTTTTGTGAAAGTCGTCGTCATTTTATGCCTGATTATTATTTTTACTCTTCTGTTTTATTAATACACGATTTAATTATGATTTTGAAATATTATTCATTGATTATGCTTAAGAATATGATTTTTTTATGTAGATGAAAAACCTTCGTTACATCACTTTGAGATATAATGGTAATTTTGAGGGATGTGACTACATTGGAGGGACTTCACGGGTTTTGCCCGTTCACGATGAGTCAATTTTTAGCTTGATCTACAAAATTAACCATATCATGTTGGCTAATTCATTGACCTTAAGTTATCGATTATGGTATTTATCGAGAAACTGCACGTGGTAGGATATTAAAGTATCCATTGACGTGTCAAGAAGAATTTGATCATTTGTTCGTGGTGGAATCATGTCCTACCCTATATGTTGTTCACGCCAATACTACAAACGTTCAACAATCTCCAGAATTTTATGTCCCAACGTTAGATCCTCATCCGAGTGAAGGGCACGGATATAGTGCACAATCTTCTCAATTCGAATATTCTATGGAAGGTAGTGAAAGATATGATGTATTAGATTGGTTTGGTGACGTTGGGCAATAGCATGAAGAAGTCTATGCCAGTTCTTCAAACGCGCCCTTTCATGGAAGTGAGTCGTATGATGCATGGAGCGATGCCCCTGGATGGGACAAGGAACCAATAAATTATCTCAGATTAAACTATTATGATCCAGAACGAATTCATGAAGTTTATTCGAGATTGAATATCAATTCATCACCCGCTGTGCACGAGGAACAAACAACGTCACCCTCACATGATACTCCAGAAGATCGACCTGAGGAAGATGGAAATGAAGACCAATCTATCCCTTGTGCGAGGTCGGGCCGATTCGGACGTTCACGAAGATATGCCCGAATAAGATGATAAATTTTCACTCCTGAATTTACTGGGTTGGTCCGCCGAGAAGGCGGGTTGAGCACACTTTTTGCTGCAATTAACTCAAGCAGCCACTCGAAATTGAGCATGATACCGAGCGTTGCAGAACTTTCTAATTGGTTAGTTCCAGTTATTCCATTGGACGCGACAGCGTCAATTGAGGCTCGTGAACATGACCTATCGAGACCGGATGAGTGAGAGTTGTGCCGAATTCTTTTACGACGAGAAGATGAACTTTTATTGTCGTTGGGTTATGGAATATGAAGCAAGTGCGGAGTGCGTTGTAGTGCGTTCGGATGCAAGAGTTTAACATTTAAGTGCAAGTACTCCGACGGTCGCAACTTTGATTTACTGACTCTTGGTGCTCATAGGATATGGGGAATTCACAAGTTTATGGTGAACATACATGTGACCGCGAGTTGGGACGAGTTGCGGATAAAGGCACATTCGAAGGTGGTTTCATCGTATGTAGCACCTAAAAATACGAGATGATGGTGAGATCCCAGGCTGGGTCCATTATGGGCGTAGGCTGCGGAATTTGGTATTAGTATCAAATCTGATGTCGCTTTTGCAAGCACGGAATATTGGGATTGAGATGATATCGGCCAATATGAGGAGTCGTTTAGCTCACTACCTCAATACATCTATATGTTGAAACAAGTTTAATCCGAGCACTATCTATGATTTTGAAATAGGGGCTGATGGTAGATTCGTACAATGTTTTGTTGCTCTCGGAGCTTCTATTAGGCCATTCTATTTTTCTCTTAGACTTGTGATCGTAGTCGGCGACACTCATCTCAAGGGAAGAATAAGGGTATTTTATTCGTTGCGTGACGAAAGATGCCAACGAGTAAGTTTTCCATTGACATATGGTGTTGGACCGATAGAAAATGATTTAGCGTGGAAGTGGTTCCTCTCGAAGGTCCGATTTGTGTATGGTAATATTGATCCTCTTGATTGTTTCGACCAAGATGTCTCCATTGCTAATCTTTTAGGGTGAGTTTCTAATGCCACTCACGCTATATGCTATTACCATTTGCTTGGACATATTAAGAGTTTTGGGGAAAAAATTGAAGTTGTTAGAGATGTACAAAAGAGTCGCATATCGTATCGATGGTCGAGTATAATCATTCTATGAAAATCATCAATAGATTAAGTCCTAATGCGTATAATAAGTTGATTAGTATTGGACCAGAGAAGTGGGCTCGATCGATGTGTCCTGTGTGGTGTTATAGTTTTCTCACATCAAATACGACAGAGACTTTGAATGGACGATTGTTATGGGCGAGACGACTTCCCATTTGCTCGATGCTAGAGGTAATTCGACTTGTAACCAAGAAATGGTTTAGCGAGAGAATGGTTGCTGCACAAAATAGCGATGCCCATCTGAGTGAGGTGGCAGTTACAAAGCTTAGCGCGGAAGTTACAAAAAGCCGACGTTATAGTGCGAGGAGTACATATGATAAGAAGTACAAGGTGCGAGCTGGCGAACGAAGCTTCATGGTCAATCTAGATGAAAAATCATGTGAATGCCGCGAATTTGACCTAGACGTCATGTCGTGTTCTCATGTGATCGCAACAATTAGGTATGTTATAATTTAATTTTTGTATGTTAAATTAATGACTTTCTCACTAATAAAATATTTGTTATAGGGAGGCCGGTGAATCGATCGAGTCATACGTGGATGATTACTACACAAGGGATTATTTAGTTAATACATATGTTGGTTCAATAATCATCTTCCTCATAAAAACATTGGGATGTCTCGGAAGAGGTGGTTCGGATCATGGTGCTGCTCCTATTGTCGTCGTCGACGGTGGCGCCCAAGACAGAGTCGATTTCGAGGTGGTGGTGAGCGACACGCACATAGATCCAAAGATTGATGAGCCATCCGGTAGCGACGTTGGCGCTAAAGAAATGCGATCGGTCACGGTGAGCACGACATACTGCATGTATAACGTGTGTTGGGAGAGGGGATAATTAGAATTTTAGGTTCCATTGTTTCTCTTATTTTGTTGTTAGAAATAAAATCAAAATGGTTATATTATCAATTTTGTTAAGTAATGCTTATAAAATCATGAATATATATTAGCTATCAATTTTTTGTAAAAATTTATAGAAGAAAGTAATAATTATGAAAATAAATAATGATTCATAACTAAAAATGATTCAATCATAATGAGGGAGATGTATTACTTTACATTCCATTTTATTTTTTCTTTTCTTGATAATACAATCATTTTTATATGTAGCAAATCTAACATGCCTAATTTGAAAGTTTCTAAACGTGTTTGCAATATATATATTGAATATATATATATATATATATATATATATATATATAGTTTAGTTCAAATAAGAACCATTCTTATCCTAAAACTAAGAACCAAATGAATTCGTTATGAAAGTTGATGAATCAGTTGAGAAAGTTAATGAATTCAAAATTGAAATTTTTCACCGGGTTGAATCCCATGAGAGGCGAAAATTCTATTTTTGGATTCGATAATTTTCAATGATTCATGAACTTTCATTGAATTCATCAGTTTTTAGTTCTCACGTTCTCACAATAAAAATGGTTCTCACGTTAACCCTCCCAATATATATATATATATATATATATATATGATATGGATCGATGGAAATGATAATTTGGTAGGAAATGAGAATGAATATGGGCTTTTGATTAGTTGGATCAATTGTTGAGATTTAATTTCGGTTGTACTACTGGTTTTTGTGTGCTACGTTGATTCTTGTGCGACACTAGGAACACTTATTGTGCTATTGCAATGAAAAATATTCTAAACTAATATATTTAGCATATGTGATACGAAGAGATTAAATATGTGCTAAACTAACATGTGCAACATAGTAATTCTGATTGTACCAGACAAATATGAAAAATATGCTAGACCTACATATCTATTCTTATTTCCTACACTTATTTACATTCTCACATGAACCATCCCCTATATATATATATATATATTCCTACAACTTGAATATGTATTAGATATATATATTGAATCATTAATTCAAATCTTGCAATATTCAAGAAACTACACTCAAATATAAATAAGGTTATTATATAATAATTAGTAACATGTTTCAATCACTTTCTACGACTGTCGTTCACATAATTCAAAAATAGAAGCAACTATTTTCTTTCGGTAGCCATATACATTCTCATTAACCCACTCAATACTCGGGGAACCTGAAATGATGTGTTCGACGTACATGCACGTAAAGCGTTCGCCATCGCTTACGCCTTGTTGATTGAACCGTCATCGAGCGACCACTCTAAAAGTCACATCATACGGAAAGGCACGGACACCGAGTGAGTTATTTTCAAACCAATGAGATTTGATTAAGAACTGTGGCCATAACATCTTCAAGCAATACAAATGCATCAGTCGCTGCTCTTGGGCCCGGGAGTCTAATACATAATATATCGAATCGAAAATTTCACACACTCCTCTCCTCATGTGCATTCGACACAAAATGTAGCGACCACTACTAAAACAAGGGATGATGATCTGTAAAAAGTTTCAATTTTGTAAAGGCACAAACAAAATCTATTTTATAATTAGTCATTTGTAAAATAAGTTACTTGTTGACATGAAGCCATGGTCTATGACTTTGGCCCACCCTTATGCCACGGGTTGCCCGATACCAATCAACATTTGGAACCCACATAGATATAGCATTTGCTTGTGACTGTTGTGATTGATTATTCTCAAAAACATGCCGCCATGATTGACTGAGGTACAACTGCTCAAAGAATAAATATATATTCACGTATATATGATATATAAATTAATTAATTTCATAAAATATATATTTACTATATATATTCATATATATATATATATATATTCTACAACTTGAATATGTATTGAATATATATATATATATTGAAATATATATTATATGTATTCAATATATATATGTACATTGGATATATTGAATATAAATTTTGAATATCATTTATTTATTCAATATATATATTATATATACATATATATTCATATCTATAAGAAATATGAAATATATACTTACAAAAAATCGATGTCGAATATAATCGTGTTCTCATCATTGACCTCATCCAACAAGTCCTACCCGTTTATTAATCTCGTCCTCAGATGCATCATGTACAAATCAACATCATGCAATAAATAATTTGTTTTTTAAATAACGATTTCATATATGTGTTGGATTTGTATACTGGAAGCAGTTTTGGTTGAGCTTGTATACAATGATTCCTGTTACCACTATTACAATCTCATATCTGAATTGTTTACTTGATTGAATATGTTTGTCCTTTTATCTCATATATAAGTTAGATCATACAGTGTGTAAAAGACCACAGAAGTCTGTATAATTGGTCAAGCTTAATGAGATATAAAAAGAATCACAGCTGAGACAACTTGATGGCGAGTTGTTGGTATATCTTCTTGGTATAGATAAAGTGACTTGACTTAGTTGCTTGTCTATACTTTGATGCGTCTCGACGTATTGATGGATCACGATGAGATGAGTTCTTCTATCGACCGTCGTGAAGAACCTAGATCTCGGTGATTTCGTTGATCTAAACCTCGATAAGGTATTAGGTGAGTATGAGTTCTTGACCATCACTTTGACTTGTTATGGGTGAAGGGTTTATTGTACTAAACCTGCGGTTGAGTTATCTCAAGTACAATAATAAGGTTGAGTGGTACTACTTAAGAATTAAAGAGATTAATTATTTTAAGCGATCGAGCGCTATAAATAATTAATGGACGTCGAATCTTAAATATGAGGATTCGTGAAGTCTAAGTGTGAGCCCGACTCAACTTGAAAATAAAGGGTAAGTCGGCATTTATTCTCTCTTGGCATGAATAAATGTTTATGAATTAATTTATGTTACAGGTGAACATAAGATAATTAATTTATTTGAGGCCCATCTTTATTCCTTGCATTTGATCCTAGGCTGGCCCATGAGGCTGTAACTATGAGAAATTTCATCCACCACATAGAAAGTCCCTTTGGGACTCAGTTTTGATCCTCTCTATCTGAAGAGATATTATTATATTTATTAGATATGCAGAGATCCTATCCAAATGGGATCTAGGGTTGCATTATAAATATAAGGTGAGAGAAAATCAAAAGCTAATTCTAAGAGAAGAATTTTCGAAAATTATACTATTCTAATAGTTAGGTTTTTCGAAAATCTCAAGGTGTGGAAGAAGGTGAATTTCTGCAGTACGCGATTTCCATAGATTGTCCTCGCTCGACATTGGAGTTTAGACAATCGGGATACGATCGAAAGATCAAAGCACGAGTCTTGATCGATTCTTGCGACAAATTCGCGGTAAACACGAGAAAACACCAACGTGTTGCAATTAATTATATAAGTGCATGCTAGGTATATAATCAATGTATGGTGAATTAAATATCCAAGATAGATCCTCGGGAGAGGGTTAAAGTCAGATTTCCCTACAATATTAAAATACAAATATGGGTAGTAACTTACCCCACGTCGAAGATCGTGAAGGGTCTTGATGCGAACAAAATCCAAAGTAGCGTCATCATCGCTCTAATAATCACGGAACTCGTCCTTGCCTCGATAAAAATTTCATAAGAAGCAAATACACTATCGGGGATAAGACGAGGCATAGGACTATTCACATCGGTGACCTCAATGCGGTAAAGTGAACCTTACTCGTTCGTTTCTCTGAGTTGGCTAATTTTAGTTTAAGCAACGAGTTAGAAAAAATAAACATATCAAATATGATGCAATAATATAAAATAAGATAATTTACCAATTGTCTCGGCTGCTCCATATGCATCTCTGGCATGGAATGACGAGCTTGATCCTCACTATGTGATGGGCTGATGCCTCCAGAGCTAGATCCATGGACACAGAGAGGCGGCGATGAGGTGTATAATGCATGCAGGGTACAAGAGACGTCGGATCTGATAGATGAGTTTGTTGGGGTACATCTGAACCCGACGTAGGAGTACGAGTAGAAGGTTGTCGTCCTTGATCGTCACTCCGCATCGACGGTGGGGTAGTTCCACGACGGGATGTCGTATATGCCTCAGTACTATACGAACATCTACATCGAATCTTATCTAGCATAGACTCAAACCAAGTCTTCAATCCTTGAATATTCTCTAGAACCACATTATGGATCGTGTCTGTGATCCAATGACAATCATGTTGACTCAGACATTTGTTGTGCTCACCGCCACTGCTAGATGAAGATGAACGTGGCTGTCTCGCACGCTTCCATGTATCATGTCTGCGTCCTCCTATATCCTGTCGTCGTCCCTCGTCCGACACGCTCTCTCTCCACAGACTGAGGTCGTGGCTCCTCAGGCTCTGCATCAATCTCATCAACAATAGAAGTATGTGTCCTCGTACTGCGTAGCTATCACCGACTAACCCCCACGTCAAGATCAGTAGAAGGCTCTGCTTTAGAACGACGGTGGGGCTGTGCTCTAGTTCGGGACCTCCGGGCGTACAAATGGGAATGGGTCTCTGTAGTTCACGCCATGCACCGGATATAGAGATGACATATAGTCTGACATGCTCCTCTCATAGTCGTCCGACTAACGCTAAAATGGTTGCCCTACAATAAAACAAAGCGTATTACTATATATTTGAATAGAAAACATATAATATAATGAATAAATAAAATTATTGAACAATAATAATACCTCACGATCGAGCAGTACATGTATCCTCGTCAATCATATTCGTGAACTTCCACCTTATGCATCTAGGATCGCATCCCCGGACATATTTATAACGCATCAAGGTCGGAATGATCTCTAGTGATCAAATATACAATGCCCACGACGGTCCGTAGAAGTGATATTTCGCCTTGGTCTTCATATTTCACATGTAGTATTGGAGAATTTTATATGCATAGGCACCCGTGTAAATCGGCAAATAATTTCGGATCGTCGACTAAGACCCAAATCCATGGATCCACGGTGCGTGGCAAGTCGATTCGAGCGAATGCGTCTGTAAACTAAGGCGTGGGCCATACGAAGATATATATTACCGTCATCATCATCAATCGGACGGTCCGTATCAAAAAATCTCACATCTAGATTCTCTATACTAGTCCTTCCGTCACCAACAAACCTTCGATAACCTCAACAGATTGCGAATCATACTCGACTGTAGGATCGAAAGATGATGTCCCAAAACTTAAACCTGTCATGAGCGCAAAATTCGAAAAGGAAACACAAATTCTTCTTCCATTGATAAAAAACCATATCTCCGATCTTGACCTTTGGGGGCTTAATGTCATAGTTATACCATATGGTGCAAACTCATGTTTGACTTGGATCCAGGTTCCCAACCAAATAAGTGACCGAAACACCCTTTCCTAAACCTATCCACCAATTGTTCACCGCCTATATCTCTCAATCTCATAATGACCATACGAAATAATTGGGCTTGAAGTGCGTCTTGATTGTGGACTGACGATTGATGGTCTCGCCCTAAGAACTCGATGATTTCCTATTTATTAAAAAATTAAACTATGCTTAATTAAGAAATATGTTAGATCAACATACACCACTATAATTTTAGAAGCTCATAATCTAAGGGATCACCGAATGATGACATTACGGGCGACAATTAGAGTGTGTAAATGCTCCATATGGTATTATGTTCGATTATGATTTTAGAGGTGAAAATACCAAATATTTATTTATATTTTGTAATTTTATATTTTATAAGTTATGTCTTATTTATTGTTAATATTATTAGTTTGGTAGAAATGTTTATTGTTAATATAATTAGTTTAGTAGAAATGTTTATATTTAACTCATTGCCACTTAATACTATGTGGGAAATTTATACTTTTAATCTCACCTACACAACCACGTGCGAAAGAACTCGCACCATGGCAACATCTTAAACTTAGT